>CM044398.1:28580000-29180000 GCA_024322285.1 Musa beccarii
GTTGTGGATTCACTCCTTGCGAAGCGAAGCTTCTCACCACTACTGCTAAGCGGAGTAAGAGTGGCAGAATGGGCAGAGACCACGTAGAGGCCAAGCTGCTGCTGCTGCTGTTGCTGCGCATCCTGTTCTTCGGGTGTCCATGTCTTCGAGTTGTCTGTAATCATCTCACATCCTTCTTCTCGAATTGAATAATGCTGATCAGTGCTCAGGAATTGACAAACAGAAATGATTAACTTAAATTTTTATTAATAGTATATATTAATTTATATACAGATTATAAAATATGATAATTATATAATTTTTCTATTAATAATAAATATAAAATATTTATCTAAATTATTTCATAATGTAAGAGATCAATTAAGATATTAAGATAATATCTTTCCAAATATTAGGAAGACACACACCACAATATCTACTGTGATTATTCTCTGCTCAATGCTCTGCTTTCTGCTAAGATCCTTCTATCTCTTACCTCTGCTTTCTGCCTTCCATAGAAGGCAAGCGATAAAAGGATCTTAGCAGAAAGCAGAGCGTTGAGCAAGGAATAATTATGGAAGGCGTAGATCCGCAGGAAAATGCTCGAGCCTTGCACAGCCATGGAGATTTGACTTGTAGCAGAGTAAAAGCTTCAGAATGGGCACGCTAAAGGAGCATCAATGGCATATTGAGCAGCGGTCTGGTCAAACATACATTAGAGGATCTTCCACCACCCTAATCATAGGCCATGGCATTCCATAATTCAATTTCCTTTCGGCTACCACTAAGCTTTGTAGGGTGGTGCACTTTTCACCAGTGCTCCATCATCATACACAGAGACACACTGTTTGAATCATTAGAACTTGCACAGTGTGATCCTAATCTACGTGATATATATTCACAGATCGGTGAGCTCGACATCGAATGATATGGAATCTGAGATCGGTTCACGCCTGTGGAAGCTTTTGGGCCAATGATCACCAGCATGGGGACGACAATGATAGGTCGACGGGTCCATCTCCCTTTGGCTGCTTTCCTTCACCTTATTTTGACGGTCGGGCGCTCCCACTCACAGCCCCAGGAGTATGTAGTAAAGCAAGGTTACGGGCAAAGAGACAAGCATGCCAAAGATAACCCTACAAGCGTACAAGCTCAGTAAATGAAGAGTCGAGAAGAAGAAGACAGCAACAAGGAACAGAAAAGAGAAGTGTCTGGTCCAGAATCGCCATCTCCTGATGGTTTACGATCATCAGGAATGCAAGTAAAACATACCCAGTGCTTAATATATCAGGATGCAATCCGTATTCTCTGGCAAAAACAAAAGGCACGATCCCTTGAGGAAGAGCTGCCTGAGAGATTAGAAGAACATTAATCAATCACCCATGCAAAGGCACATAACAGTGCGGATGGTTTCTACCTGCACGATGGCTGTGTGAAGCCGTACACCTCTTAACCCCACGGCCATGGATGCAACCGACATCACCATGGGGCCGCTTAGGAATCGGATCGCCATGCTTATGGCCGCCATCTTTGGCCCGCAGGCAATGATCCTTGGCTGCAGAGCCATGAACAGCCCTGCAGGAAGCAAGCAAGACATGGTTGAGGCACTTTTACTTTGCTACCTCAGAAGGAGGATGCCGTGCTTACCGAGGCTGAACATGGCCATCCCAAGCCCCGCATCTGAGATTATTTTGATGGACTCCTTCACCAGCGTCGGCATGTCGACACCCCACCTGAAGAGATCAACACGCTCATCGGTAGCCAAAAGAAGGTATTCATGAGCCATATGCATGCAGAGGGCATACTTGAACGAGATGAGGGACCAAAGGAGGCCTAATATGCTGGAGTACGTGTTGGGGTTGCGCGAGAGCTTCCGGCCGAGGACGGTCAGGATGAGCCTGAGCATGACAAACGCTGCCGGCATCTCTTGATCTCCTTCCACCTCCAACTCCTCTTCTTCATCTTCTTTGTCGACCACGAACTTTGAAGTGCTCCGGAAGCTCAGATCTTTCTCCCCTGCTACAAGTTCATCTGGCTTTCATTAACATCTCAAACAAGTTATTATGACTCCACCCTAATTTGAAGCTAAACACAGACTCCATGTACTGTTTACTTCCTTCCAATCTTGTGTCTGTGATGTGAAGAACAGGAACCGTTGCACTGGTGGCGCAGGTTGCTTTTACAACCTCAAGTCCCATTCCTAGCAGAATAAAGGGACTGTGGCTTCGAGATTCACGTAGATGGTGAAGTTTGATGCGAGCAAACTAAGAACATGATAAGATGAGATCACGAAACTGCAATAAGACATACTCTGAGAAAGAAAACATCCCTACAACCTAGGACAGTGACAGCAGAGGAGCTGGCTGCCATCGGACATCATGAGCATCTCACCATTGACATGGATCACATGTGAGCATCGACACATTGTTGAAGAATCTTGACTGCCATTTAGTTTCGTGCAGGTGATTTTAATTCGTATGTAATTACTGCAGTGTCAGACTTGGTGAAGACTACTTTGGCTTCGACGTGATCCAATAGCCAGCAAAATCCAAGAGGAGACCTGACAGCAGTGGATGGCTCATGTGTACTTACCCCCAACATCCTTGTCGCCCTGTCCGCCACAGCCCTCCCACGCCAGCTTCAGCGCCCCGGGCGCCGCCGGCGATTGCTGCCGGATCAACATCCCCGCGGGCGCGGCCGGCGACCGCACCCACACCGGCGTGCCGATCTCCATCTCATTGAAGTTGGAGGCCCGCGGCGTGGGCTGCAGCGAGTACGAGTCGGAGGAGGCGTACCCCGACAGGTGCGGGCTGGCGGACCGGCACCCCAAGGTGATGTCGCGCACCGTGAGCCGATCCGCCGACGCCGGCTGCCTGACCGGCGTGCTGACCGAGTATATCTCGGCCCCGGATATGTTCGACAGGCGGCGCGGCGTGATGCCGATCGATGACGAGAGCCCCGAGTCCAGAACGGAGGATATGGACCGCCGGATGCGGACTCGGATGCGGCCATCCGCGTCGACCTCCGACTCGGCCCGGATCGGGTCTCGCCCGTCGAGGGAGATGATGTCGCCGTCTACCTCGAACTTGGCAATGGCGGCCGCCGCCGTACCCGGGAATTGGTCTTCGATGAGCATCGTGGCTGCGCGGTACTCGAAGAGGAAGAGCAGCAGCGTGTACCTACGTACATTGCAAAGAGATCAGTCTCTTCAGCGCTCGAGATGCGCACGCAAAGTAGCCATCGGCAAGATACCAGATGATACACTGCAGCACCACCAGCTGCACCATGAGGCTCTCGGTGAAGTCGCCGTACATGGCGCGGAGGAGGGGGATGCCCATCACGAGAGTGTTGGGGAGCGTGCCGACGGAGAAGAGGGTGATGACCCAGTCGAGCCGGCGGCCGCGGCGTCGGGGGCCGGCGCAGGCAGCGGACAGGGAGGCCCAGAGGGAGAGGATGACGAGGACAAGGAGCTTGGAGAGGGTGTCGGCGAGGATGAACCGGGAGTCCATCTGGAAAGGGTTGTTGTGGGAGATGAAGTGGAAGGAGAGGACGGGGACGGCGAAGGTGGCGACGAAGCGGTTGATGCCGGAGCACTGCTCCGGGGTGAAGATCTTCCACCACTTGACGGAGCCATAGGCGACGAACATGGCGAAGTAGAGAGGGACCATGGCGCACATCACGGTGTAGAAGTCCTCCCAGGTGATCATCTCGCCTGGCGTAGCGACGACGGAAACTGTGAGATCCAAAGAAGAATGGAAGCAGCAGCGGAGTGGGGGAGATGAGCGTGTGTTATGCCTATATGTAGAAGGAGATCAGATACCTAGTCTTCAATGAAGTCTGATGATTTAATTACTTACAGAAAACTTCCACGCAAGGATATAAAGAAGACACGTCTCTCAGGATCTGGACCGCGAATGAAGCGGTTGCACGAATCACTAAGCGCGTGGGTATCTTGATGGAGCCCCACCTGCGCAGGAGTGAACTACACTGCTGTACAAGCAGATTCCAACTCGAAGTAATTCATTAAAAAAAGCTAAAAAAGATTTTTTTTTCTTTTGCTATTTGAAATCATAACAAAGGCACCGTTAGTGAGATTAAAGAATATGAAATAATGAAATAAAGAGTAGATTAATGCATGAATGATGATCTTTCAAGTGGACAGCCACTTTGCGTTGAAGCTGAAAAGGAGTGGAGGGAGAAGACAAAACAATTTCCGTGAAAGCTGAGGAGGGATCAGAGGGGTGACTGTGTTGCATGAGACAGCGGTACGCAGAAGATGACATCACGCGCTGCACCGATGGGTCGTCTGAGAATGTCCGGTAGCAACCCGGTACGAGGACTGCGGCGGTGTTGGAGGGCGGCGGAGGCGTCGGATGGCGATCGGACGGCGGGGTCCGGGAAGCGTGCAAAAGCGGACGAAGTAGCAGGGGCGGTGTCGGGGGTGCGGGTGGCGGGGCTGCGGACTCCTGAAAAGCCGACGCCATTTATTCCCAGCTTTGGTCGTGTCTCTTTTGGGCCGTCGTCATCCCCAAGGCAGTCAAACTCGGGAGGGGCGCTGCGTGAATTAGCTGTCCTTCCCCCTTCTCCTCTCGCTTTCTCTTTTGTTTTCTTCTCTTCGATTCCCCTCCAATTTTTCTTTTTATTAAAAAAATAATATTTATTTATTTATTCAAATTAAATTAATTTTGTATTTACTATTATAGAATTAAATTTGATATTAAAAAACGATTATCGTAGAGTATTAGGAATATCTTAAGGTTTTTAAACTCAAACTAGTTATTACTAAATACAACTCAATAATGAATAATCTAAAATTTTAATGATATATGCTAATTTGAAGAACAGAATACTGATGATGGCTATCTTAGCTTGTAATCACATTGACATTGATAGTGAAGTTTCAAAATTGTATCGGTCTTCATAATTATCTTTTTTTTATTTATATTAATATTTATAGGGGTAATATTTTATTTCAGAACTTGACAGGCATAGATATTAAGTCTACTAGCATCCAACTTTGCCTTTGCACTGTACACTTTTGGGAAGTCATTATTCGTGTACAATTTAGTGTACTGTTTTTTTCGATATTGCTTTGCTTGAGTGATAGATCATAAAAACTTAACTATTGCACTGTTGTCTGCATCCACTCAGCTTTAAGAGAGAGAGAGAGAGAGAGAGAGAGAGAGAGAGAGAGAGAGGTCTCATTAAAGGGTGTACGTACATTAGCTAATGAGAAAGCTGTTGAGGTTCAAGATGTCGGGGTTGACTATATAGTCTTGTGTTATTTATTAACATTCATCTTCTTCTTTTTTTCTTTGCGTGTGTGATTGTCTATCTTCCTCTCTTTAATCTTTCGCCATCTCTGATTCTGAGAATTAAGTCAAATAAATCTTATGAGAAATATTCTAATAGGCAACTTATGATGTGGATGTTAGAAATGAGATAGAGTTGCGGAGATAAAATGATTGCGGAAAAAGATAAAATCTAATTTTATTTGGGTTTAAATGTTCAATCATACATTCACAATGATAACATCTCATTTGTTGATAGAAGATGCAGTATAAGATTGTCTTTATAAAAGACAAAAATTAAGGATTCTCTCTCCTTTCATATCTCTTTATAAGATATTTTGATAACCTTCTATCAGGGATTATAAGATCTTTCAAGAGGATTTTATATATTTTTTTAATATCCAAGATATTATCTACCTTTTCAAAAGATTCGTACCATTTTCATGATACCAAAATCTTTCTTCATCCAAGATGATCAAGTAAGATTATCTTTAACGAAATTAAGCTTAATCTCAACACTCCCCCTTAAATCTAATTTTTCTTTCATCCATCTTACCAAAAATGACTTGAACTTAACATATACGTAAAATCTAGTGGTTTAATAAACATATTGGCTACTTAAATATATCGATATAAACTTGTATTGCTTCTTGTTTGATATGCATCTTCTCTAGCAAACTTCTTAATCATATAGTATAACAAACACATGAGGAAGTCGCAACATATTTGGGTTCATAAGTTAGAGTGTTACAATTGAATATTTTTGAATGATTATAATATCTCTCATATAGAACAAAAATCGGAATATATTCCTTCGATCAGCAAGATCTCCTCCCCAATTATTATCGAAATATATAAAAAAATTTGAATAGAATCAATCATTGGAAGAAAGTGCCTTTGATGTAATACGAAATCTTTTTAGCAGCCTTCCAATCGATTCATCAATTTGACACCATATAGAATATCAAATTTAAATAAAGAATTCGAGAGTTGGAACCATTAAAGAAGCCACCAATCCATCATTTACAATATCAATTTATGTTTTAACATGCATCAATATGCTAATAATTAATTGTAACAATTGACTATAGTGATTTATGCCTAAGTTTTTGAGATCAACTTAATAGTACAAAATCATTTGCTTGGGACTTCCTTCGTCAGACAATAGAATGCTTTTAATATTATTTTCTTGCCTTTTAATTTATTATTATTTTTGAATAATCAAATAATGGAAACTAAATGGAGAAAAAAAGGAACAGATGTACTCATCGTTCTAAATTAAGTTGGAGCAGAAAATTATGGAATGCTTAAAATGCACGGCTCTTTAAGCCACTATCAACCCTAATATCAATCTCATAGCTTCTCATTCTCATTTCCGCTGCTGGTGACCAAACCCACTGTGTACGTCAGGAAAGAGAACACCAAATGCAGAAGCCATCCTATATATTACGCATCAAAATTCGTGCTCTTCATGAAATTTACCCTAATATGTTGCATCTGCTAACATTTGTCCTTCTGGTCACTGCTTTGGTGACTTTGTTCACCAAGAGACTAATTTCCTGGCTGCCTCTACCCACTAAATCCACCATATATACCCTGAGCTCGATCACTGCCTCATAGTGTTCTCAGAATGGGCTCATTATCGCGTCATATCTCTGCCTTCCTCTCCATCCTGCTAATCCTCCTCATGCTTCTGTGTCCATCTCTTGCAGAAGACCCCGCCTTCGAGCTCGGCAACGAGACCACCACGCACCTGCACTTCTTCTTCCACGACATCGTTACCGGCCCCAATCCCACTGCCGTGCGCATCGCGCAAGCCTCCGTTATCAACAATTCCCCGACGGCCTTCGGCGACCTGGTGATGATGGACGACCTCCTGACGGAGGGGCCGGACTCGGGATCGAAGCTGGTGGGGCGGGCGCAGGGTGTGTACGGGCTGGCGTCGCGGGACGAGCCCGGGCATCTGCTGGTAGCCATGACCCTGGCCTTCGTCGACGGGGAGTACAACGGCAGCACGCTCGCGGTGCTCGGCCGCAACTCCGTGTTGTCGGCGGTGAGAGAGATGCCGGTCGTCGGGGGGAGCGGCAGGTTCCGGCTGGCCCGCGGCTACGCCCTCGCCAAGACCCACGAGCTCGACATGGCCACCGGCAACGCAGTGGTGGAATACGACGTCTATGTCATGCACCATTAGAAGATATATATATATATATATACATATATATATATGTATATATATATATATATATATATATATATATATATATGTATATATATATATGTATATATGTATATGTACGTATATATATATGTATGTATATATATATGTATATATGTATATAGGTATATGTATATATACATATATATATATATGTATATATATATATGCAAGATGTATTGATCATATTTGAAATATGTGCCTTGGATACGCATTATAAGTAATATGTTTAACTTGAACTTAAATATTTTTTTATTAATTATTTAAATTTAATTAAGTTAATAAGTCAATTATCCTATCAAGTATGCTTGTAACAAATTTTTTTTTAAAGTGAAGTGGAGAATTATTCTACTCAGATAGATGTGAAAAAAAAGAAATATAAAGTAGTAATGCGATACAAATCAAAAAATATAAATAAGAAGGTTCAAATTTTAAAATATGCTTTCATTATAATAAATTTATATGTAAAATTTTTATTTGATCTACTTAGTCAAATATTTTTGAGAGTTTGAACTGTTACAAAATATTTGTACATGAAATGAAGATTGAGAGAGAACCAAGAAGAGTTTCTCATTTCTAAGAATTGAAAGAGTTGGATGACATATAAACTTAATCCTTACTTATTATTTAAGATTTGTTTTAATGGAACCAATTCATACTTGCTTATTTCTACCTTATGTGATCCCTTACATTTGTTCTCACCTTTAGATCATGTGTCTCAATAAGAAGGAAAAAGTAGATGGATTCCTAGCAATGACTGCATCATATCAACCATGGCTATCATTGTGATGAGCATGCATCATCCTTGTTATTTCTACACCAGCTATCATTGGTGTCTATACAACAATCATTCATTGGTCTTTTACAGTATATTAGCAGCAGCAGAGAGAAACCTTTAACTTCATGAGTGAGAAGAGATCAGGTTACATTCCTCTTAAGCAAGTGGTAATGTACAATGTGAGTAGTATTTTACAGTTTGTTCTTACATCATATACATAAATGCACATCAATGACTAGGAAGACTTCAATGTATCCAACTTGTGTGTCCTCTGCAACAATTCAGCAGAAATCAGAATGTAGTGAATCCACCTATATATATAAACAACGCGATTTACCAATACAAAAAGATCCTGCTCACCAAAAGGGCATAGGTTTCATCTAATAGAGGATGGATCACTGAGACATAGATCTTGATGTCTTGTTTCAGGCCATCATAATCTTGGTCTTGGCCCATCAGCAATCTGATGAAGATCTCTCTCTCTGGAACCAGCTTGGTAGCTACCTACTCATTCACAACTTTGTTTAGCATGATCTCAAGAAGAAGAATTATAATTCTCCCAATTATTTTTCAGCTGATCTGACAGAAATTTGACTCACTTTAGCTTTTGTTCTATAAAAATACATTTTCTATCAGGATTTTGCTAGATTCATAACTATAAACTTCAGTAGTTGATTTAAAGAGTAAAGCAGCAATTGTAATGTAATATGTGTTTTCTGCTCAAAGAAGGAATGCAATGAATGTTTGAATCTCTACTCAAACATCTTCCCTGTAATTAAGAGGACAATCTGTGGACTAGTAAGTTATTATTAGAGAAAAGCTATAAGATTAAAGTTGCAAGAAGAATCTGCAACAAGAAAGAAAGATTTCAGTGAGCTGTGGTAAGTACCTTGTAAGCAGCTGAGGCAACCCAACCATGCCATGGCTTTAGTGTATCATTGTATGTTTCTTCCACCACTTGTGCAAGGCTTGACTCAGGGTTTTTATCTAACTTTTGGAACAAAGTTACACTGAAAGTTATCGACCTGTTTGGGAATATAGACAGAAATACAGCAAAAATTGATTAGAATTTCATTTTTTTTCTCACAAAAATTATCATCTCCGAGTTCATTTATGTAGTTAAGGTGGTTCGGCATGAGACTTGCGAATCGGTAAAAGGAAGTGTACTTCTGTACCTAGCAAGCCATAGGATAGCTCTGGAACAGCTGTGCTTGTTTCTTGAACTCCCTTCACACACCTCTTTCTTCACCATCTCTACCAAACTTGAATATAGATTTGGATTTAACATGTACATTTCTTCCACCCTCTGAACAATTGAAACTATTTAGTCATTTGTTCTAGCTAAGATCATATCTGACGCTGTATAATTTAGAGCATCATGAAAAATGCAGTTTTTTTGTCATGGCACAGCCCTGTGGCAGTTCAGGTTCAGCTGGTTGGCCAAAACTTAGCGCTTGCCCCAGCTACATGTTTGCTTGTTCTTGGTGTGATACTATATTGCTGTGCCAGCACTTTACCAGACGGTAAGTGTTTGATTGGCACAGGACAGTACAAAGAAGTAACAGAGTTAGCTGATTACAGAAAAGGAATGCATCTTAATTGAGATGTGATTCTTTATGATGAGGATCATATAAGAAAAGTTGATGGCAGTTCAATGGAACTATCTATGAAAATAGGCAAATGCATCTTTATGAAGTCACTTGATCAGGTTGACTTCCATAAACTATTTCATGACAAATTCATTATAAGAATAGAATGGGTGCTAGTATGAATACGTAAGTATCAGAAACATCTGACTAATGTGCATCTGGATTAATCACATTCTCCTTTTCATCTGAGAAGCATGCCAAGGATTTGAGAACATGAGACTTTGGCCCCGATAATTCTTTTTAAGAGAAGAGAACACTAAATCAAATTTCTGATAACTTAATTTTAATGTTTAACGTATTCTCGCTACCAAATTAAATCCAGAGCAACTTGAATTATGTTGGATTCTGAAACTTAGCTTCCAGATTGCTAACTGATGCTAGGGTATTTGTAATACAGCAAGGCAATCCTCCAAAAGAAAAGTTGATGGAGAAAAATGACAATCAAAGTGCAAAATCTGAAAAGAAAAAGACTCTTCGTCTGTGAAATTTGCATATTAGATATGGCTGAAAGAATCGTGTTGTTGCAGGTTTACCTTGATATTTTGTTGTATGTCTTGCCTTAGCACCAGAAGTGTTGGTCCAATCTTATCTGTGAAATCAAAGATAGTATCTGAGTAAAAGATATTTTTGCGGGCAAATATATGCATCTTAAAATGGCAGATAAAATTCTTGAAATGCTACAATCCAAGCGTTTGATGAATTGATTTCTTTTCATATACCAAGGAGAAAGAAATGAAAAATAAGGACACAAAAGCAAGTTGTCATTCTCTAACAAAGTTGAGTAACCCATCACTAACTCATAGATCTCCTATTTTTCTTGCCTAGATTTTGCTGATAAACGAAAAAAACACACAATCATCAAGTCTCTATAAAAACTGTCATCTTAAAACTACAGAAACAGAAGGCAAGAACTATTGAAGAATCAGGAGATCTACAAGATGGCACTAATAAAATGGATCCAGAACACATTAAAGATTGCAGCAACCATAACCATCTCTTAACACCTTGACATTATTCGTGGCTCTTGGAAAAGCTCCAAACTCACTGATGTAGCTTAATGCCTTCTTGCTGTTTCATTCTTCTTCTTCTTCTTCTCTTCCTCCTTTCTACTACCTTACCTTCTGAAATGAAATCATGAGACACCATCATCTCTTTTGCTCTCCCTCTCACACACAACAACAACAACCAAACAATAGTAGTCATGTCTGACAAAGAAAGACCAGAGAATAGCCATGGCCCACAAGTTTCCAATTATTTGTCTCTCCAAGGCTTCAGCTTCAAATGCTGAACCCATGTGCATCCTAAGGAGACAGCATCCAGTCTGCTGTCTCTTAAATTAAGCTGTACCTGACTACATATACTTCTCTATCTTCTTGGAATCCAAATGGCTGGAGAAGAAGAGATCAAGACTTCCAGCCTTGTAAACTCGAAGAATAACAGGATAAATGACGAGGAAGAGGAGGAGGAGGAGGAGGGAGCATACCAAGGACATGGAGGATCAGGTTGGAGGCACCAAGCAAGGCCAAGGTGGACACCTTCTTCTCCTCGGGCTTGAACAAGGAGAGCTCCTCCATTGCCAGCCTCACATCCGACCATCCCCGTCTCCCATCTTCTTCCCCTTCACCTTTCCTCATCTCCAACCCCGCGTTCCTCTTGCTCTGCTCCATGCCCCAATGGACCACCACCAGTCCTCCTCCCCTGTGTCATATATCCCGTGGGTGAGAAGTTGAAATCCCGCTTGAGCGAGGTCAACGAGGGAGGACATGGACTGGAATCCCCATGGCGCCATGGCCGTCGTCATTTGCCCTCTGACATAGACAAATTATTTATGGCAGTAATCTAAAGAACAAGCTCATACAAAAGCTGAGTCCCTGTGAGAAGTAATCTAATGTTGTCTTCTCCCTCAAAGATCCATCCAAGCTTCAACAAAGAAAGCATGTCGTGCATGCAAAACAACACTGTCCATAGATAATTACCAGTTGCATTAAACTAGATTATCAAGGCACACCTGTTCTTGCTTTAGAAAACCAAATACGCCAATAAATTTCATTACTTCCCTCATCCTGCTGATGACTGAATTCATCATTGGAAAGCCTTCAGACAGGTTCAATCAATCATCTAAATTACAACACTCAAAACATCGTGACATCACGCAGACGCCTGTTCTCCATTTCTCCTCTCACTTGCAGGTGATCTTATCCTGCGAACACCATCAAGGCTGAGTTCTTTTTCTCTAATGATAAAACCAGGCAGCGTATACTGAAGACAGCTACAGAAGTATAATATACATAAACATTGGCAGCCCACAACCCTGCTTAGCCACATAGATTTGGGGAGGCAAGCAACTGATAGATTTGCTGTGGAAGGTGTGCCTGTTTCACAGTTGGAGTTGACTTTCCACCATTGTAGCACTGTCCATCTTCCAAGAGAAATAACAGTTAGGGTTGGCTGTGACCCTTCTTTAGTATCAGATCATTTTGTTTGTTTGCCAGGAATAATTGGGTATCAACAGCAAGGAATAATTATGACAAATATGGAAGTCACTGTCTCACAAATTGTAGAGTATTGGTAATGAAATATAAATGTTTTGTATATTTGCAATCATTTTGTCCATCTGTAATGGAGTGGAATCCAACATGTTCACACTTGAAATCTTAAAACTACATGCTACATGAGTTGCATTACACATCATGATGTAATGCGCCAATTAATGTGATCATCATCTGCTACTTGGTGTGCAAACAACCAAAGCCATTAAATTATGCGTTCAGCAATGTTCTGATGATAAGAATGAGTCTGTGAGGGGGGTGTCTACTGCATATGGAGTTTGGTCTTTCTAACTTATGCTGGCCAAAAACATTACCCACTGTAGCAGCCATCATCACGAGAGAAGCTTCTCTAATCACAGTCAAATGTCATATTGACTTTGAAGCAGATGTGAAACAATCATTTCTGTACTGTAATTATCTTGTAGATGTGTTAGCTGATGTGAAACGATCATCGGATTAGCCTTTGAAGCTCCAAAGAGATAAGAATGCAATTGCCAATGCCACTTCTTGTAGCTGCTTTTTTGCTGTGTCGGTGTCTGCAGCATCAAGTTATCATTAGCGGTGCTGATGGCTTAACTGCCATTGTTGGATGTAGTTGTATTTTTTTAATCTCGGGAAAGAAAAGGAAATATTATATTAAAACTAAGGATTACAATCGGTTCCTCCCGTCTTAGATTATTGTTCTTCTTGAAGCAAAGAGTCAATCAATCCATCAAATTGGTTCCAAATGTGCAATCGAAATATACATCAATCCCCGGCCAATCGAAATCCTTCCAAAATCACAAGTGTTTATGTTGGATCCTTTTGAGCATCATTTTGTAACAAGGTTGTGTGACATTATCGTACCTTTTGAGTTAATAAATAAGATTATTAAAAAAATAATATTTTTTTAACTTTTTTTGAATCGATCCAAAAGATATTATATTTTGAGTTTGATATAAATGTTCGGAAGATAATAGTCTCAGCAGTTATGCATAGGCTAAAAATATGATATCTTTGGATTAATCCTGATGGTTCTAGATATGACTATGGATGGATTTAACACAAATAAATCTGAATCAAATATTCTTTATAGATCTTAAATCGTATTATTAAATCCATAATAATATACATGAAATCCTATAATAATGATGAAATATATTAACACAAAAGCGTACCCAATGAATTCATTGAAATATTTTCTGAATTAATTGATGATTTGATCTTCCAATTATAGAGTATGCTTAAGAACTTTAGTTTTTTCTTTGATGGGTGAAGAGAAATTTCATTTGATAGGACATAATCATATTTATAATCATAACTGACGAATCTATATTTATGATTATATTTATAATTGATGAATTTATAATTATGCTTCAAGAGTTCATATTCCTAACTTATCTAGTCATTAAGTTAGAAATATGACTGATGGTATCCACATAATTAATTTTAATAATAATTATATTACTTAGCCAAATAAATTTTCTTTAATTAGATCATTTTAATTTTAACTAATTAGAATAATGACTTAACATATTTAATTATATATGACCCTTAAAATTTTAACAATCTCCCACTGGATCACATATGTATCTTTATAAACGTATTGTACTTTATAAGCTCAATACTATTGTCATTATTAAACAGAACATACAATACAATCTCGTTCATTGGTCATATTAATATAGGACTAAAGCGGTCTTCGCTATATCAATTATAGTTGAACCCATCAATGATCACTAATAACATAACCAAATAATAATGATCAATCATGAAATGTGTAGCATTAAAATTACATGAATGTGATTCATACATGTCAATTTTCAACTCGTCCAACTTTATCTTTATGAGATCATTAATCATAATGTACAAAATATAATAAACTGTAGCTTTATTTCTGATCAGAAAATATTTATAGAATCTGGTATATAATATTTAATAAACATATGACAAACTCTCACTAAACTAAAGTTTCCTCAAATTCTAATACACCAATACAAGTTGTATGCTTATGAAAGACCTTAGGTAGTATACCTTTTATGAGAGGATATGCTAATATAAAGTTTTTCCCTAAGTGTTTTATGCAAACTTGTTTACTTTGTACCTTTTATTTCAGACAAATTAAACTTATTATTTCCAAATGAACAAGAATAACCAAATTTGTCTAAATAAGAAACAAAAATTAAATTTTATCTAAGTGATGGTACAACAAAAGTGTCTTTTAAATCCAAATAGTATCCAGTATATAATAACAATCTAAATATGCTTATAGCTTCCACATCTACCAATTTTTGGTCCGCCACATAAATACATCTTTAAGCATCATTGGGCCTTCGGTAGCAGAGGCAACATTGCATTGAAACACTGATGTTAGTAGTTACACCGGAGTCTAACCATCAAGTGTTTCTAGGTACTGAAGTTAAATTGACTTCAGAACAAATCAAAGTAAGGAACACACCCTTTTTAGCATATCAAGCATGATTTTTGATACAGTCATTCTTTAAATGCCTAGATTTGTTACAGAAGAAACAAGTATCAACCTTATTTTATTTCTTTTTTGCAAGATCTTTATCAGCCTCATTTTTTCTAGGTTTATATTTTCTTTTCTTGTCCTTGTTCTTAGAGGTGTTGGTCAAGTTGACACTTACAGTCTTTTCTTGCTTCAACCTTTCTTCTTCTTGCATACAATATGAAATGAGCTCATTAAGAAACCATTTGTCCTTTTGGTAGTTATAACTGACCTTAAATTGACTGAATTATATAGGGAGAGATATCAGAACCAAATGGATAAATAAGTCTTCTAATAAGTCAAGTTTTAATGCTTTAACCTCTGAAGTAAGATTAGACATTTCTATGATGTACTCCATTATATTTCCTTTACCATTGTACCTCATGGAAATCAAGCTTTTAAGTATAGTGCTTGTTTCTGCCTTATTGTTTTTAAGAAAACGTTTTTCTATATCGGTAAGGAAATCTTTGGCCTTGGTAATCCCTTTGAATACTATAGCTCTAAAAGCCTCTGGAATGTCACGCTTAATGATTATGAGACACATACGATTAGACCTATCTCACTTTTCATATAGTATTCTTTCATCAAGAGTATTATTATTTGTAAGAGAAGCGAGTTGGTCTTCCCTTAGTGCAAGATCTAGATCCATGCAGCCTAAAATGATCAGAATATTTTCTTTTCAATCCTTAAAGTTGGTTCCATTTAGAATCGATACTGAATTGAGGTTAGCAGATATTAAAGCAAGTTAACCTAAATAAGAGAAGAATAAACAACTACAAATTATGCTCATATTTTACCATAAACTTAAGTAAATTCAGATAATGATGTAACCTATCTCAAGATACCAAATGCAATATTAATATCTTGTCTTTGGACTTTAATATTAATTGCTAGTGGTAGTCTTGTTATAATGATCAAAGACTGATAATAAGTTATGTTAAATAATAAACCCATATTTAGATTGATTTATCATTTACATGTATAACTTTATAATTATCACGTGTTTACCATTACAAGTATATATAAAATCCTGTCAATCATTAACCTTCCTTTGGGCTGAGTAATTATCGCATGGATATAAATACATACTATATTTAATATTTTCATAAGAAATGTTACACATGAGAGATCACTTTGACAACTTCATGCATTAAAGTACTCGATCTAATATTAAACAATCATTAATTAAATTTGAACCATATTATTTAAATTAGTTGAACTTTAATTTGTTGACTCAAATATTTAATATATATAAACCATTCAATTTATATCAACAAATAACTTTATATAACCAATATTATGTTTAAACCAGCATAATATTGCATGAATATTGTAATAATAATATTAATTAAATTTTTATATTACAATAATATAATTAAACCAATAAAATATAATAATAATATTATTATTAATTAAATTTATATAAATTTAATTAATTAGATAAAATCCAAAGAGAATTTGAGAGATTTATGCCTTGTAATGCAAAAATGAATTTGCATACTGGAAAAGATATCTCAAATTAAAGTGATCTAACATCAGAAAAAGATTCCTCAGCCCCACTCACTTACGTTTCTTGGATCGAATCCTTGACAAGCCCAATCGTCGAGAAACGTAAGGGGTTGCATGGCCAATGGTTCTCGCCGTACATCATTGTTTCGACTGGCGACAACCTTCAACAAAGGAGGAGGGGGAGGAGGAAAGAAAAGGATTGGGAGGAGAGCACGATTTGACTACAAAAAAGAATGATGAAGCAAGAGGAGCAAACATGTCAGAAGAAAGAGGACGACAAGGGTGATACCATGCGGCTCCTACCGGAAGAAAGACGGGAGGCATTATTATTAGTATTGATGAGTCAAATCTAGAGGGATTTAGGGGACGAAGAGATGGCAAGGGCGACACAAGGTAGGAGAGAGTGATGCGGAGGCAGAGGTCATGGATGTTACCATGTCCAAGTTGAAATTATCTTTGTTGAAAATATTATCTATCTATTTATCATACTTGATCGTCTAATTACTAATGATTATGATTAAGTGAATGCCCTTTTTTACCCTCCGACTTTGACGAGCGTCACCTCTTTCGTAGAACTGTCTTTTTTTTTTTGAATTTATTTTTCACATCGAGTGCCTAATTTTCTAACCCATTATTTGTCAAAAGGAAAAAAAAAACAAAAATAAAAGAAGACTCTAGAATACGTTGGGTCATGGGGTTGTGTTCTTGAAGGTCAAAAGCCGACGCGAACGAGATCTAATGACTTTTCCATTTAATACTTTTGAATGACGTTATCAATGACGAATTCAATTGACTATCCAGGAAATTAATTAAAAATATTTCATATCCTATATTTAACCAGGAAATAACTCCCACCAAATCAAACCAACGGTCCTGATCTACGTATCGTCCGAACGTGTTCGGACCGACCTACTACGTGTGGGTCCCGCATTTTGGCCATTGCTTCGTCCAATCAGCAGGAAGTTGCGTGAGACGATGTCCGCCTCGACCTTATAAAAATAGAGCTCGCCTGGCCTCGACCCTTTAAAACAGCCTTGCGTCGTATCGTAAAGCCGCGGGTTTTGTTGGGTTGGAGCTTTGCTGGCTGTCGAATTCGATCTCTCCTCGATCGATCAGGGGGAAAGAGATGGACACGTTCTTCTTGTCGCACGGGTCGCCGACGCTGTCGATCGACGAGAGCTTGCCGGCGAGGGGGTTCCTGAAGTCGTGGCGGTCCAAGGTGTTCCAGGAGGTGCCCAGGGCAATCCTCATCATCTCCGGCCACTGGGAGGCCGATTCTCCCACCGTGAACGTCATCAACGGCCGCAACGACACCATCTACGACTTCTACGGCTTCCCCAAGCCCATGTACAAGGTTTAACCCTTTCCGGTCCTTCTCGCTCTCTGGCTCTGGTTGATTCTTCTTTGTTTATCAGATGGAATCGCTAAAATTTGTTCTTCTTTTGTGACAATCCGAAAGGGGTCTTAGATTTATCTTTTACTTTAAAAAGAATTGATGATCTGGTTGAAAGAATTTTTTATCCCAAACTTGTTAAGCCTGTGTTAGAACATACAAGAGATTGCCGCATTTGGTGGTTGCTGTTATAAGAACATATCCATTTATTGACCTGATACTATGAATTCCAAAATGATCAAATCAGCAAGACGATGAGACTTATGATACACCGTTGGATAAAGTAAAGCACAGGAAATACTTAGATTCCTGACTCTACCAAGAGCAACTTAAAGGAGTTCTTTTCCCCTACTTATTCTCTGTGGTCAATTATTTCTTTATCATTAATAATTAAGGCGTGTGATCACAATTACTTTTTTTAAAAAACCAAAACCAGAACTTTTGTTAAGGAAATTATTTGAGTTGGTCATAATTTTAGATACTAGATCAACATGCTACTTGTGTAGATAGTTGAAAAACAAGTAAAATTCTTAAGATGTTCTTTTGGTTCTGTTAATTAATTAGTAATACTATATCTTTGTTTAGTGCTTGGCACAGAGACTGATTATACCTTTCTTACTCAAGTTTTATTTCATTTTATTTTGTGATCACTATGTAGTTCTTGTATCTGGGAAAACCTTGCTACACTTTTTAGATTAAGCTTTTGAATGATCTGTCAGTGGTCAAAAGTTGGCATTGTGTCAAAATTGAAAGGTCATATGTTCAAATCTTTAAATCAATTTACTTTGATCAACTTTTTTTATACATGTTGGGTTTGACCTATTTAGACAACTAACCCATGAAGGAGCATATTAGTATATAAACCATAAGATCCTATAGCACAACTTTGTTTGTAGATGGTTAGTAGTGGTTTAAACTCATCAAATTTATTTCTTAGACTTTGTTTGTAGTGCTTGCAATTGTTTTTTAGTTTCAAGATGTGAATCTATATGTTTAGGACTTGTAGAATACACGAGATCATCAATGATCTTATGATGATAGATCTTTGTAATGAACAAGATGCATGATCTTTTTTGTAACCTTTAATTTAGTGTTTCCAAGCAATTCAGACGATCAAGGATAGAATGAATTTGTGTCCATTTTATCTAAAAGAAACTTAGATAATATGTAGTCATAGAGGAAAGTCTTAAGATTTAGCCGTGTCTTAACATTAGGTTGCAAAGTTTGGCATGAATATTTGCCCAAAAAAAGGAATGGAAAGGACTTTTGGATGGGACCTTATTTACATGTTTATCCTACATGATACACACCCTGAGGAAAGTAATGCGGCATGGGAGTCCTTGCCACATGTATGATCATATAGGGAAATAGTTGTTCTTCAAGTTGCAAGATGAGTGGAGGATACAAATAATTATTTATACTGTCCAATCATTATTGAGCTTGTCTGTGGCATATAATCATGTATTTTCACAGCAACAAAAGTATGATCATGCTAAATGAGCATGGATTTGCATCTACACTTGTGATGGATGCAAAATGCTACAATACTGCATAGCTTGCTTCTCTGTGATGTTCTTGACCAAAAGTAAACATGCAGATGCCTAACTCACCAAATTATACTGTGATGGCAGCTTAAATACCCTGCACCAGGTGCACCCAACCTGGCAAAGAGAGTGAGGGAACTGCTACAGAATGCTGGCTTCGAGCGAGTGAAAGAGGACAAGACTCGCGGACTCGACCATGGTGCATGGGTTCCGCTGATGCTCATGTATCCAGAGGCAGACATACCTGTGTGCCAGCTTTCAGTACAGACAAACAAGGATGCTACATACCATTACAACATGGGGAAGGCACTGGCCCCTCTTAGGGATGAGGGAGTACTTATAATTGGATCCGGAAGTGCTACTCACAACTTGAGAATCTTGAATCGGGAGAGCCAGAATGTGGAAAAACGGGCTCTGGACTTTGATACATGGCTCACGGAGTCACTGATAAATGGGAGGTAAGGGGCACCACCATGATCCAATTATGTTTTATTTAGCTTTCAGAAGATAATAACCATATGAATTGCTTGCTATCAAAAAAGCTATTCGAGTTTAGATGATTTGATTTAATTGTCATCATTGCTTCACAATTTTGGTAGACATGATGATGTGAACAACTACGAGGAGAAGGCACCCAATGCAAAAATGGCACACCCATGGCCGGACCATTTCTATCCGTTGCATGTGGCCCTTGGAGCGGCAGGGGAACAAGCTAAGGCTGAATTAATTCATAGTAGCTGGAGCTACGCCGCTCTTTCTTATTCCTCGTACAGGTTTACCACTGCATAATGACCAGTGAAGAATAAGTTCCGAAGTCATGTTACTTACCGCTTGCCCTATGTTTTATCATGTCTCATCGCCTACCTGCTGTCATCCGGTAGCTGCATCAAGTTGGATGTTTGTATGTGTAAGTGCAGCCTTCGCTACTAAATATACATTTACTTAAAATGTAAAGCTTGAGAACCAGTTTCAAATGTTGTGTTGTAGTGTGTTAAGCTTTTTTTTGTGTGGCATCCTCATGAACCGATCTACAAGAGGCAAAATAGAGACTCATAGTCTCTCTCTCTCTCTCTCAGGAACTCCATAGGAAATTCGAGTGGCCTGGTAAACTAATGCACAAATGCTACGAAATCATGCAGTGTCATTCGACTGACTATTATGAGGCTGAAAGGAGAGTATCTCTTGATTGACAGACCAGGTTTTCTACTTGAAATGATATCGTGAAGACCTATATGAAATCAAGATTCTAATTTGAAAACAAGGCCTTCAGCAGCTGTCATCATTTATGCAATGTGAACATTGTGCCCATATGCAAGAAAATTTCCCTATGTTTTTGGTTCTTTGGTCAATGTTTTGGTTCTCTGCGGTTTTGTACTTTTGAATTGTAGAACACTGAAGAGTGAACAGATGGATGTCTGCAAGTGTTGTGGTGTTGAGATGCACTCCACCACCTCTTATCAACCTTTTCTCTGACTTCTCCTAAGGTTGATTTATATGTGTAGGATTGCAGCAAGAAAGGAAATGATTAATCTCCTTCCATGCATGCTAGAGAAATACGTTGCAGTCAAGAAGTCAGCAACCAGGTTCATAACATGTATGTAGGTATATGCATATGTATTTATATGACCAATTACAAAAATTTAGATTTCATAACATGGGAAATACAAGTAGCCTAATCATATGAGTGTAAAGAGTCCCTGATTTATTGATCCATGCATCTAAGCCTAAACTTAGCACACATGGATGTATGAGATATCTAAATCAAGATCAGCACAAGGAACTGCCGAGATAAAAAGCTAGCAGTTCTTACTGATACTTCTCACGCCATTGACAGCCGAGCATGGATCAGCATCTATCAGCTTGTTCACCACCTCTCTCATGGTAGGCCGGCAAGATGGCAGCTTGGTGGTGCAGAGGATGGCAATCTTGAGCACCTTCCCCATGTCCTCTGCAGAACTTGGCACCCTGTGATCATAAACCTCTGCAAGATTTTGGCCATCGACACGGCCGGAAATCCAAGACACAATGTCTTGTCCTCCGAACTGGGGATCAGTTGGGCCACGGCCGGTAATCAGTTCCAGCAGGACTATTCCGAAGCTGTATACATCGCTCTTCTCGGTGACCTTAGGACAATATGCAAGTTCTAAGCAAGAAAAACATTCAAATTCCATAAGCTCGAAGGTTTCGGAATCTGAAGCCGAAGACAATTTGCATGCAAAAGATCAAACTGCATTCCGAATGAAACCATACCTGGAGCAATATAACCATGAGTTCCAGCGAAACAGCTCGACTCCGATCCTTCCGCAACGGTGGCGATCCCGAAATCGGCGATTCTGGCTTCGTACTCCTCGTCCAGCAGTATATTGCTCGACTTTATGTCTCTGTGAATGATAGCCGGAGAGCAGTCATGGTGGAGATACATGATGCCTTTTGCTGCCCCCACAGCAATCTTGTAGCGCTTGTGCCAGTCCAACTCCGGCAGCCCACCCTTGATCTCCCGGCGCAGAGCTTGATACAGATTCCCATTCGGCATGTACTCGAAGACTAGATAACTCGATCCCCTTCCGGTCAAGCATGCAAAGAGCTTTAGTATGTTCCTGTGCTTGATCTTGCCCATTATATCGACCTCATCTGTCACAACCTTCGCACCAACAACGGTTTTCACAGCAAATGTTCCTCTGTTCTTGCTCAAATCCAATCGGTACACTTTACCGGTGCCTCCGCGCGCGATCAGATTCTCTTCATCCAGGTTGATGATCTCCTCGGGATCCAGCTCTGTTGGATAGAAAGATTCAAGCATCCATTCCGAATCCTTCTCCTTTCCTTCCTCCAAAACTCTTCTCCTGTTCTGTTCTTCAAGCTCGAAGCTTTGGTAACTCACAAAGATGAGACCAGCTAAAAGTATGATCATGGCGAATGCTATGGTGATCACGAGATACATAGGCTTTCGCGTTACATCCTTGTGGCTATGGCTCAGAGTACAGAAGCTGAACTCTGTATGCATTGCTCTATCTGTGCAGAGTTCTTTGTTCCCGGAGAATGCTTCATCTCCAGCAATCAGCAGCAGATCTGGTGGAATTCTCCCTGATAACTGGTTGTCCGACAGATCAATGGAGCTCAGCTTCAGTGCTTGTAGGCCATCAGGGATTGAGCCCGTGATGTGGTTTTGCGAAAGATTGAGTGAGTTGAGGGAGTTCAGCAAAGCTAGTGTTGCTGGAACGGCACCAGTCAGTGAATTCTGTGCAAGGTTGAGGTCCACCAAGCTGTCACACAATCCAAGTTGTGATGGTATTGGTCCTGTGAGTTCATTATCTTCCAGATGCAGAGATGACAGTTGCTTCAGATCTCCGAATCGAGAAGGAATTTGACCAGAAAAGGAGTTGTTGAATGCAAACAACTTCTGGAGCTGAGGAAGATCGCCAAGCTCTGCTGGGAGCTTCCCGGAGAACCGGTTGTTCTGCACATACAACTGAGTTAAGCTAGCTGACATGGCTATGTCGGAAGATACACCTCCCATGAACTCGTTGTCAGCTACGTCGATGATCACTGCAGATGGCAATCCCCAGATTCCACCGGGAATCCCTCCTGTGAAGCCATTTTGACTGATCCGAAACCTCACCAACGTTTTGCACTCGGCGTATGATCCCGGGAATTGCCCTGTGAAATCGTTGTCGAGAGCAAGCAAGTACTGCAGCTTCTTGTTGTGGCACAGGAACCGGGGGAAGTCGCCGGAGAAGCTGTTCTCGGATATGTCGATCTTGTTGAGCGGCGAGAAGCGACCGAGATCGGATGGGAACTCCCCGGAGAAGTTGTTCCCATAGACGGAGAAGGAGATGAGGTGCTCCAGGTTTCCGAACCCCCGGGGGAGCTCACCCCAGAAGCTGTTTGTGTATGCATGGAAGACTGTTAGCTCCTTCAGGTTGCCGATCTCAGGAGAAAGCTTCCCGGTGAGCTGGTTGCGGGAGACATCGAATTCACGTAGTAACGTGAGATTGGCGAGCTCAGGTGGGATCTCTCCGGTTAGGTTGTTCTGGTAGAGCTCGATCTTGTAGAGACTGCTCAGATTGGATATTGCTTTCGATACCTGTCCGGACATCTGATTGCGAGAGAGGTCCAACGTTCCCAGCTTCGTCAACCCGTAGATGGAGGCTGGGATTTCCCCTCGAAGATTGCATTGAGCCAAGAACAGCCATGTCAGGTTCTTCAGATGGCCAATGCTCTCTGGTATCTCTCTGGCATCAAAGTCGTTCTCCGCTAGGCCAAGCTCAACCAGGCCGGGCAGTTTCCCCACCCAGGCAGGGAATTCTCCAGTGAAGCCATTTGTGGACAGATCAAGAACTTGCAGGTTCCGCAGAGCCGAAAGATCAGGCAGCAAACCACTCAAGCTGTTCGTGGAGAGATTGAGGACCCGAAGGCTTGTGCAGTTGGCTAAGGCCAAAGGGACAACGCCGGAGATGGCGTTGCCGCCGAGCTCCAGAGTAGCCAAGCTGCGTAGAAGAGAGATTGACGGTGATATGTTGCCTGACAAAGAGATGCTTGGAAGAGAGATTCCGACTACATGGCCGGAACCGATGTCGCAGTGGACTCCAGCAAACTCACAAGGAGATTTAGATTCATTCCAGCTCTCAAGATAGTTCATAGGATCATTGAGCTGGCCTTTTATTTCAAGGAGCGCTTTGGATTCCGGTGAAAGGGATGATGAGATGGGAGTGAGAGAAAGGAGAAGAAGAAGAGCGGCCAAGAAATGGAAGAGAAAGGCTGATTTCAACATTAAGGAGAGCTGTGATTCTTCGCCTGGACATATGAAACAAGAAGGACCCAAGGTTAGCGAAGATGTACTACTAGCAATTACAAGCATCATGAGTAGATGCAAAAGATTTGATTCTACAATCCAAAGGATAACAAAATTAGAATGCTTGGTTTGACAGACAGATTAATCCTGAAACCATGGAAGTGGCTGAACATTGCATGAAGAGAAAATTACAAATATTCATGGTTATATGTTGCCTCTCAAAATATTGGCACTACAGCAGGGGAGAAGGAAAAAAGAAGAGCATCAACAGATACAATGAAACTTGATGTACTGGCTAAATCTTGCACATAGATATAAAGGTTTCTTAAATATGATATCATTTTTTTCTCTCTCTCTCTGCATTTATTTCATCGCATGTTTTTGCAGCAGAAACATATGATCAAAGTAAACAATTTGAGTGAGTGACATGCTGCAAGGCCCAGAGACATCCCTATGCAGAAAAAATAACTATTTTCCATGTTGTCTGTGAATTTAATAAGCTTATTACTTATAGCTTCTGCTACTATTATACTTGATTTAATCTCTTCTCAATTTTCCACCTCATAGAATTGCCGGCTTCCATTTTTTCCCCCTTTCTTCAGAGAAAATTATGGAGAATCCAGAGTTTGCAGCCAGATTAGGTCCAATTAAAATCTAACAACTGGTAATTACAAAGCAAAGGAAGACAAATTCTATTAGGCAATCAGATTATGACTAAAATAAGGCATTACAATTTATGTAAATACAAGTATGATCGGGACTAATGTAGTTACAATATGTTTCTTTCTTGTATACACTTAATAGTACAAGAGAAATTAAATTTAGATTGAAGAGATGGGATGTCAGAAGCACCACAACACAAATTGATCTCACGCAGGCATCCGAACATGCCAACATAAACTCTCCGAAGATATTAATTGCTGAACATTAGACACACAAAATTAAAAGAGAGAGAAAAGGGGGTAAAGAAAGAACAAGGAAATCAGCAGAGCTTACGCTGGAACAGCGACTCGGAGGGCTCCAACAATGGCACAGGCGGGCAGATCAAGTTATCCTGAAGCGAAGGGCGAGAGACGGCCTCGGATCTGTCGGAGGTGCGCTGGCCATGGAGGTCAAATGCAGAAAAGGCGAGCGAGCCTGGGGAAAGTATCAGAGGGGGGCGGGGGTGGGGAGAGACGAAGTGGCCGAACGAACGCCGCTTGTTTGAAGTGCGCTTGGCGTTCTTCTTTATGGGGAGGAGACGACGGGGGTGGGAATTGCTTCGAGTGTGGGATGACTGCAGCGGACTCCGAATGACGCGTCCATTAGTGGCCTGGCGGATGGGACTCCGGGATGGCGCCATGCCGCCATCACGTCACCTTACATGGCATGTAGCAGACCGTTCACTCCTGCAATGATCTGTATCCTGTGCCATGCATGGCGTTCCACAGTCGCCTCCCCAAAAAGAAATGGAGGAGAAAAAAAGAGAGAGTTTTGGTCAATGGATGTACGATATCCTCAGTTCGATCCGACACCAAATCGAAAGAAGAGTCAAATGGATTTACAAGAACTCGGTAAATATATTATCATTAATTTAAATTTAAATATGTTGGGATCAATCAGTATCTAATAATGCATGACTCACATCATGTCATTAAATAACGAATCCCTCACTTGATCTTGTTGTGACCGCAGACGCATAGCTCAAATGATGACGCCATGCCCTCCAAATAGCATCCCATCCAACCGAAGGTGATTTCGAAGCTCCCCATTCCTGCCATGGTAGTTAGTAAGATTGAGAGGACATTCAACAGTTTTAGCATATTATAATGCCTTGAAAAGACGAGGATTTCTAATTCAACGAGGGAGATATGATGTATTGTTTTATAATTGAAGAATGACTCTTTGAGTGCAAATTGTTGCAAGTTCATCATGAGAATTTTAACAATTGTTTAGCTTTCTTTTTCGTGCAATTTCCTCATGGGATGCACATGATTGTAGCTTTAATTTCAATGGAAACTATTTTTTTTATCTAATTGAACATAGAAATGTATTGTGATGATTGTCATATATATATTTTTTTATTTCTTGTACTTCTTATATTTAAATGTAACCATGAATATTTAGGATGTAAGATTAGTTTATCATATAGTTCTGTAATGATATCATAGTGGCACTTGAGCATAAAACCTTTTATTTATACATGACTGATTGTCTTAAACCTTTTTATTTTACGAAGTTTATCTTTATATTTTATGGTACTCATTAAGTATTTGTTTAAAAACATCTCAAGATTCGACAGAGCAACGATGATAGTTTACTCGAGTGTTATGTATTTTCTAATATGTTTCCTCTTTTGTGGGTTCTTAGGAGATTGTTACATAGATATTGATATTTTATAGATGAATATGTAAATGTATCATATGAATTAAGAAAAAATAGTTAACTCTGTGATAAACAGAAGGTCCATACATTTGGCAATTGGTTGCATAAATCTTTTTTTTCATTGTTCAATTTTATTGGAGAGATCAACAACATTATGAGTCAAACTAAGAACCATAAAATTTCTTTTCATCGACCCTAATAAAAATTATTTAGATCTATAGAACCTTTTCAAAAATGTCAATGTCATGTAATAATCAATTTTGTCTTATTTATCAACAACTCATAATCGTATACAAATATAAGCATTTTCCGTTTTATCTTTTTCTCTTAATTATATACCATCATTTCGTTTTATCTCTGCATATGTTATTTTGTTCATAAATACCGAGTTATATTCATCCATAAATGTTATTTTTATGTATGTCTTCCTAACATTATAATAACAGAAGATATTTCTGCAATCATTCATCAAAGTTGTCTCAAAGACTTACCATCCTTTGAGCATGCCAACACAAATCCCGTGAACTCCAGGAGAAGAGGATGAATCCAGTCTCATCACCTGTTTCGTGCCCATCAATGAATCTTCTATTCGAACTATACCTGATAAACAATAATCCAAAAGAAGATGCTTTTGCCCACATCACCTAAATAAACACTCCTTTAAACAAAAGTTGGATCATCTTATCAGACAGCGAAACCACGTCACATCATCGAACAAAGCTGACGACAGCCAGTGTCATTCACAAGGAGTTCATCCATTAATGAGCTTGCGATATCTTAATACATGTATGAATTAGTTTACGTGGTTGAGATGGTACATCCTTGCCAAAGGATCAAATACTTCTCTTCTATAACTACGTACAAAAGTTACCAGCAATATGCATCTCTGTCAGGATGCCGCAAACACTTGTAATCTGCATTGCAATGGTATATATGTTTCCGGTTCTTCAATTACAAACATGAACACCCGAAGTTTGGCATGTGATCAAACACAAGCATTAATTTGTTTCACATGATTACAAGTGGAGAATAATGTATGGTAGTTGTATTAATGTAGCAGCAGAGAGCATAGCATAGACCCACCCACCCGTGATCGCTTAGCAGCTTGGAATCACGTAAAGGACACAAAAAAGGTCTCAGAGAGAGAGAGAGAGAGAGAGAGAGAGAGAGAGAGAGAGAGAGAGAGAGAGAGAGAGAGAGCGAGCGAGAGAAGGAAGCAATTGCTCCGCTGTTGGAAAGCTACTTCTCTCTTGGACGTGCTCCCTCGTCTCCAAAGCTAATGACATATATGAGCTGAGTGGTATGCTTTGGCGGCAAGCTAATAAGAATGAAGCTTCGCCATCAACCTTGCTTGCTTGTAATGTCGAAAACCATCCGTGACTTCGACTGGTGCATCGATGGCATGGTGAGGATGACGGGATCCAGCCGCCGGAGAAATCCTGGCCGTTCATCTTCGGTGATCTCGTCTGTTTCTTCCAATCACATAACCACAAATAATACTCATGAGAAAGAGGGAAGCATTGCATTTGGAAGCTCTACAAAAGGCAATAAAAAAGAAGGCAATATACATAATCTTTGGTTTCAGACTTCTGTACATACTTATCCTCTCGAAATTAGTCCTTTTAAATTTTAATATGATATATATACAATTATATGCAATTTTGTCATAATAAAAAAAGGGATTGGTTGACTCAAATCCACGTAGGTTTGGGTGTAGCTTTGCAAAAGAGATGAACAACATGTGAACTTTAGGCTACGGAAAGTCCCCTTCAAAATGTTTGTTGTATTGGCAGGTTATTATTGTTTTATAATTAAACAAAAAAAAAAGTTAAAAGGGCGGCAACGTTGGGACCGGGTGGGGGTCCCCATGGGAGACGAATGAACCCACAAAGGGACACGTAAAGCACCTCCGACGTAGTGCTCATCCGTTCGTTGTTTTCTTCTGTTGTTTGAATTGAATGAACGAGCAAGTGGAATGGCCGATATGCGTTAGGTTTCAGGGACGAGTCATGAGTCGGAGAGCTCTCGAGATGGTCGTCATGGCGAGATGCAATCAAGGAGGGCGTCGCGTGGTGAACTCTGCAAAGACGATGTGACGCCGCAGTCGCCGACAGTTCGGGTCGCGATCGAGATGGCCCGGTTTGATCGGTGGATTGGGTCGAGTCTAGATGGACTTGTCGTACCTGCTAAGGGTTGGGTGGTTCGATCAAGTCTACTGGACTGTTCCGAGTCTGTGTCGGAAGTTAGAATCCATTGCAGAGAGATGGTTCAAATCCAAGTGGAATGATTCGGGGGCTGACATAGATTTAGAGGAGATAGGATATACAATTAACATGTGGTTTGTGTATCCCATGAAGTCATGGTAATTAAAGAGGGACTATATAAGACACAATGAACACAGACTCCAAAGTGCATCTATCATTTTTGCGATCGAAGATGGCTGTATTTTTTTTAAAGAATAATCGAAAATGATTGTATTATTATTATTTTCATACAGAATAAATGAAAATCACTGTATTATTATTATTTTTTCCAAAAGAATAAATAATAAGGATGAGTCTTGATCCTGAAAAAAAAACGTAATAGCGTCGGGATTTGAATCCTCAAGTTAGTATAAATGGCTGTCTCAGACCTAGGAAGCGTTGATGTATAAATATTTCCCTTTTTGGCATAAAAATGGGAGAATACTCCATCTGTTCTTACAGTGCAGAACAAACTCAATGATTTTTTGCAACATGATGAAAGGTATAGAAGATACTCAATACAGGGTTTAAATCCAACATCACATAATGCAACGAGGCCTTCCAATGATTTATGCTATCTCAGTGTTGAGAACTCACATCATGCCAAAAACAAAAATCACCACTTACAGCATCTGTCGCAGATTGCAATTACAAGATGAAAAGAACAGAAAAAAAAGGAGGGGTTAAGAAGTGCCAATTTCCCTGTTCAAGTAGTCCACAAACATCCTCTTTGCGCTATCTGCATCTGATGGTGGTGGAGGGCCGCTGAGGCTGGACTGCCCTGTGAGCTTAATGAAGGTGCGCCGTAGGCTTCGGAGCTCCGGCAGCCCGATTGGTCTTTGAATGTTTATGTAAATTGGCAGTCAAGGATTTTGCTTATCAGCAATATTATGCTCAAAGTAAATGATATAAAACCATTTAAGCAAATCTAAGATTAGGTTACCAATGTCTTCTGCTGGTAACTGTTGAAACCTCAAGTAAAAGATCAAATGGCCATTGTTAGAAGAAGAGCTTGTGATGCAATCTGATTTCATTGGAATCACATGTGGTTCACTTTCAAGAATTTAACACACCCTCCATTACCCCTATGACATTTACGTCAGACTCTCAATGCGATACTAAAATGAGATGCAAGTATTTTATAGGATATGAATCCAGTTGTATGCACATGATAGAACCACAAATCGTATGCTGATTTCGTGATGTGCCAATGTAGCATCCGTGTGGTGCCATGTCAAGTGATGCCACGTAGCAAACTGCCTAAATAAATACATCCATCTATTTTTGTTTCGAGTTTTCGATACTATAATGACATCCTTGTGTGAAATTAAATGAGAATATCCATGGCAATTTCATCATCGCCTAATATTTTAATGTGTGACAGGTATCAGAATTTCTTTTGTGTTTTTCAAGTGAGCCTTAGGTGAATAAACTGAAATAACGCTATATCACAGGTCAGTGTTCTATGACAAAACAAAAAGGAAACAGATATCAGTATAATAAACTGAAAATGTATATAATTTAATTAGACGGCAAAAATCGAGCTCGAGACTAATATCTTGGCTGACCATTAAGGTACTAAAACTCCGTTTAGCTTCCAAGAAAAAGGATATGGCGGGTAAATGTTGGCCAAGAGAGATCCTATTCACAGCTCCTGCAAGACCTTGAGATTGCGCTTCAACAATCATGTTGATCACCTCCTGTAGATGAAAACAAAAGTGTACATCAGCAGGTTCTAACAGCCCCTAGAAAAGAGAGATCATATTACAAACAATACCTGTGTTGCTCTGTCCATCACATAAAGGGAATTAGCATCTGTTGTATGTGCCTATAAGATTTGATGGAATCAGAAAGAATAGGTATCCAACAAAGAAAAGAATAAAAAAGATATTAAGACATGCTTGTAAAATTTCAGAATCTCCAGGGGAGAAAATGGAAGAGTTCGTTACCCAAAGTGCGCTATTGATTTGTCAAATTCAAATTCATAATCTCTCTAAATTAAAAGGCTTAGTATCCTCATCCATGAGAACCAACACATACTACATAGCTTACTATCAATCCCTAGAAGGCAGCATATGAGACCCCTGTCCAGATTATCACAAGGCCAAAACAACCTAATCCCAAGTTATCAACAGTAAACCCACTTAACCCCATATAATAATCCAATCCATCTTCAACTCCCTATGCGAGCATCATGCTTCAAATAGCGACTACCTCTCCCAGAATAACTTAGATTACTGTAGATATTCATGTTCAGTTATCAAGATAATCAAACCAAATAATGGTGAGAATTAAAAGAAAAGCCCTCATGTTAATTTACTGGCATGATTTGATAAATATCATATATCAACATAAATGTACTTACAGTCTGAGTAGCAATAGTAGGCTGAAGGACTCTAACATCTCGGGATTTTGAATCAACCTTTTTTGTGAGGTAGGATACAGCATCAGCGATTACCGGAGAAGACTGTCTTATTTCATCTTACAGGAAGAACCAAGAGATATTTTTTTAGAAAAAGACTGGTGTTTCTCAAGACAAAATAAAAATAGTGACAATTAGGTGGCTTGACACATTTTAATCCATAGTTGCAACAACTTGATTCCTGAGTATCACATTAGTTATTTTTCGTAGTCAAGTAATTTGTTAACTTGAGACTGAATAAAAAATAATCTTTTAGATTTTTAACATTTTTAACTGCGAGATCTAGTATAAAGGAACTAAAAATATTACAAGTTAAAAATTAAAAGAAAAAACTACAACAAAAATTCACATAATCAATTAGGTTATTGTCCTTTATCTTAGTTACCAATGTCAGAACTACTCTTCATGAGAAACAATACAAAGAAAAGTTAGCAAGAAATAAATCTCTGTTGCCTAATCAATAGATTTTTTTGGCTATCCAAAAGAATAAAAAAGGTTCAACCTCTGCTTCCAGTTTAGTAGACTTGACTTATAAAAAATATTGTCATGCCTAAATCATAATTGCTGAATATAAATCCTTGGCTATGACTTACATTTAGGATTAGCTAAATGCTCAAGAAGCTCTCAATGTCATGGCATGACATATTAAGCACACATACAAGCGCTGGTTACCTTTAGATGGAAATAATTCAAAAAGTGGGGAATCCCAGCGGTTCCTTCCGTCTGGTTTCTCAAATCTCCGCACTAAATCCTCAAATCTGTTAAGGATACATTCATCATATAGTTGTCATTCTTTTCTGAGCAAGAGAACAGCTGATAAAAGGATTCAAAAAAATAAGATGCAATCAATGTGAATAGTTTTGTAGTTTTAGATGAGGCAAGAAATTGTTTTGCATAACCAAATATGAAATTGAGACAATAACTTCCAACAGATTTTCAAAGAACACTTTTACTCACAGGGTAAGTCAAAGAAATGTATCTGATGTAGGATGTAATACCAAGATAAGTGATCACAGAGCAAAACTGAAAAGGAAGAGAAATTCCTCACTTACATTTTTGTGTCATATGAAGATTCTCCCATTTCCCCACGCTTTCTGTTCCATTCCCTACAGCTATCTTCGTCAGTGTCACAAAACACCTGAAACATGACTTGATAATGATAAAGGCATAATCGTTCATCTAAATATTATTCTACAGCAATAGAAAACAACACTGATCATCACACTTAGATCAGCCTTCTGCTATATAGAAAATTCCAATCTTAGTTGTATAATAATGGAGTCACTCAGAGAAGCAGCATAGATAAATAATTACCACACAGTATCTTATCCCAGAAGCTCGAGCAAGGCACCATAACTCATATCTATAACCCTGCATGTTGCATGTATAAAAGAGTGGATGCAGAGTATTCATTTAGAAAAGACTACAAATGCGTAAGAAATAGTAAGCTGTTCAAAAGTAGATATCAAAACAATCCCAAGAAAAAGAAAATACTATATCCCTCAAAGAAAATGGCAACCTATTCATAGAATTCACTCTAATGTTTTTACATGAACAGGATGATTCACATTAGGAGTCATGATCAAGATTAAGCATTTGCAGATGATGTATAAAATTATGCTCACTGTTCAGCCAGTCCAAAAAATTCATTATGCGTAGAACCTCTCAATACCAACAATAAAATGAAGTTTCCTACCAACTAAGAAAAATAAAAGGAAAAGCACAAGAACTTGAAAGAAAATCAAATATGATATGACACTCATAAACCACCAACTTTCTTAAGGAAAAAAAAAAGATTTGATCATGCTTCACTTTGTCAAAATTTTTAAATAATGTAAAAGGGAAAGGGAGTTCATTGAGAACTCTTTCTTCACTCCCATCAGCTAATCCTATTTTGCTTGAGCAAATTAAAAGCCACTAGGACTTCACTGCATGTGTATCCAGTGATAAAAAAAAGTACAGAATTTTGTTCCACCAGTTGACTAAGAAGTCAAATACCCAATTCAGTTGCAATCTATACTCTCTCTAGTTGAATAATAAAAGCAGACACCAAATGGCTTAAATGAAATATATCAAATAGAATAAATTAATTAACCAGTCCAACTGAAACAAGATTCACCCAAGAAAATGCTCACACTACTTGATGAAACCAAATTGATTTACCCAATAAAATGGCCACTAACTTAGTGAAACCAAATTGACTAGATCTTACAAAATACCTGGCTGCACCAGTACTTTGTCTAATTCAAACGCTGCAAGACCCATTGAATTAAAGCAGACATCAGAAATTTAAAAGAAAATATTGCTGTCCAAAGGGAGGTAAGTTAGGAAACTGAGTGAGCACTGGGGACCCACTGAACTAAAGCGGCCATCAGTATTTAGAAAATATATATAATGTTGTCCTTAGGGAAAGAAAATTAGCAAGATCAGGAAGCGAAGATCTTACGATACCCCGAATTGGGGTGCTTGGATTTAAGTTCATTTTTGTTGAAAACTTGTCATGTCTCATTAAATGTTCCTGCAATTTCAGCTCTTGAAAATATTGCCAATCCAGTGACCATATAACTCCCTCACATGCACCACGTTAGCATAAAAACTTCTTGATAAACTTGTGAATATATAAATTGCATAGCATAATTTAGCACAAATGAACTGATGTCTAGATCTAGACATTTCACATGCTAGATGAAATCAATAAACTTGACAAATCCAAACATGATTGATTGTACAAAAAGGTGTTATCAATAATGTCAATTAAAATGAAATAAGAAATGCCATATTTCTCACCTTAATGTTGTTCAAAGAGTCCACAATGATAATGCTGCTTTTAGATAATGATCTATCAACTTCTGATCTAAGCACACCCCTCAAGTTTTTCTCCATGGGCATATCTACCAAATAAACACAATAAGCCCAAAATTAACGAAACAAAATTCTGAGGCAGCCATAAATACAAGTCATATGGCATCGAGTTTATTCTTCCCATCAAAATTTACACTTGAAGACAGTTAGCAACAACAGGGTACTATTTACATTTTACTGGATATACAACATTACAGCTTATAGTTCACCTGCATCCTTTTACCTTTTGCCACACCAGGACAATGTTTTAGGAGGCAGTATGGAAGCAGCTGTTGCATTATTAAGCAATCAAAATTGAAATCTAAAACGCCCACTGTTGAATCAGTAAAAGGTAATAACTTCAAGAAATCCTAAAGAGTGAGAATAACCAATCAAACACAGTTCCATCCATGCTTACTCTTCGGGTCACACCTCCCTATTAACGAACGCAATTTGCAAGAGGGTTGCACACCCAAAAATATAGGAGCAAACCAACAACCTCTGTAATCTCTCGTACTTGTCTCTTTATAAGCATTCTTTAACCAAATCAACGGACTCAAATTGTGTTTCACACCAGTTCCCCATCACAAAGTATGACCACATATTACTTCTTTAATAACCGATAGGGCATATTTTGGTATCACCCACATGGACCCAAGAAAGCAGACACGACGGTGCGAACGTGGAACCTCAAGTTTGGCGTGGCGCGCAACACACACGTGGTGCCTCGGACTCCAGCGGGCAACCGCTCCTTCCGTACGAAACAACATCATCACGGTACAGCTGTCCCGGAAAGCTCGGGGTGGCGCCACGCTGTTACGGACAAATTGTAAACGGCTTGTTTGATGTAATACTTATGCATGTTCGTGTTTTTTGGGTTTGTTCTTGCTTTACGAAGTATGTAAAGGACTGACCAAAGGCTTAACAGCCCCATTTGAGCGAGTTGGGTGGCCATTGTAGGTTTGTACATAAAGTTTATGTCATGTGAACACTTGTAACAGATTCGATCTGTAGTGGACCAATTTTGCACCTTTGTTGTGCGACTGTTCTGAGCTTATGAAGTCCATGGTTGTAATTTGCATTGGCTACAAAGTATTTGCTGAAAGGGTTGCTTGTGAATCCCGTGTGAAGCGCTTTCTCTATCCCGTCATCTCTTTTACAAGTCCTAAGGGATCGTAGGAGGTTTCGGGGAGGCTGACCATTGCGGACAGACATGCAAGGGTGCCGCACGACTTAGGCAAAACTAGCTAAGTTCGTGACATTTGATATCAGAGCGGGACAAAGCACACATAGAAACACTTAATATGCAAACGTGGGGGACCTAGCGGGGCTGCGTTGAGGGTAGCCAGCATGCGCGACCGTTTGGGGGAAACGAACATGGAGTTGTAGGGAAAAGAGTCACTCAGAGGAGCGGGCATCCAAGAATGGCATTTAGAGGAATGACCAACCCATCGCGCAAAAGACACCACGAGAACAAACAAGCTAAGAAGAATGCGTAGGACACAAAGGTTGGGATGGCTGAGTTCAAGCAGTGGCTCGACGTTGGCAACCAAACTTGACGGTGCTCGAGGCATGCAGGGTGCTTGGTAAAAAGATGAGACCGTGCAAGGTGAAGCGAGTTATTCAATGATCGAAAGTGTTGTGCAAAGCACACAGAGGTGAGGGGAATTGCAAACTCAAGGAATTCAATACTCATGCAAGGGCTTGCATACGGACAACGGACTGTCCGTGGCCATCCCTAGGCGACCGAAGATTGGCGTCATGGAGCATTGAAACTTTCTCTTCGGCACGAGAAGGATACGTCCGTAGGAGGCTGAAATGTGCAGCAAGTTCAGCATGTTGCTAGACCCGGAGGAATGCAGTGGGAGCTGTATTGGCAGAATCGTAATCTAGTAGGTGCGTTTGCAGAGGTAGAACAATGCACAGTTGGTTTGGCAAGGCGGAGTAGTCCAAGGGGATGGTGGTCTCCGAAACTTCCAGAGGGAAGGATGCTAAGGGAGAAGTTGCTCTAACGGGGCAGATATCCAGGAGGGATAAGTTCCAGTTCTCCAGAGGGAGAATCATGTGCAACGGATCGCACATGTTGAGGAGTACCTCAAGACAATAGCTCCACAACGCTCAACGGACCGAGCGAGCGGCGAGGAGTCGTCGCATGATCTCACAAGAGGTAATGCGTTGGTGGACGCATAGCGAGATCAAATGGGGGAGTGACCTAAGGCAACACAAAATGAAGGCACACTTAGAGCCGATAGGGAAATCGAACTCAACAGAGGGCTGACCCGTGGAATGGTGAGCGTGAGGGCCACCATTAACTCAATGCAAATCGAGAAGCAGAGCAACTTGGGAATACCTTGGTGATGTACCCAAGCCGCATGAAAGGAGTTGGCATAAAAGATAGAATATGGAGCGGAGGCATGAAGTTTTCCTTGGACAGAGATCAAGGACATGAACTTTTGCAGAGGCAGAGTAGGATCATGTCGTTTCATGGGTCTCTTATTCTGATGGAGACGACTCATCTTGCATGGTGCCAAAGACGGATGGAGCTTCGAGGCACATGCGCCTTATCTCGGTGAGACATTTGACAGAAGATCTAAGGCGACACAGCTTGCAGATGCAAAGTTTGTGCCAGAAGGCCTTGGCATAAGGCAAGAGGACGCAAAGGCGGGTGCTCTTGAAGAATATACCAAAGTGCTGTCATTCGAGTTACCATGAGAAAAGCGATGCGCAGCGGTGATTGTGCTGGTAGAGGCAGAGGCCAAGGATCTAGACAATGATGCATCAATTTCGGCGAAGTCAGGTGGACTTCGAGAGCTGCTAGGTGGCGGACTATCCTATAACTATGCTTTGTCCGGGTGTGACCCGAGAACGGGTGGACGAATGTTGATTGCCAAAGGAGCGAAAAAAATCGAAGGTGGTAGAGGTCGTGCGATGTGTTGATGAAGGCCACACATAGAGAGATCGCAGTTCGAGTTCATCCCACATTAATCAGAATACAAGGAGATGTCATCAGGAGGTGACATAGTGCAACGGATCATGGTGGAATAGTTCGAAGCAATACGACACACACAAGACCGTCCTGTGAGGAACGAGATCATACGGAGGTATAATCGGGAGCACTACTGGGAGCTTCACTTCGGTGAACAACACGACAACAAGAAGGGCTATGGATTCAAGGAGGGAATGTCATGGTACTGTAGAGGCGAGTCTTCCGTGCGTGCATCGAATTTTGCATCGGATAAAAGCCTTGGGCATCAGCATATGGGGGCTGTGCACCACCGAGGGAGAAGTTCATATGCAAATACCAGTGAATCCCATGGGGGGACTGGATCATGCAGAGGTATGATCGAAGTAGCTGAAGAGTTGGATTGCTTCAGAGCTCACATTCGCTTAAGGGAGCCCGGCAAGTCAGAGGACAAAGCCGAGTAAGCGAATGTTGCGACCAATGAAGCTAAGGAGAACATAATCGACGCAAGCCCTGCAACATGATGGCAGAGGCCATGCATGGGAGTTGCAGCCTGTCTTTCCATCGACTAAGGGGAACTACTCAGAGAACACAAAGATGTTGAAGCAAGTGGTCGAAAAAGGGTGAGAAAGCAATGACGAGTCTAGAGGGACTCAGCTACCCAAAACCAAGCATCGATTAGAATGAAGATGGGCTCAAAGGAGTACCACGGAGCCGCAAAGGCGGATTTATCGATTGCGAAGAAAGGACGCAGATGTGAGGCAATGGATAGTAGTGTCATAGGCATGGCAGCACTATGGTACCGCAGAAGTGGGACTTCCGTGGAGACATCGATCTCTTGCTCTCATGGAGGGAGAGCGCTTGGTCGTGAAATGGGCTGAGGAGGTGGAGAATACAGAGGCAAACTCCAAGTACTAAGACAAGGCTGAAGGGCAGAAGCCAGGGAACTTCGTAAGACTAGTGTCAATTGGCTTCTCATCAAGATAGCCGAAAGTAAAGGACTTCGGGTCGATGCAATAGTGCATGACCAACGAACGAAGCAAGCAATACGCAATGTTGTTGCTACTCAAAGGAGTCGACGACAGAAATGATGGAGAAGACAGTACAATCCTAAAGGTGACCAAAACTATCAGAGACTTGCTCCAGGTTGGAGTGAAAACTTCTTGCATTCCGGAAGTTCGATAGCATTGAGAACGTGAATCACAGTAGCTAACTCAACGTAAGGATTGCAAACACTTCGAGTACTTCGGAAGTGTGAGCTAAGAGCAGGTGAAAGCTAGTAACCAGCTTGACGCACGGAGTACAACCTTGAAGATGCGGGCGAAGTCAAGTAACGTTTGCCTTCTCAACTCTCAAGAGGATGGGCGAAACCGAGTACCCCAGTTCTCTTATTTATCCAGCAAAGGAGCTCTGCACAGATTCAAAGACTCTTCGAAGGAACCTGATAAAAGACAATAATTGTCAAGTCCTCACCAATGATGATCAATGCTATTTAGAGTAGATTGTCCGCTTCATTTCCCAACAGAATGCGAATTGAAAGCGGGAGTGATGCGAACCAACTTGGATAAGACAACTAAGTGAAAGAAAATACGATGGACAAATTTTACGAAGGAAGGACCTGAAAACTTCAAAGTTTCCGAGGCGATACTCGTTAAAGCTCCAACAAGCATCCGCCCAGTTCAAGCGATAGGAGACATTTGAAGATTGACGCATATCAACGATGATCTTTTCCTTCACTTGAAGGATCCGCAGGAACCAACAAGGATCAACACAACTCAACCGTCCCCACACCAGAGTCAGAGTCATTGGCGAGTTGAAGCAGCATGACAGATCAACATTCGACTACTCAACAACAGCAACGGAGTGCAGTTAGGAGCCGAGGGGCGCATCGCAGTAGGAGCAGAAGATTGAAGATTCAGCAAAAGGCGAAGAGTTACAACGTCAGCGAAGACTTCGACAAGGACGTCGAAGGAATAAGTGGGGGAGAATGTCACAGACAAATTGTAAACGGATTGTTCGATGTAATGCTTATACATGTTCATGTCTTTTGAGTTTATTCTTTCTTTACGAAGTATGTAAAGGATTGACCAAAGGCTTAACAACCCCATTTGAGCGAATTAAGTAGTCGTTGTAGGTTTGTATATAAAGTTTGTGTCATGTGGATACTTGTAACAGATTCGGTCTGTAGTGAACCAATTTTATACCTTTGTTGCGCAACCGTTCTAAGCTTATGAAGCGCAATTTTATACCAATTTTATACCTTTGTTGCGCAACCGTTGTAATTTGCATTGGCTACAAAGTGTTTTGCTGAAAAGGTTGCTTGTGGATCCCGTATGAAGTGATTTCTCTATCCCGTTTTCTCTTTTGCATGTCCTAAGGGATCGTAGAAGGTTTCGAGGAGGGGAGGCTCATCATTGTGGACGGACACGTAAGGGTGCCGCACGACTTAGACAAATCCAACTAAGTTAGTAACAACGTGGCGCCAATCCGTACAGGTTGGTCGGCGCCCGCACAGAAGCTTAAGCCGGCCAATTCATCTTTGCAGGTATAAAAACCAACCTTCCCAAATCTGGGGGGACTTCTTCTTCCCATAAAACTCAACCCATCTAAATCGCTGGGCTAATTTAACCTTCCGAGGGGTCGGATCGGGAACTCCCCATTCTCGACCTCGGCCTATTTTGCAGGAACCCAGCGACGACAAAGAACGGAGACCAACAACCGTCGGCTCCATGGACGGTCCTGAGCATCGGAGTTCGGACCAAGCAGCGCTGCCACCTCGTCCGCGGCTTAAGGAGTCCTTAACAATAACAAACCAACTGAATTTTTCAGCTTGGAAGTGAAGAACAAGAAGTAATCAATGTAACAACAGGTCCAATTAGTAAATGCACGTGAAAGTTCGACTCAATTTTTTGGGCAAATTTCTTTCTTTCTCGAAAAAATATATACAAAAGGATTAAAAAAACTCCTTTTGTAATACAAAATCCAAATTACTCGTAAGGGAGACATACATGAAAGATGCAATAACAAGAGCGGTGGGAGAGAGTACCAGCATAGCTTTGGTTGCGTCCAAGGTGGAGGGAGGACTCGTCGATGATCCTGACCGTGGGTTTGGGATCCGTGGCCTGGAGAGCGTCGGCGAGGCAGGCCGCGGCCGTCGACTTTCCGCTACAAGGCTGCCCGCAGATCACCACGAGAGCCATCCAAGACCAACAACGAACCCTAAGAGCAGGAACTCCAAGCAAAAAGAATTCAATACCGTAAGGGCCGACTGGATCTACCCCACCAACAGCGAATCTGATTCAAATTAATTGAAGGAAAAGGGTCGGACAGGGGCCGGAAGTTCGAGCGATGGCGGCGGCACGAAGGAAGCGATGCGACCGACTATGGATTCGGGCCTCGGCCCGCAATTTATGTTTTCTTTGCTGCTTCACAACTTTAAGATTTAAAATTATAGAAGGATACAAAGCTATATATAAATAAATAAATATATTTATTTATTTATATATATGTATATATATATGTATTTATATACATATATATATATATATATATATATGTATATATACATATATATATATATATATATATATATATATATATGTATATATACACATATATATATATACATATATATATATATGTATATATATACATATATATATATACATACAAATATATGTATATATATACATGAAATAAATATATTTATTTATTTATTTCATGTCTATCCATGTCTGCAACGTAATCTAGATCATGATTTGGTGGATAATGACAAAAAAAATGGATTATATATAAATATAAAAAAATAAGTTTAAGGGTTTTTTTCTTTGACGTCTAAGCGGTTAATTCTCTTTTTATAAATAAAAATACTTATTTGTAAATCACATCATAATTTATAATGCATATTTTTATAAGGCGACGTAACTTCCCAATCACTTTATGAATTTTAGAAATGTCAATCATCACAGTTGGTAAGGATAAGTGAAATCCCAAGGTCCAATCTCATCTTTTTTATCACTTATCTTCTTAAAATAAATTTATTAAAATGAAATAAAAGAATAATTTATAGTAATTCTACTGTTTAGTGTTCAGTGCAACCGGGACTTGGTTGCTTTGAACCCAATTGAAATCTGAATCCCAAGGATCTAAGATAAAATCATATGTAGATTTTTAGGTCCGAGATATATGAACATCAGAATTTTTTTGGACTCTATCTTGCCTTCACAACAATTTATATAAATGCTACATTGTTTACTACCTATTCATTGTTTTGTATTTAAAATAATTGTCTTAATGGGATTTTTTAATGTTTCTTTTTTTGTTCTCATTCTTGTTTTCTGCACACATTTTTCTTCTTTCCTTCGTCCTCCTCATGGCATTTCTGTTATCTTTCTTAGTTTGCATGAAAATTACTTTATTATATTTATATGTATAGAAAATTCAAACACTCCTTTTTCCTGAAAGTGATTTTGATATTAAAATGACATGAACAAGTTTTTGTTATGCATGATCATTTTTTGCTACTATTTGTATATGCCAATCTTGCTCGATCGTTCTAGTTCTGTTCAAGATTTTGAGGAATTCATTAGAAAATTAAAATTAAAATTTTCAATTCTTTTTCCACCCTATTTTGTTCAATTGTTCTGAATCATTGGAAGCCCTCGAGAGAAAATGTATGAAACATCATCATAGGAACTTGTCAATTTGTTCTTTCTGTAGCAAACTCAATGAAATTATCAAACAGTTTCATCATCCTATTTTGTTTGAGATCAGTGCAAGATCCATTTTTTTGTCACCCTATTCTGTTCAACTGTTCAAAATCAGTTCAAGCTCTTGAGGAAAATATATGGAAACTCATTGGAAACACTTGTTGCTTTGATTTTAACTGCAGTAAAGTTTAGACCAGTTGAAAGTCCCTTTACCCATGATTGGAACTGCTTTTCTTAGCTGATTGTTTCAACTTTATGCTACTCTCCTCTTTGGAGTGGAAAGAGACCATGAATGTGACCCACACATGCATGGTCTTGCAGGAAGACTGCAGCACAAGTGCCCCTTTCCCTTTCAATCATGCTTCTCCCCAATTTCTTAGTGAACTTTGCATCATGTGCTTCTAACTCTTGTCTCTCTTGTGACAATGATCCACAAGCTTTAGGGGTAAGATGAATATAATTGTTAGTCATGTCAATGATTTGCTAAAGAAAAAAAAAATTAGATTGACCTCTTGCTTTCTTTCTTTCTTTTCCTTCTTGAATAATAAAGAACAGTTTCAGCTGTTGCTTTCGGTACAAGAAATTCTCATCTGAATCTGATGAGGATTTTGGAGCATTGTTGGCTGTCTTATCATGATGACATAAGGTAGCAAAAGCTTGGATGTTCTTGGCTAGTCTATCCATTTGCTTTTCTTCTTAGCAAAAGAAGTTTACAAGCTTGAATGTGGAGATCTTGTTCTGAAATTGGTCAGCAATCTGTAATATCTTTCTTTTTTCCTTTCATCGGAAGTCAACTCTTCTGTCATGGTGCTCTTAACTACTAAAACATATAAAGTGAATGAACTCTTAGATATTGGATGTGTTTGGGTCAAACATTCTTAGGATTCCAACTTTTTTGTGCTACTTTTCAGATTTACTAGCTTTGTCCTCTTGTTTCATTTCTTCTCTTTCCCCCAGTTGATTGACTATTCACCTGTGAGGATGCTTTGTAGTCTTCTGAATCATTTCACATGGATTTGATGCAGGTAAAAAGAACCAGAGCCACAGAGATACATGGTTGGACTTTTCCTTTATGTCATGTTAATGGGGTTAACATGGTTTTTCCTCTTCCATATGGAAACAAAGGATGTAGAGTTACATCGAGGAAGGCATTGGTTGGAAGTCTGAACACCACCACCCTTCTCTTCCAACCACAATGTTCATGTGTACTGCACAGATGCAATCAAAACTTATTTTACAGAGGGGAAGTCACATCAGTTTCTCATAAACTCTTCCTTGCAATAGAAAAATCCACAGGCTTCCACTGACTTCTTGGACATGGTTATTGGCTTGTGGACAGTGGACCCCCGTTGCTTCCTTGTCTTTCTACTTCTGTTCTGGTCAGACAACCTACAATTATAGCAGCTCTTGTATTTATTCATAGATTATCCTTTCGAAGCAAATGATGTTTGCTCACTCACATGCTTTGGCAATTCCTTGTACCCTTCTTGGTTACTCCAAATGAGTAATTTGGTCATTTGTTTTCCTGTTTCTGACAAGGACTTAGGGCACTGCAACATGTATCATCATCATCATCATCATCATGAATGAGAAAACATTCAGGGAATGGCATCTCTTTTTGGTTTTTTGCCTATCATGTGCACCTCTTTGAGTCTTTTTAGGTGATCCATTCCTTTCTTCTCCTGAATCATGGTACCTCTACCAATGTATGTCTGTAAGATCTCTCACCTCAGATCATTACCATCTCTCTCTCTCTTTCCTTCTTGTAGTGTCACTTTAGCTGTTACTGTATGCTTTTTTGGTTGAGTTGGGTTGATACTGTATGTGATCAATCATTCTTTTGCCAAACCCAAAGCATTATACACTAAACACTGATAGTTTTGTCCCATGCCTGCAGCCTTCCATCAGTGTTGAAATTTATATCTCGAGCTGCAGCTTTTCTTTTCCATAGTGGTGGTGGGAAGTCTGTAGGATACTACTGCCTCTGATCTTTGTTTATCTCTTTACCCCACCATGACATTGCCTAAGTAATCTTTTAGAGTGCAGAATGGCTTTTAAAGTGACCAATCAATCCCCCCACCCCCCCCAGTCATGCCTGTGATCATCCATTGTCATTGCTCAGGAACAAAGTACTGGTTTGTCATGAGAGGCAAGGAGGTTGTTGACTGGAGAGCATCAAAGGAGATTGGAGATAGCCAAATGCTTCCTTTTCTGTAGTCCATTGCAGCCAGTTTGAGAAGTGTTGATTGCAATCGAGTCCTGAGTTCAAGCATCTGACAGGTTTTTCTTTCTTTCTTTCCATTCTTTGCTTTTTTCCTTCTTGCCAGTTCATATTCATTTCTGTTCATTCAAATCAATGTGGAGGTCTGCTTCTTGTTTGCCACTCACCTTTCAAACCATTGCGATCATCATTTGCTGGAAAATTTGCAGCTTGTTCACAGGTTGAAACTTGCTCTCCATTATCACCAAACCACAGTTATTCACAATGATGTTGTTTGCAAAAGCAATTTGGGTTTCATACAACAGAAAGGAAGTTTCAGCTTGTGTTTCTGTACTTCTGCTGCTTCAGAGATACTTCCATAATATACTTGTTTGAACTGACCTGAAAGCTCTGCATGATCTGATAGGAACGATTTTAGCCAACTTGGAAAACTGAATGAAAATTTACACTTGCATATCAGTTGTTATCAAACGAAATCAATTAGTACTCCAATCTGTGATCTATTACAGAAGCCAATGCAAATGTTGAGACTCTGATCCATGTTCTATCAGAGTGGATGCTACATTTCCTTCTTTTGTTCAGATGTCATGTTTTCTCCCTTCTTTCTTCAACTTGTTTACAACGTAGCATCTCCAGATGCATTTGGCAAAACTATACTGCTCAATTAATAGATGAGACAAATGCCCTTGTATGGCATGCTGTATCATATCCCTGAGGTGAAGAACAATGCAGGGTCGAGGTTCACCATTGCCAATAATTCTTGTTGTATACTGATGGTTATTTAAGGCAATAGATCCTCCCATCTTGTCACATTCTTTACATCCTCTAAAATCAATTATATCATGCAAAGCACTTGCAGGTGATAAAGATTAAGCTATGGATCAGACTGATATGCAGCTGAGTTTTCTTGTTACGTACCTCGTTCCTCATGCCATCTCTTGTCTGAGATATGACTTCACATGTGCTGGTGTGCAGGGAGAAGTTGTCATGAATAGTTTTGGAGAGAGGCCACAGACATGGAGTGGAGACTCTGTCTCGACTCCATCAGAACTAGCTTACGGCAGGGATGGCTCTTGGAAGGACCTAGGAACATCGATGAGCGCGATCTCATTCGGTTTAGCTGCAACTGCAATCCTGATCTCCATGTTCCTTGTCATGGCAATATTTGAGCATCTGATCAAGCCAAGGGCATCTCTCCTAAGTTCTCGGCACAGTGCAACAGAATCCTCGGAGATGAGCCAACAACATGCTCAGGTTCACTTGCAGAAGTTTCAGCATCCAGTAACAGTAAGACTTCATTATATTTCTGCAATACTTTCGATGAACTCTATGAGGCTCCATCTGCAGCTAAGTTTCTTATAGCTCAATACAATGTCATTTGGCAATGGCAGGTTGGAACTCAGTACACAGCTGATTTCTCTGTGTTAATGCCGGGCCAGCAGTATCCTACCTTCATTGCTCAACCTGCTCCTCTTCCTTGCCCAAGAGAAGGGATTCAATGGCCATCCCATGATCCTCACATATCCTTCATGTAAATACAGGTTTTGTCTGCAATGGAATCTGCTCTCTTGGATGCAATTCAACTTTTCTTTCAAGCCAAAAAATAAAAGGAAGGCTAGTTTATATCAGTTGTCACTATAACCCTTCTTAACAGTCTGAGTGACATACAATATCTTGGCAACATTTGCCAGCTCCTGACCAGATTATCCTGTTTACTGCTACAAACCAATTGATGGGAACATATTCCATATTGAAACAATGAATAATCTGAAAACATAATCCTTATAATTCTAGCAATAGGAAGATCATCTACTTTAACTGCAGAAAAAACCACTCTACATTAAAGCCTAACTGTAAAGAGCAATGTACCTCGGGAAAAGCTTGTAGCAAGTCTCAGAGGATGATAATAATTTGAAGCAAATGTAATGAAAACTTCTGAATGGATATTTGAGGTTCCATTTCAAATTTCATTCATAAAATAAATTCCACATCAAATGACAAACTTCTGATTTTCCAAATAGAAATAGGACAAGATTATCTTTCCCTTGCAAGATTTTGATTATCCTAATAAATCGGGACAAAATCATGCTTCTCATTTCTTCAGTTCAGTCGTGCTTTCTAAGTTGGTTCAGCAGTAGATCGTCTGACTGCAAGAAGATGTGATTGGATGAATTTGCAATTATATGAGCTATCTCGTCTGCAGCTTCAATGTGTCTTAGAGCAAGAAATGCAATTGCTTGCCTCTTTCTGTTAGCAGAAGCAGAATGAGAGTAACCATGTTTGTATGCATTTGTAGAAAATCTCAATGTAAAGCTGCTTCAAATAGACTTGAAGTTGCTTACTTTTATAGTCCATCTATTTTACAAGTAAGACTAGCAAACTGGAGATTATTAATCATCTTCTCTCCAGAGAATGTTGAATTGGCTAGTGTGTCAGAGCAGATGAACTGTAAATGCCAAAGCCAAGGCACCTCAGTTATGAAAGCTGCGAGATACTGCTCACTCTGATAACAGCACTATTTTTATCTTGTTCTGCCTTTTCAACAATGAACTCAGCACACTTTGCTTCCTGTGCAGCAACCTGTTTAAGTTTGATTGCATTAGTAAACTCCTTCACAAAGATCAAGCTTGTTATGGAAATATCATCCAAAGCAATGTTGAAGTTTCTGGCCCTCTCGGTCAATATCTTTTGTATTTCCTGACTCACAGCCTATCACATGTAGACATTCGTCAATTGACATCCTAATGCTGAGTAATTTTGGAGTAAGTGGTCTTGTCAAGGGTAATGACGTTCCTCATTATAATTCTTAGCATTATAATTTTGGAGCCTCTATTCACGTTCCTCAATAGTTATAATGCCAAGGGCTTGTCTTACAGAAAGTGGTCCTCAGCTTGAAAAAAATTTCCCTATTTGCAAGTTAAATTTGGAGAAAGACCATATGCTCACAACACAAGCTCAAACTCGGTAAGCTTATTTAGATAATGCGAAGGAATGAAAACTAGACAAATAGATTAAAATCCACAAGGAGCTATACACATTACACGAATAACTATTAGATTATGAATAGGAGAGGATACAAACTGCTTAAATTTCATTTTTGTCTCTCCAATCATGAATAGGAGAAACTGCAGATGATCTAGGTCAGCAAACTGAATTGCATAAAAGGGAGGAAAGAGGAAATTAATTAAATTTACATCTAATATATGAGGAAGATCAATTCACAATTATTGGCAGATAATTAACAATGAAAAATCGTTTCTAAAATAATGATATGGATGTATGTTTGCTTGTAAAACGAGACATAGAAGATGTAAAGTCATGCTGGTGACACTAAGTTATGAAAACAAAGTATGATGTTTCCTTCCAAAAAAAAGTTTAGCAATCAAGTAAAAGTATCAATGACCACTTCGGACAACTTGTTTCCAGGCAGAAGGGCCGCTGAACCTTTGCCCACTATATTAGATCAATAAAATAAAAAAATACATTATTTCTATTACAAAAAGAAAGTTACTGAAAAAGGAGAGTTACCATTTGAAGATCACGATTCCCTGAAGTACTCTCTACCAGATGGAGAAGGGTACGAACATCATAAATGATTGGCCTTTTAAACCACGGAATCATTTAATGTGTTTCCTCAGGATAGACATGTATGTAAGCTTTGTGTTATATGAAAGCAAAGATCACGAGTTTACACCGCAACAATTCAATGCAGAAAAACTGATAAAAAAGATCCATAGAACTACAGATTGAAATTAATCCTTATAAGCTGTTTTAATACCAGACCTGACCACGTAGTTTCTACTGTACTTTGAACATGGTAGATTACTACAATGTATCATCGACAAAGTCGATGCCTGATGTCTTCGTGCCTTCGGATCGTTAACTAAATCAAGGATTTACTGACACTAATTCAGAAAGGTTCTCATTAACATCGATAGAGGCTCTAACAGATTATAACAAGAAAACATTCTCTACGGTTGTGTGATTGGGTAAATGATTTGACCTTGTCCTTGCAATGCCCTGGATGCGATTGAAGACGATGGCGCGGTGACCACCCACGACATTGTAGAGGAGGTTATTGAGAACAGCATAGACAGCCTTCACCGGCATCCCGGCTGCGGGTCCTTGACGTTTCTAAAGCTCATCGTTTCCTCTCCCTCCTCCGGAACCCGAATAACACTGGAAACGAGACGACGACAAACCACTGGTAAAGCCGAGAAATGGAGTTGGACGTCGATCGATCACAGGCGACGATGGCGGCGATTTCAGCAGCCGAAGAGTGATTTGGTGTACTTTTCTCTAGCCGGAGAAGCCGCAGGAAATTAGGACCAATCAATTCAAAATTAACGCGGTTTACTCTTCAGCATCAAATAATGAACCCATACCCGACTCCAAATGCGGGTTATAATCCGATAACTCTGGAAATCGTGGCTTGATATCCGATCCTTTGTCCCCGCTATCGGATCCGGGATCTATATACGCCTGCTAGCTTATAGGATCTAAATTTGGGGTTGACACCCGAAATTCCAAGGCACTAATCAAGGAAACTTCCTTTCCTTTACAGCAAAGCATCCGAGAAGAAAAAGATGATAGCTTGAAGGACAAATCAGTTGTTAAACTACTCAAACCTAATCCAACCAGAAAACATGTCCAAATTTGGCCGAAACACAAATCTTCCACAATAATTGTAAGTGTGACTTCAGAGTTCAGACAACTATTTCTTCCTATCAAACAACAAATGTAGAACTAGAAACTATAAGAGATTCTATAACAAGGAATTACATAGTATACTTACTGCCTCCGATCAACAAGAAAATTTGGCAAGTGTAATTTCTGTTGACTATTTTTTCACATCAAACGACAATTCTAGACAAGAAACTTATAGAGAATGCCCACAAAAAGCATCTAGATATTTATCATTCTACTTTGACAATTTAGAACAGAATTCTACCAGTCACAAAGTAGCTGTGTTAGCAACAGCCAACAACTCTCTGAAGGATATATTATGGTTGCATATTCTGTGCAGTGATGGACCATTAGTTGAATAGGATGTGGAAAGAAAATTGACTCACTGTTTATCCTCAAACTCTCTCCGAATAACTTCTAGCAGAATCTCGTTCCAGGTATCAATCGGCCCAGGCATGCACCAATGCAGACAATCCTGCGGTGGGGGCTCCCCGTTGGGTCCCCTTTTAGTGATCTTTTTGGGATCAGGACTCCTGTATGGACCTGGATGACCATCAGGCCTGTATCCAAACGGCTCGGTTATGTCCATCAGTCTCAACTTTGAACCAGCTCTGGCCCTTTTCACTGCCCGCTTGAAGCCATGAACCTGCTTCTCATGCATCACATCAGTAAAACCATTTCTTACTACTGTGCTCACAGGCCTCACCTTTCCTGTGCATGAACCTCCAGTATTCCAAGCTCCACCCTCATAATGATCCGGCGAATAGGAGCGAACAATAGCTAGACCTGTGAAGTTTGGATGAGAGGCAATGGTGGTCAGGCAGCTCTCAACTGATATACCAAAAGCCTCAATGTTGTTAATCTGCATCTTCCCTGCTTCCTTAGGCCACCAGAGTTGTCCCCCAACAAGTGTGCCGTTGAGGATATAGGCAGATTGCTTCGCAAACCAGTGGCCTGACGAAAGGACCACCACATCAAATTTTGGGAGATATTCCATGAAATCCTCATCTGGAAGGTCCAGATGAACCTTCACAACACTATCTGGGACAGATTGGAAGGTCTCAGAGGTTTTGTGCACAAGCCACGATGACCATATCCTGATGATAGTAGTGGAGGTCGATCTGAAGTACCATCGCTGCATCCTACGGTTGCCTCGGTTCTTGGGAGCTTCTACCTATAAAGGTGCATAAAACATCAAATACATAACCTAAACTTCCTGGTATCATTAAATAATTAGAAAATTAAATACCAACCAGTACCAATCTATATGATAAATTCAACAGCAAGTCCCAAATACCAACCAGTAGTTGGTATTTTCTTCCATGTTCAATCAGCATGTCCCAAATGGCCACAATCATATATGGTAATCTAAATTGATTTTGATTCTAAGCATATATGTCTTGACCCAAGCTTGATAGGCTAATTGGCGTATCAATTTCGTTTGGCCCAAGCCATTAAAGTTGATAGTAATACACTCATTAGATCCTTAGATCCTTATAAATCAAATATTAGTCTTGCTCACTTCCGATGTGGGACTAATCATGGGTGTTACAATATATTAGTTGACTAAAGAAGTCTACAAAAGCTGAGACCCTTACCCTGATAAAGTTCTCAAATAAGGTTCTTGCTTATAGCACTATCGTTAATTGAATACAAGTCGGAACAACTAGGTGGACTATTTCCTCTATGTTCCTGCATACTGCCTATACTCAATTTAGTCTCATATTTTGCAGCTTTGTGGACCTTCAGCTCTCAAATCAAGAAAATAAATGTGAAGCCAACAAAATGGGGCAAAGTAGTACCTTAGTGCTTCTCATCAACAGAATATCAGTCTATGCAGCAAGACAATTCGAGGTAAGGTAGCTTACCTGCCATAGAATGCAAAGCATGGATTCCATCTGATTTCTAGCAACGGAATCCCCAACAAAAGCTAAAGTTTTGCCCCTCATTAACTCTAAGAATTTACTTGCATCAAAGCGTGGAAGGTTGCAGTGTTCGGGTTTCCATCTCCAGTTCTCATAGTCCTTGTCAGGTCTCCCATTTCCCTGACAATTCTGCATCTGCGTAATCATAGGGCAAGTGTTGTTTGTATACAATGGCCCTGCAGGATCATAGATCCACTTGCCACTATAAAGATCACAACTCCCTAGACAATAAGAACATGCAACTTTAAGGTGCAGAAATAATTTTTTTTAAAAAGCAAATAGTATGGTGGTAAGATAAAGCACTGTTGTATACTAGAGATACATTTGTCTCCAAGCTTTAGTTAGGAATATGAAACCATCTTTATATTTATCATGCATGGAATGTATAGCATCACTTAGGAGTTAAGTCAGAGTTATCAAAAGATAACTATGCACTTGGCACGTAGAGTTAAATGTTCACAGAACACCAGATAACATCAAACGGTGTGCTTTTTATTTTTAAATATGTTAAGTAACTGCAATCATAATCCCAATAGACAACAAAGATGCATTCATTATTTGTACAAGACAAAAGGTAAAATAAAGTCCTATTGCCAACATAGAAATACACAAAATTGTAATTGCAACTGACATTTTTAGCCAAAATGGTCACTTGACCATCCATAAATATCCAATGTATTTTTAGATGCTTCTTTTACTACAAACATGAAATCAAACTGTACTTTATTCCACTAACCTCGAACAAACTTGGTACAAAATACATTGTGCAACTCTTAGAACTTCCTCCACCACATCATTAATCCACATGGAAACAGATATGTGACAGAGTAGTGACACGATATTGGCAGGCTTTTTATATTACTAGTCGGTTTGCAGCTCAACATCTTCATACTTTTTCTCTGGGTTTTATTTACATATAAATTGAAGGAAGTACCACAATCTCTTGATTATCCTCCCTCCTAATTATACTTCGGATAAGAACACAAAATAAATAAGGAGAGTTCATAAGACTTCCTGTACCATTTGCTTGCACTTTTACTAAGCATAAAATGGACATTAAATTTAGGGCTCCAAAACATGCATATCATATTTAACAAAGAATCAGTTATATGAACCAACAACAAATGGTGTCTCCATCAATTTTATTTTATCCAGAAAATTTTGAAATGCTTTAATTCAGTAACTAACATATTAATCTCTTGCTTAATAAATTGTGATTAACAGCATTCTAATAACCATGTACAAGTGAAACATATTTCTTGCCTTCTAAGTTCTCAGGCAGCTAGAGTTCTGGATTATTACCAAAAGAATTTAAAAACTTCACCAAGACAATACATATTTTGATGACCTTGTCTTTCTTAATCCCCATCCTTATTTTCTTAGAGCATGCCATCAAAATATATGATCTTTATCAGGCATTGGTTCATATGCATCGATCTACATGATGGGTTAATTTGCAAATGGGTCCAAAACTAAAGGCAAGAACACCTAGTATAGTGAATCTCCATATAGCTTTACCAATCACATATACTCAATCTGATTGACAAACTACACACCTTGAAATATCGTTATTTCTTTAACAACTGAAAGAGGAGAGATAACATAAATGTTCAAGTATTATAATTTGAATCTCAGGACTTATGAAGGCCCCATTATACTATGTTATACAAAATTAAATAAGGCAGTCCTGATAATAATTGAATCCACATGACCGCATCAATCAATTCACGTGCTCAAAGGGCCCAAGTATAACAAATTAAATGCATATTACAGCGAATTTATAACCAACAAATTCACAAACTTCTCATTCAAAATGTATAGGATCAGAACCAGAAGCATCAAATTATCCTGCTTTGGGTTTTTCAACATGAAGATATGAAATAATATACATGTCATATAGAAAAGTAAAACCAGAATTTCATTGCTTATCTAATTTTAACCATGATAATTTTTCTTTCCATAGTCACAAATTTATGAGATTGAGGACTGCAATTTTCTTCAAAATTTCACAGGCTACCATGGTAACACATATATAAAGCTCTAACTCGATGCTTTGGATGATGTTCATAGGCACTTGATGTTATCATTCAGGGAACAGCATGAAGAAATGAGTCATCACCAATCTTTATAAATTACATCTCTCAACAGTATCAAAATTTTGTACTTCCTATTAGCCCCAGTATCATGTATAAGTCCTTTTCTATGTCATCATTTTACCATTTCAATATCAATTTTCTTAGTTGAAATTGCAATAAAGATGGTGATTTAGGGGGGGAATTACAATATAAACAGCTTCATTTAAACTACCCATTTCAAAAACAAAAATAGCCTCAGCAAAGGTGAAAAGCAGCTGAAATTTGAACAATGTTGTTTGGCACAAAGGCTACAGTTATCATTATTGATTAATAGCCAATACTTCGAAAAGAAGTGATACTTACTAGAATCAACCAACCTAGAGCCTGCAGGTTGAGATGAAGGGAGAACAACAGCTGATATATTATTTGAAGAGGCCAAGTCATCATCAGAGTTTCCCAAATCGCTCTTACCAGAACCGTTGGAGATAGCTGGGGAAGGCAACTCTCCAAATTGAATGACCTTTGTTAGATTAGGAGCCTCGGAGGTACTCTCACTCTTCGTTACCATCATCCCAACAGTAACTCCTTTAGTGGCATCTGCAAGACTACTAGGCACATCAGGATCAGGTGAAGGTTCCCTAGTGACAGTATCATTATGGCCATGTTGTGCATGATTTGGTGGCAATAACAGAACTTCAGTCTGATTATTTACAAGAGATACAGAATTGGGCATTCTATATTGATCCACGCCTAGCAAATAATCATGGAAGGCCGAACCAAGGAGAGATGGAACCAACACCAGTGAAGCGATGATAAGGAACAAAGCCAACCCTCCCACTGACGCAGTAATATTGAAAACGGAGCGCGCTGAAAAATGTTTTGGAGACGACATAGTCATGATCCTAGCGAATCACCAACCTTAACAGCACCGAATTCTTCGCTACTCCTTAGAAAAGGATTCAGATTCCAAAGAAGATGCTATCTTATCTTCCCTGAAACCTACCCCTTTAGGAGATTCTTCTCGGAGAAGACAATGTAAGCACCTCTGCTCCAAAAGTAAAATCCTCAACCTTGATAACCAAATGCGACGAGGAAAATCTTCAGTTGTCCATCAAATCCCATCAAAAACAAAAACAAAAATTTCAGATCTGTCAAAATATTCGCTCTAATCCCACAGCGACTCAAAAGAATTCCCACAACATGACCTGATTCCGACTCAACACAATAAAAGCACGGAAACCCCTCGGGTTCTAAGAATCCTTACCAGAAGAGCGAATTCGTATCCAACAAGCTTATCACTTCCCGCACAAAAGAACACCCCCGGCGTTCCTATCGTCTTCTCATCATGTGCACCAAATTCCACGCAAAACGCAAGAACTCCCGATAAGAGACCAAAGCAACATAAAAATCTAACTCCAATTGCCTCAAATTCTAAAGCCCCCCTCTCAAAACGCCACCTTGAGATCCCCGATCCATCCGTACATGAATGCGATGGAGTATGCGCGTACTATCAACAAAAACTGTATAATTCCTCCCCGAAGGAACCACAAAAAGACGGAAAAAGACAAAAGCTGGAAGACAGCGACGAATCGCTTGTCGGAGAAACGATAGCGCAACAAGAAGCAATCCCACTCAATAAATTAAAAGAATTCCGGAACAACACGAGGGATCCCTTTTCTAGCTCCCCGAGCGATTTCATCCAAGGGGCCAATGACGAGCGCCGGCCTTAGCTATCAACCCTCGCTTTTCTGGAAGAGCTATTAGCCGTCCGTTTCGGAAGAGGTTGTACGATGTTCTGGTCCAAGTTCGAGCACGGATCCGTGCTCATCTAAATCATCCATTCATCAAATCATCCCGTCGAACGGTCTGTTTAAATTTCCTGTATTGTTTCTGTTGGAGAGGATCCTCTGTACAGAAACGAGAGCAATCGTTTTGCCACCCGTTGCCACGTACGACGTGATCGGAGAAGAAACGTGGGGCCCGCGGTTCCCGTCGGTGGAGGCATACAGCTGCTCAGGGTACGTTCATGGGTTATCTGAATGTGGTAGGCAAAAACAAGCGTTCACGAAAGAGATTGATGTCTAATAAAAAAGTGCTTTACTTTTCATTCCCAGTATGGTTTACCCAATCCACCATCCTGTTTGCCATGTGGTGGAAGGTAATGTCCGCCGAACCGCTGGCCCCAATCACAAGAGAGGTAGGTGAGGGGTTTTCGTCCCATGACTACCTTAATTTCGTTTTCACTTCCGCCAGAACATTACACTTGGTAACGATACCGCTCATGATCGCCCGACGTACCAACCGGCGCAACACTCACTGTTTAGGAGGTTATCATGTGCATGAATCCATTTATCCATATCCGCAAGTACATTTTGGGCATACAGATTAACGCGTATGCGACCAAACTACTTACGATATAGATTGACACAGATTAGATTTAGACGTTTGATAGTGACAACCCCATTTTTCTATTAGAAACTTCTTAAAAAATATTTTTACTATTTATAATCCCTTAATCATTGTTCATATTCTTATTTTTATAATTTTTTATTTATCTATTTGAATTCTAGTTACTTCAATGTTACTTTTTGTGCTCTCGATGTCGCTCGACAAGCAAAAATCTTTATCACTCTTGATGTCACTCAATAAGGAAAATAATAATAATAATAATAACAAATAAAAGGAGAAAAGGAAGAGGAAGATAAGGATATTTATGTTTGCCTAGTGGACTTCATGGCTTATCACTTATGAGAAGAAAAAATATATATGATGAGGATATTTATATTTATTTATATAGAAATACCTTAGAAATATTAAAAAAAAATTTAAAAATATATTATAAATAGTAAAAGGGGATTCTCATTACAAATCCCTTTTAGTTAAAATCAGAACTTACTATTTAAAGCTCATTCTTACTATTCACAATCTTCTTACTATTCATCTTTTTTAATATTAATAAAAAAAATATTTTATTATTTATAGCCCCTCTAATTTTATTTTTATCTTTTTTTTTTCTTCACAACCTTCAGTTACACACCCTACCTATTATCATCGGGTTTTTTCATCACCCAAGCATCTTCTTAGATAGTTTGCAATGGCTTGAAGCATTATCTACTTGATTAATATAATTGAGTTAAAAAATGATATATTTTAAATTATTACAAAATATACATGGCATCAAAAATATTAAATTATTATGATAAACACCAAAAACTATTTTTCACATCTTCTTCTTTAATCTTCAATTCATTACATTTCATCATTTATCTTTTTTTCAATCATTTTATGTCATCCCAAACGATTAAGGTGCGGGGAGGAGGGAAGAGAGGCAGGAGGAGGAGACTTACTTGCAGCCATGTTAATTGTAAATTATTATGTAATCTAGTTGGACAATGATGGGCATAAGAAAAAAAGTTTATAAGACCGGCTATGTATATTTTATTTATCCAAATTCTACCTTAACTTTCTTTTAAGTAATGGGTTAGATCCGTCTATGTGAAATCGATGAAGTCGATGATATCCCTTTTACTGAGTTCTTTGGTATCGTAGATACTCTTTCTTCCCACCAGGTTTTCTTAGTGGCTCTCGGGAGCTAGTATAGTGTTGGAACGGTGGGTATGAGCTTGACGTGTTAGGAGACTTCCCACTCTTCTTCTAAAGAACACATTGGGACCAATATAGCGATTCTAATGTGCATTTGATGTCGTGATATCCATATCTTTCCATGCGGGTACGGTAACATAGTGACAACGATATATTCTAAACTAATCTATCCGTATTTAGAAAACTGGTATGTCGACACGATGATGTCGATATCTTCCCAGCTTATCCGTCGACGTGGACATATTTTACTGGGTGGAATGAGCATCGCCACATGACATCATTCGATGGGATGGAATATTGTTCCTCATCACCGAGCGAGCATCCGAAAACGGGTCGGATTCTACGCCTTGGCGGATAGTCCAAACCATTAAAAAGGTCTAATATCTATTTTTTTCTTTTTTCCGGCTTGCCCAACAACCCCTATGGTGACCACGTGGCACCACGCGAATGACTCCGATCACGCACTCTTCGTACTCGTAAGACGCGCGGCAGCATCGGTTGCGTTTCAAATAACTTAAACACGAGCCAACTCATTCGATCAAATAAAAACAAATTTGTGGGGCCCGCATCGTTCGTCCATTCACCATGCGGTGGGCGAGATGGTAAGCGCCAGATTCGTTGAAAGGATTCCCCTCGCTGGCGGCTGGTGCTCGGCTTCGTCAGCTCTATATAAGCAAACGGCATGCTGGTCACGGAAATGGCGGGAGTGTTGTTAGGGCTAGCAGTCCGGGGCTCTGTTCGCCGACTCCGAGGCTTTCCAGATCTCCCTCCTCGATTACTCCGTAGGTTAATCCTTTCTGTATCATGTCGATTTGTTTTGGTGTCGTGAGTCTCTCGACTGCTTGATTTGCCTGTAGTCCCACTTCGCTGTAGGTCCTGGGGTGTTAAAGAAGGGACCTAAAGTTTTATGGTAGCTAATTGATTGATGATCGAGGGGTTTTGGATTTCAGAAGGTTAATGGCCGATTTCTTCTCCTGAGGTCCTTGCCAATCTGATTAGTATGAACCTAGCTCGTATTCACTCTTTTAACTGATAAATTTCAGAAGGTTAATGGCCAATTTCTTCTCCTGAGGTCCTTGCCAATCTGATTAGTATGAACCTAGCTTGTATTCACTCTTTTAACTCATAAATTTCAGAAGGTTAATGGCCGATTTCTTCTCCTGAGGTCCTTGCCAATCTGATTAGTATGAACCTACCTTGTATTCACTCTTTTAACTCATAAAAGAAAAGTAGCGTTGCATTAGTGCTACTTTTCAAGAACTGTTGCTGGATCATCAAATTCAGTAATCCAAGCTGACTTTTGTCGGTCAGCAGCTGAAAAGGCATGATGGCTATTGACTGGGAGTTGGGTGGCTGCTTCATTCAATTTGTTAAGTTGTTGTATGCTTAATTACCACTCACAAGGTTGTGAGACGAAGCAGGTGATTTAAATGTTGGTCGACATACCAGGTGCTTTAAACGCTGATCTTTGGACAGTCAATTTGTGATACTAGTTTAGGTAATGGATTGACCATTGGTAAATCTCAAGGCTAGAGAGCCAAGGCCTTCTCTTTGACTATGTAGTGTTGTAAAGCAATCGGATCTGAACTTTTTCCCCTCACCTTAGGGACTTTACAACTTCATATTTAGGTTCTGGGGACAACTAGATTAAAGCCTTGTGCCAGTTTATAATTAAGCCAGTGCCAACTTTACCTTCTATAGGCATTGGAATCCACACCTCTTATAATACTAGTCTGATTACAGAACCATCTTGGTTTTTGGATTATTAATCTGCAGGCTATTAAGGGTGCATTCCTGATTTTATCTGGTAAGAGTGGTTCTGGGAGAGAGAAGACAAGGGAGTTGGAATGAAACCAGAATATTTAGCTAAGCCCTATAGATTATATTAGAATCACACAGTTTATCAATTTAGAATATTTAGGAGAGGGTTCATTCACATGAACTCAAATAGTGGAGTGGAAGATTCGAGTGAGTGAATCATAGACATTCCTTTTAGTGCTCTTGTATCATTATAGAATACCTCTGAAAGTTGCAAGTATTGATAGGCCATTCTAAATTCTAAAACCATGTAAACTAGAGCACATTTTTTTAAAGGCTAGCATCAGAATCTGGCTGTTATCTGAAGAAATTTTTGTAGCATTCTTAACCCTCCTAGTTAAATTCGTGGTTGTCTGAGTTGAACAAGGATGAGGATGGTTTTTTCTATCTGGACTATTTTCAGTTTTAATCTGGTAATCTACTAACTGGAATCTAGAATTTCAGTGTAACTTGACTGGGGTAAAATATGCCTAGATTTAGGGCTGACTTTGATTTGGATTTATGTGTTCCCTAGCTTTATGAGAAGAAGGACGAGGATGTTTTTTTCTCCAATTGTACTAAGTTCATATTTAATTTGTTAATCCACTACTTAGACTCTAGAACCCTAGTGTGACATGACCGAGGCACATTATGACTCAATTCAGGACAGCATTAGATTTGGACTTATGTGGGCTCAACAATAGGGAAAGTTTGTTATTTGGTAATTTAATTTCAGGTAAATTGATTTTTAATATGGGTTATACAAACATTCATAAACAAATGTAGGTGATGAGGACAACTATATAAGAATCTTGAATTTAGGAGAGCATATGTGACATTTGAATTATTAGATGCCTTTTCTATATTTTCAGGGGGCATGTATGAAACCTTACCTGTTTGTCGATAAAATTCATTTTCTTTTCCTTTTGTGGATGCAACTAATATTCTTTGGCTTCTTAAAAGTTTATAACAATTATGACTTATAGCAATGATTACATAATTTAATTTCTTTGTAACTTCCGGTGCAGACTTTTTGAGAATGGGTGATGTAGTGGAGAAGAGTCATAATGACATAACCAATGTGCTATTCTGTGGGTTCCATTTCCCTGCTTCACAGAATTACACACGGGAATATTTGAAGGGCTATCCATTCATTAAGGTTTCTCTCTCTCTCTTCCCCCCATATGTGTGTCACTGTTTACATGCAAGTCATCAGCACAATTGACATTTTCTTCATGCACAATCAGGTTTTATTTGGTTCTCATAAATACTTTTGACTCTATGAAAATGTCAATTACAGAGCAGCAAAACAGTCTTTGAATCAACTGAAAAAAAAAAACTGGAATATTGCAGCCATAGGTTACTCAAGTAGCTCAGTAAATTTGGAAAACCTGTGGTTAGAAGCAGCTGTGCACTATCAGATCAAAATTTCTTTTTTTTGTGGTTGGCATATGGGTATGGTTAAAGAAATAGTGGAATATTGCAGCCATAGGTTACTTGGAAAATAAGTGGTTAGAGGCAGCTGTGCATATCAGATTAAATTTTTTTATGAGGCATGTTGGATCTGGTTAAATATATTGGCACTCATGTTGGCTAGTTCTCTTCGTTAACATACACAAGTGATTGTAGCGAGAATTTATGACTGAGTCATGTCAGAAGGCCCTCATAAAGTTCAACAGATAAGCAACTACAGTTATGTGAGTATGGTTAAAATTTGCAGTAGTTAGTGTTTAAAAAGAGATCAAATTCAAGTGCACATAGAAGTGGCTGGTTAACAAATACAATGAGTAGTGACTGTAATTGCCAAATGCAAACTAGCTACAAGAAGGAATTTGATACAATTGATGAAAATGTACAACCATTTGGCTTGGCTATGTGATGGAGTGGGGGTTTGGTTAGGTAGTTTAAGATTGTAGGAGACTTATGAGTGCCTAGTTGAAACAAGATCTCTCCATTAGATGGAGTGGTCTGAACAATTTCAATTGCAGGCAATACCTATATCCTTAGTTTAGGGTTTAGGAATAAGGCCATCGGACCAGTACATATTGTACCGGTTTGGGCGAAATTTAGAACTGGTGGTAAGTATTAATTGGTTTTTACCAATCTGATTGTAAATCAGGTTTTACGAATGCAATTGTAGGTTGGTATACAGACCAGTGAAATACCAACTCATACCAACTAAGCATACTGGGTGGTCTGTCCAGATTTTGACTGGCTACCACCCATGCTCTGATATCTCTTAGATCCCTTTTCTTCATCCAGTAACCTCCTCCTTTTGTATCTCTTTTTTTTTTTTTTTTTTTTCAAACTGAAAGCCTCCCTCTCCTTACCTTTTTTTTTTGTGGTTAAACATTAAATTGAGCTTCAATTTAATGAAAGCTTTGCATTATTCTGTGGTTCAAGTTAAATTTTGAATCTTTTGCTTTAGTTTATATGCTTTTGCTTACAAATGGCTTGATTTGTGCTTAGATTTACTCATAGATGCATTTTTCCTTCATAAATGAGTAATGATCACAATACGTTCCTACAATATACTGTATAGTAAAACAGGCCAAAATAAATAAAATGTTTATCTTTGCTGCAATTTGCCAATGCTGAAAATCATGCCTTTGTCAACCACACAGTGCAAGCATTCATTTTTTTTTTTTCACTTCCATGTAATGATAGTTTAGTTTATTTTTAGATTTAGCCAATTTGGCTTAGATCCTGATTTGGTTAGATTAAGAATAGATTTATCCAGTACTGTTTCTGTTGGTCATCATTTCAGTATCTCCTTGCAGGTTGATGAAGTAGCACTTGATGAGGTGCCTAATGTTATTCACAGATACCACATATGTGTGGTAAAAAATCGGCGCTTTGATGCTACAGTTATTGACAAAGCAGTTCAGATGAAGCTTATGATGCAGTTTGGTGTTGGGCTTGAAGGTGCCTGAAAGTTATTAATCAATGATTTTTTTATTAATCAATTGGCCATCATTGATATTTTTATGACTAGTTTACTCGATTGTGAACTTGCTATCTCGAATCAAATGAAGCATACCTTATAACATAGTCCAACAACACTTTAGGAGTGGACATTGAGGCAGCTACAAGATGTAATATTAAAGTTGCAAGAATCCCTGGAAGCAGTACTGGAAATGCTGCATCATGTGCAGAAATGGCGATATATTTAATTTTGGGTCTTCTAAGGAAGCAAGTAAGTTTTTGATTTCGTAAACTTTTATTAGTTTATTCCATTTGCGATGTCTTTCTTTCTGTTCCTTTTTTTGCTATAAATTCCAATTTATGCAGTCAAGTGCTAAATGCTGTTGCTACTAGATATTGTTTTGCTACATGATGTCTAGTTCTGTCTGATGTCATATTGAATTAAAACCCATCTTCTAATGAGGATCACAAGACATGTAAGCTCTGCATGGACATAGTTAGCTAGATAAAGTTTTGTTTTTTATATCAAAATGAAAATGAAAACTATGACAAATGAGATGTCATAGTCTCATAGGTAAAATTTCAGAAGCTAGTTATAGCATATATTAAATTATTTTGAATATCTTAAACTCCCAATATTCCTACTCTGCAACCTGTAATGGTGTCTCAACCTAACCTGATAGGTCCATTGGCCAATCTAATGGGCCTTTAGCCACATATCCAAAATATTTAAATCTGGATTACCATTGGTGAGTCCACATAGCCTTATCTATAATCATACTGTTCCTCCCATTTCTAATATAAATAAATTGGGCTGTCACAACTCCCCCTTCGAAGGTTCGATGTTCTCTTCAAGGTTCAATACATACTCCATAATCATTTTTTCTATTTGGTGGCATCTGAGACCTATTGTCTAATGGTAGCTTCACATCATGATATATCTCCTGGGCTGTACATGGATATCCTTTTCCTAGTCTGACTTATTTATTGCACATTACAGTATTAGATCTGATATAATACCTGTAGTTGTCAAAATACAAGCTTATAGGCCTGCTAATCCTGTAAGTTGGTATTATGAGCCTCTAGCCCACATTATTTGTCAAGGAGCGGGAGGAATTTTTACTATGAAATTGGAATGAAATCCAATCTGATGATAGAGAGGATCTCATCAAACAAAACTTGGACTAGGCTTTGGTTAGGGGATGGTAAGCAGATATTGTTTTGGCTGATGTTAGTGAGTCCATCTAACCATTGCACCATCATAAACCCCCCACTTCTGATGCGTGGCTAAATCCAATTATTGTAATTAACTAATTATGATGTTGGAAAATCTTATATACATACATATATATATATACACATATATATATATATATATATATATGTATATATATATATATATACATGTATATATATATATATATATATATATGTACATATACATATATATATGTACATCTATATACATGTATATATATACATATATATACATATATATACATATATATATATATACATATATATATATATATATACATACATATATATATATATATATATATATATATATATATATATATATATACATATATATATATATATACATATATATATATATACATACATATATATATATATATATATATATATATATATATATATATATATATATATATATATATATACATATATATATATATATATATATATATATATATATATATATATATATATATATATATATATATATATATATATATATATATATATATATATATATATATATATATATATATATATATATATATATATATATATATATATATATATATATATATATAGAACTATGCATCATATTGTTGACTACACTTTTCATGTAATCAATGATTATCTATGTGCCTATGTTGATGGTATTAAATAAACAGGTAGGACATGCATATTCTGTTAAGTCAATATAAGTTACTGAATTACTTTTTGGTCTTCAGCATGCATCTTCACTTTCTTCTGTGCCATTTTTTGATAACCAGCAAACCAAGAAAGTGTGGTTCTTACCAAACTACTAACCTGGCCTGTTGCAACAATTTGCTAAATATGTTAGATTCAGAATATAAGGTGCTCTTTTAACTGTAAACAAAATTTGCAAAAGGAATTGCAGAAACGATACAAACTAAATGCGTCTTACCATTACTGACTTGCAAAATGAATTCTTGCTTTTTCTTTTTCATCATCTAAAGTTTCTTTTGTTTGTGATATCAATAGATGATTTGCTCATGTAAGCTGCCTTTGTTTTCTTGCAGAAGGAGATGGACAATGCTGTAAAACAGAAAAATTTAGGAGTGCCAGTGGGAGAGACCCTACTTGGGAAAACAGTATGTTTTACTTTTCTTGATTAATTTAATAGCTTAACATTGTTATGTTCTGTATTCATATATCCTATTTAACACTTTTAAAGTTGTGGATGGCACTTGTCGCCTGGCATGCTACAAAGTGTGCCAATGGCATAGATTACAAGAAAAAAGAAGAGAACAAATGAGAAGAATTAATGGAATCTTAACTATGACAGTAAGGTTTGGAGTGGATCAGTAGTTTTGGGATTGGAAACTTTGTATCAAATGCTAAGAGAGAGCAATAGTTTCTTATGATTTCTTAGGGAGGCATGCTCTTATATTGGTTGATGACTCTCTTAATTGTGCCGTTGGGATGATTCAGTTGTGTTGCTAATGTAGATGCCTCAGCAGCATGAAAGGACTGGAAAAAGAAAAGAAAGGAAACAGAAGAAGAAAACAAGCAAAAGCACATACCTTGTTTCTAGGTTTTCTCCAGTTTCTGCAGCGGTGGACAGATCATGGCTGATTTCTTTTGCATTTTTGTGAATGAATTAGGGTTGTACTTCTTTGCATAGTATGGTGCACTCGGCTGAACTTTGACTTCTTTGCAGTAATCTGCATATTAAGAAGGAACCTCAATGTCAAGTGAGAAGATACAATGAATATAAGGGTTTGGATAAGGGAATTTTGGTTCAGTTCAACTTATAATTCGCTTGGCATGGTTCATCAACAAACTATCTATGAAAAGGGGAAATAAGAAAACAATGGACATGTTATGCTATGGTGTCTTGGAGATTAGGAGTACAACTTGCCTGTAGGCCCTTTACCCTATTAGAAAAGCACCTATTAATCTGTATTGGCCATCAGGACCATTATTGTAGCCATGGTCTGCAATATCGAATAATACTGCCCGATATGGGCGGTACATACCGGTCTGACAAGATACCGGTACGCGGACCGCCCGCTACTGGTCAGTAGAAATTTTTTTTATTTTTTTAATAAAAAATCTTTCTTTTGTTTTTTAGTATGGACGTCGCCTCCTCCTCGGGCGACATCGCCGAGGCTCGGGCGACGTCTCCCAAGGCAACTTTGCCGAGGCTCGGGCGACGTCTCCCAAGGAGACTTTGTAGGGCGACGTCATTTTTGTATTTTTTAATAAATTTTTTTTTTTTTTTTTACTTCGGCAATGTTGCCTCAGTGATGTCGCCCAAGAAGGAAGGCGACGTCTCCCGAGACGACATCGCCTGTTGACTTCTTGGGCTTCTCCCGAGGCGACGTCGCTCGGAAAAAAAAAATATTTATTTACATATAAAATATTTATAATTATAAATATATATATCGAACGGTACGCCGAAACATATCGTTCTGTCACGTACTTAGCTGGAATTGCCTAAGTGGTGAGGCACTCTTGCGGCAAACACGGACTTAGCTGAAGTTGCCTAAGTCGAGAAGCACCCTTGCGCCCACTTCGATCAAACTTAGCTGGAATTACCTAAGTCTTGAGGCGCCCTTGTGACATACGTGTTCGCAAAGGGTCAGCCGAGCTGCAACCTCGTGCAGGTCCCGTAGGACTTGTAAAATAGAAGTTGATTAGTTGTTGGAACGAGCGGCGGACAAGTCCCAACGTCTCGCGAAGAGGGAAGCTTTACAAGCAATTGAGCGAGCACTTGGAGTGCAGGAAAGCAGAGAAAGAGAGGAGGAAAATAAGGACTTTAGAAGGGTGAATGAGTAGCTGCAAGTCCGCAAACAACTACTCCCCAAGTGCCGGGCGCGAAGGCAAGTTTCCGTCAAGTTGACGTGCAAACTTGTCAAAGTGTTCAACGCCCGACACTATATTGAAGACCCATCCAGCCATGTGCCACCTGGGGGGTTCCAGGGTGCTGAGATGACTGACAAAATTTGGGTGGCTGCGGGCTGCAAAAATCAGCCCGCGGCACACAAAAAGGAGCTGTTTTGGGGGTTTTTGGGCAAGATGCAGCGAGCGATCGTTCTGCAGCGCTGCAGCTGCTGTTTCTTACATTTTTACAAGGAAAAACACACCAAAACGTGCAAAACAGGCTGCCAAGGATATGTACAGGCATGGGCAAGCGACGAACGGAACGTTGAACAAAGTTGCTGCGAGTGTGCGACGACCGTTCGTGACAGTTCGGTATACAGTATTGTACCATATTAGAGCAGTGTTGAAACTTCGATACAATACGGTATTGAAGACATTGATTGTAACATCCTTGGTCAAGCCTGGTGATACTATAACACCAATGTATGAGGGCATTAGTTCTAGCATCAGTGTTGGCATGAAGTACTGACTGAACTTGCAGCATTCTACATGGTTGACATGATAATTACATGGGGGCATTAGTAATGTCACAAGTGGCATGAAGTGCCAACTCAACTGGCATTATTTGATGTGGTTGGTATCACAATCATCGAAATTTGTCACAATTTTTTTAATTTCAAGTTTGCTGATAATTTGCCTTGTGGGCATATTTCATTTCAGCAACTGACCTAATGCATTTTATGAATGCTGCATGACCCAAGCTACATTTTGTTGTGGATGGCTTTTTCTGTTATTTACTTGCTGCAAGAAATAAAGATACCTGGTGTATTCCATGGTGAGATATACCTGGAACTAAAAGTTGTATATTTATTTGTTGTAAGTCATAACAAATTACAGTATAGGATCTATGCTTACTTTTATCTCATAGGGTATTATGAATACTTGATAACATATATATTCCTCATTGTGGCTAACACAAATTTGGCTTTTTTTTTATTCCTAATTTGGGAGATGAGGCTGCATTTGGTAAGAAATTGTGTTTTAAATCTCTGATAGAGGGACATCAGTGTCCTCTTTCCTCAAGTATAAGTTTGCTTTTAGCCTCCCAGAGTACTACCATATCTAAGAGAACTTTTGGTCCAATTTTCGTTTTATTAGCTCACATAGCATGCATCTGATGATTGTTTAAACTGCAGGTTTTTATTCTGGGATTTGGAGCTATCGGAGTTGATCTAGCAAAGAGGCTACGACCATTTGGAGTTAAAATTCTTGCAACTAAAAGGAGCTGGACTACAGTGTCACTGCCACCAAAAGGTATGTGACGTTTGTCTGAGTTCTGTAAGCATAAGCATTGTCTTGGTTTTGAGACTCTTGCTTTCTGTCCTATATCCAGCCTCAGGTGCACCAAATGACGAAATCGATCATTTGGTTGACAAGAAAGGTGGCCCAGAAAACCTTTATGAATTTGCTGGAGAGGCTGATATAGTTGTTGCCTGCTTGGCTTTAAATGCTGCAACAGTCAGTCTTATTTCTTTTGTCTTTCCTGTCATATTTCTTTCTTGGTTCTTTACTTATAAAAAAATTATGGAAATTTCAGGCTGGTATCATGGATGGAAGATTCCTTTCTTCAATGAGAAAGGTTGGGACAACAAAAACTAAGATTTAAACTGGCAATTCTTTTGACCTCTTACGCACATTAAAATTTTGTTTTGTCATATCTGAAGTGCATTGTGAGTTAAGCTACTGCTTGCTATATAGACAGAAGGAGAGAGAATAAGAGATGTTACTGTTAAGTATTACTAATATATTATTCCATTTGAAGGGCTCACTTCTGGTAAATATTGCTCGAGGAGGCTTACTGGATTACAATGCTGTGCATCAGCACCTTCAGTCAGGTCATTTAGGCGGCTTAGCTATTGATGTTGCTTGGACAGAGCCATTTGATCCCGAAGATCCAATTCTAAAGTTTCCCAATGTTCTAATCACACCTCATGTTGCTGGTGTTACCGAGTACTCCTACAGAACAATGGCTAAGGTATATATATTATATTGCTTCCACCTTATATTAAATAATTTAATTTGCCATTTTTGCATTTTCATCTTGAGGTTTTCATGCCTGCTTTTGGTGAAATCCAACTATTGAAGAATTATAGCGTAGCATCAAGAAATCAATAAAGCAACCATATCTAAGGTTACTCAGCAGATAAGTTGAGATGAAGAACTAGGAAAAAAAAAAAAAAACTGTCTGCTTGTATTTCATGGAACCAGTTTTAATAGATATACACTAGAGACTGTGCCTTTACACATGGCTTAATGGATGAAAAAGCTTCACATAACCAGCTGCTGTTGTTTAATGTCATGTAACGTTGATGCCACATCTAACTTGAAGATAACATTTTCATAGATGGATGAAAACCTCAAAAATGGTATCCTCGTGGTCATAATTCACTTGCCTGTATTTCATTTAATGCATTCTGAATAATTAATTAGAATCTATATGCAAAGTAGGGTATGCATACTGATGCCATTAGTCTCAGTTTAATATGATTTTGCATGTGACTATGTGCTACGCAGAAGGGTGCATTTTACAAGGTTGAGCAAAATATTTTAAATTTATTTTTGAGGATATGGTGGTGTTATCTAAATGTTGGACGTGATAATGCAATTTGATACCAATGCATTTGTGGAATAAGCAAAATGGAAATCTTTCTAGATGAATTACTGTATTACTTTTGATAAACATGAATTTTACAAAGTTGCCTGAGAACTGATTGTATAAAAATTCCTGTTGCTACGACACTTGGATTAGCTCTTCGGGTTGAGAGTTCTGATTGTTTTCCTTCATTTGGGTTGCAGGTTGTGGGTGATTGTGCTCTTCAACTTCATGCTGGAAGTCCACTGACAGGAGTAGAAATTGTGAACTAGTTGGAAATGGAGCTCTAGCGTGACGAGAGTGGAGTTAACGATGGCTCAACTGTTGCAAACTCAAAATTGGATTTGGTTGTTCCATCTCTATCTTGCTATATAGATTATTGTCATTTCAAAACTGGATACCAAAATGATTTCTTTTCTTTAATTTCAGTCTTCATCTTGTCCAACTTAATGATTGCTTTTGGAATGCTTGAACAATAATAATGCATATGCTAGAAAAGGAGATCCAGTACCTTAAATTGTGGATCTCTCTCTCTCTCTCTCTCTCTCTCTCTCTCTCTCTCTCTCTCTCTCTCTTACATCATTCATCCTAACTTGTTTATTGAGAATGTTTTCTGTTCTCTTTCAGTTGTTTTTCGTAGCATGAAAAATGAAAAGATACTGCCCGAAATGATTGTTCTATTGGAAGTTCGCTAACAGTTTAATATCAAAGTTTCTTTAGACATATTCATGTTCCTGCAACACATGGGGTAAGATCATTTTAATAAATATTCATATTCTTGTAACACAGGTTCAGGTCATTTATCTTTAGTGCTGGGGTACAGATTTACCAATATTTTTTTTTATAATACATGAATGGCATAGAGGGTTATACTATTTTGTATCCAATAAAAGGTCACATGACATCATCTTTATTATAAGGCTTGTTTTATTACTAAGATCATTTTTTAGTATTGCTTCTATGATTAGTCTACAAGAGATCGTCGCCATCTTCAAGCTCAAATCTTACCACTGACAAGGACTACAAATGGGATCAAGTAAAACCATGGTCATTTACATGCTGAACAGTAGTGTAATCTATGGTCATTTACACCTTGAAAATTAATTTGATGATGATATACCAGATCTATGTATTAAGGATTGAATATTTGAAATTTTAGTCAATGTATTTTTATTGATTTATACATAAAACATATAATTGAGATTTATTGTTTTCTCATTATTATTGTTGTATACATAAACCATTACTCCCATAGTGATGGATCTGGAAAAGATTGAAGATTTAAAATCTCATACAATATATTGTAATTTTTTAATAATATCTGTAAAATGTTTATATGCTAACAAAAATCTGTTGTAGATCCACAGGAGCTTTACTTTTTATCTTCTGAGCTAATCTCCTGCCTGGATGGAATTCAAAGAAGTCTATATTTCTCTTTGTTTCCTAAATCCTTTAATCACATTCCTGGTTAGCTTAAAGAATTCAGATCATACAAGAACAGTTTTGGTTTTTAGCCACGCTAAGAAGCAACTTGCACATCATCGCCTTTGACCTTTCTTGCTTCATGATGCGCCAGCTCATCCCACAATTCTATCTCCACCACCCACCTGCTCCTTCTTTGTCCCCCTTCCACCACTCCATCTCCCACTACCCAACACACTACCCTCACTGTCACCATCATCACCTACCAAACCCTACATCTCCACTCTTGTTGTTCATTTTGTCTTGCCAGGAGCTTCCCTTTCCTGCCATTTCTCAGTTTGGCAGCAAGATGAATGGGTATTCCAAGATGGGAGTGAGCACTGGCATCACAACCCAGCTGAGTTCCACAGACTTCTCAGACCTCACCTTCTCCCTTGAACCAAAAGAACCCACACCAGAGGAAGCTGGTGTGAAGATTCATGACCGGTTGCCATGGCAGGAGGGGGAGGAGGGCCACCAGAGGAATGGGGTGATACTTGGCAGGAACTGCGGCTCTGCCTCTCAGAGGTTCCGGGACAATGGCACCACCAGCCTTCAGAACATGGTCCGGAGGGCCTTCTCCATGAGGAAGCCTTCCTCTGCTGCGGGAGGCTACTGGAGGATGCATGACACTGGTGATGGAGATGGGGAGTTCGTAGAGCAGGAGCAGGAGCAGGAGGTGGAGGTAAGGTCTTCAAGGAAGAAGAAAGGGAAGCTCCTTAGGGCGTGCAAAAAGCTCCTTGGAATTTAGACATTGTCATCTTCCTGAGATGTAAACTGGCTTCTGTGTTTTGCCAACACGCAAACAAAAACATATAGACTGAGAGAGAAAATAAAAACTTTTCTCTTGCTTTTGATGTTATTAAGGCCTCATGATTTAAGCATTAGTGTTTTTATCAAATAGTACTTGGTGTTTAGACTCTCAAACTCTTCTATTGTTTCATCCTTGGTGAGCACATGAACGATGTTTTGGTTTGCTTTGCCTCCTCAAGTAGTGGTTTGATATAATACTTTGATCTCTAAGAGTTCTAAAAATTAAAAAAAAAACACCGTCATTTTGTCTTTTTCAAACATTAGTTTATCATTTCTCTTTTGGGCTATTAGAGGAATTCGGAGAAATAGTATATGCAGGACTTCTTGCCATCTTATCTTTCTGAAATGAGCTCCTAACTTTAGTTGGATTTTTTTTTCTTTTTTGTATCCAAGTCCCTCTTAGTAACTTAAAAGTTCTCTGCCTATCTTTTAATTTCTTTTATCCCCCAATAAAAAAAACACAGACATCCTCACAAATAAAGTGCAAAGAAGACTCGACAAGCAATATGGCCATCAACCTTACACCTGCCTTGTTTTCATCATTCCCCTATATTAATATTACCAAAGCAATTCTATTCTTTTCGAATGGTTTAGGTCGAAAAAAAAGGAAATAGAAAGAGAAAAAAAAATGGAAAGTAAATCTAAAAGTGGAATAGCCATTTCGTTGTTTTCAAAATAAAGTGAATATCCAAAATTTGGGAATTTCTCTTTTTTTTTTTGAAATTCTTGCACTCGCGTATATTTTAATGATTAAACCAAAAACAATCAAAGAAAGGAGAAAAAAAAAAATCATTGAAGCAAGTTTAAAATTGGATGAGCCTTTGGTTCTTTTTAATATTTTCAGTGCTTGGAAAGAACATATTTGTCTTCATAAATGTCCCTCATCAACATCCAAATGTAAAATTCAAGTTAATTAATCGTAATTCAACGGTTAATATTAAATACCTTGATCCAAAAAAGATTAAAAAAATCCAAATATTCCTAATATTTTCATCATTATAATAACATTTAAATGCATTAATGTAATTTAAAATTTCAAAAGACTAAATACAATGAGTGCAAGTTGTAATGTTTTATAACCACATATATAAATATATGTATACACATATATAAAAAGAAAATCTTTGCTATATTTTTTATCACCTAATGCCTTTCTTTCAAAATCTAAACCCTACCCTTCTAAGTTTGATGGACCCTCTGGAGATTCAATTATTATTTTATACAAAAATAAGTGCCGATTCAAACGACGATATTTTGTCAAAGCGTATATGGGCTTAACATATTTCTACAACCGTATACGGATATACCAAATCTATTTATCAGATTCGTAGCCTGCTTCCTCAAATCTAAAAATGAGTTGGTTGCTCGTTCCGTGTTAGGGGTTGCAACGAAGCCGTTCTAATTCTCGAAAAGGCGGAAGGCAGAGTTGGAGCGACAGCGGCCGTATCGGAGAAGAGTCGCCAAAATCTGTGGTCGGAGGCGTTGCTCGTTGGACCTTTTTAAGCCCCGCCCCTCCCCAACTATCGTCCCATTCGACGGCTACCAGGAAGGAAGAGGAAGGATTCCACTCGGATAAAGGCGAGTTCTTTCTTTTCCTCCTTTAGCCCTCTCTGCTTTGTCTTTTAGGGATTTCTGGCGCTGTCCTCTGTTTCCGTCTCGAATCTTCACTCGGCGGATTCTCTGAAAAGACGGGAGCTTTTCTGCTTGGTTCGGTGGCGTCCCTTCTCTCCCTCGTTTCCGTCTCGAATCTTTGGGATTACTGATGACGGGTTTTGTTCACCCCTTTTTTGTTTTATCATGTTGTTCTAGGGAAAAAAAATCGTATTTTGCTTGTTGGGAGCGAATTAGAACCCTAAGAAAAGGTTGCGGCAAGTCATTTTCTTTAGTTTCCTATCTATTTCTCATTAATTCTTGGGGCAAAAAACTGATATTGGGTGGATTTCTTATCCCTCCGTGTGTTCTAAGCGGACTTCTTTTGAGATCGATCATCCAAAATGTTAGTGCGATGATTATAATGTAGGTCATAGATTTGATGCAAGATAGTTCAGTCTTGGCATACGGATGTTCGCGACGTAGGTTGTAGAATTAATACGATAGGTAGTCGGTGAGGGAAACAGTGGATTGTGGCGAGAATTAGGATTCTTTCGATCGTCGTCAAGGTTGCGCAACAGTGAGGATTAGGTCGAGCTTACTCATCGTGCCAAACCTGCTTCTTTTTTGTTCCTCCAGCTGTTGAATTCGAAGCAGGCCATAACGTTGACGCCTCATGGCAACAGCAGCAGCAGCAGGCGACGACGACGACTCCTCTTCGCCGTCGTCGATGTCCCCGAGGAGCCGGCTTAAGTTCCTCTGCAGCTACGGCGGCAAGATCCTCCCCCGCCCCTACGATGGCCTCCTCAAGTACGTCGGCGGCGACACTCGCGTCCTTTGCGTCCCCCGCTCGATCTCCTTCTCAGGTCTGCACTCTCCACCACCTCATGCACTAATGCCATCTTTCGTGGACGTCAATGTGGTGCATGCATGGGTGGCAGAGCTCAAGGAGCGGATCCAGGGGATGTTCCGCCGCTGCGAGGTGATCAAGTACCAGCTGGTGTCCGAAGACCTCGACACCCTCGTCACCGTCACCTGCGACGAGGAACTCGTCCACATGCTCGAGGAGTACGACCGGCTCGACGCCCTCCACCCCCGCTCCCCCTCCTTCGCCTCCTCCCCCCGCTTCCGCCTCTTCCTCTTCGCCTCCTCCTCCGCCGCCTCGGCCTCTGGCTGCCACCGTCCCGCCTCCACCCTCGACCAGCGCTACGTTGACGCCATCAACACCGCCGCACCCAGCAGCCCTCGGCGCCCCATGTTCACCATCTCGTCCACTTCCTCCGCCTTCACCTCCCCCACCTCCACCATCGATGGCCCCGCCGCGCTCCTCGCCCTCCGTCCCAACGCCCCTCTCGGCGGCGGCGGCGGAGGCGGCATGCATCGGGTCCAGAGCACGCCCAACCTGAGCGGCGGTGGGATGCATCGGGTAAGCAGCACGCCTAATCTGGGCCAGAACAGCGGCACGGGCCCGCAACATCATCACAGCCACCACCATCACCACCCCCACCAACTTCTTCACCGGCAACATACCTCCGCGGCAGCGGCGTACGGGGCGCAAGCGGCCGGCATGGGCGGCGCCTGGAGGACCAGCGGTGCCCGGCGCCACGAGGTGGGCGGGTTCGGGAGCATATCCTGGGTTCCGCCGTCGGCACCGAGGGGCGGAGTCCCCTACGGCGGCGGAAGCGTGTGCTTCGGGCATGCCGACGAGGCGTCCTCCGGCCGCCAATCGAGGAGCGGCTCACCATTCCGCGCCCCGCCTCGTGAGCCCATCATTTGGGAGTAGCGTCCAGCCAGGGGCTCCACGATTCGGGCGCGCGATCTCTACCGTCCATCGTGTTGTTCTTTTTTTGTTTCCTGTTTCGTAACGTCGAAACTGTTTTAGAGATACATTTGTTTTTTCGGGGGATCTCCGTGCTTCGGGCATGAGATCTGCACCGTCCATCGTGATGTGTGTTTTTGTTTTCCGTTTCGTAAATCGTGACGTTTGAACCGCCACAGAGAAACGTTTTGTGTGCTTTACGGAGGAGCCGCATAAGGATTCTACGTTTTTCTGGACCGATCTGGAGCATCGGACGGTTAGCAATGACCGATCAGTGTAGATAGAGATTGGGCTACCGAGTGAGGCCGGCTCTGAATCTTTGTTTCAACGCCATTTACACCCCAATGCATATAACCAAGCCATCGGTTGTGGTTTCTGTTTTATTAGAACACATTTGAACCATGTGAGCTGCACGATCGAAAAGTCAACATGAGTCAAAGATGTTGGAGTAGGATTGACGTGACAAGTTTCTCTCCTCAAATGTAAGACGCGAGTCAAATCTGATTGAGAAGCTAAACCCGACCCGAATATTTAATCGTCTTTCGAATCCGGTTATTTTAGGCGGGCCGGCGGGTTCACCCGAAATGGCCGCCCACCTATAAAGAGCCTTCCAGTTCCAGTAACTCCACGCTGCAAACAAACGGTAAACGGACGCTGACGTCCAATCCAAGGTAATTACAACATACAGATCATCTAAGTCGTTACGATAAATTAGTTCATTGTAGCCAACATTTATATGCATTACAAAGAGGCCCGAGCAAACCCTAAACTAAATTTTGAGGTCCACAGTGCGCGATAAGTGGATTTGCCAGTCTCCTTCCTTTCTCGTTCACAGAAGCAAATATTGATCGGATCATCGAACCGCGCGGTGTGTGGCTGAAGAATTCCCATGGTGGACAAACCAGTAGGAAATGAGCGTCTTGCTGGAGCTGGAGAGAGTTCGTGGCTTATACAGCTCGAGCCCAACCGGAGCTCTCGAGGTGTTCGACTAATTGTCCTGCGGCATGGCGAACTTGAGTGCAGGCCCGGCGACCTCGATCCTGTCGAAAGGCTTCCCTCACGATCCTGTGCAGAAATCTCGGTTCACCTGTCGAACACCTGCACCCAGCAGAAGATTGTGCTTAAGATCCTCACAGAAGTGCAGATTGGGACACGAGGGGAGGAGTGGGGCGAGGGAGAGGCTGTTGGGAAGGAGGTTTGTGGGTTGCTCCTCAACCGCAGGAGAGGTTGGAGTTATGAGCAAGGATGAGAGTGGGAAGGCCCGGGTGGGAGATGGTCAAGATAAGTACTTGTTGAGGGAGTTCGGATGGGGAGTGAGGAGGATGGCCAAGGTGGGAGAAGAGATGAGCAAGGTGGCACATGTCCAGGCTGAAGCTTTCCACACTCCTGTGGCTCTGTTAAATGATCTCTTCTTCGATATGTTTAAAGTAAGAAATCCCCTGCTGATTTAGTATGCCTTCATCTTGTTTCAATCTGATTTACTTGTGTCCTGATTCACGCATCCTATTTGTCTTTGATATTATTCCTGGATTCTTATTTATGAGCAATGAGATCTAATACTTTTCTTTGGGAAATTACTTTGTCTATGGTGCCAATAGAATGTTATGTACCGTCTGTAAGTATTACAATACGCAGCAATTCACTTCTCTACATTAGTTGATTTTTCAATTTAAGAACTGAAGCTTTAATCACATATTGTTTTTCGGAATATAAAAAGAGGTTTTTACTGTTCTATACTTATTATTCCTCTGCATTTTCCCGGGGTTGCTAAGTTTTTTTTTTCTTTGTCTTATTTAGGTCAATATCTGTCTTCTTGAAGATGCACATAATTTTAGGTTGAATTTAGGTAGAACAAAATGGTATGCAAAAGACAAATGGAATAACTAACACATTAAATTATTTGTGCAAGAGAAACATATAATTAAATATTAGTTTCAATCTCTTAGTTCGTTGTTGATTTTCCATATTCATATAGCCAGAAGTAGTTGGACATGCTTACTTTTTTCCTGTTTTGTTCAATTTGGATTTCATCGTTCTAACTTCATGTGTGAATATTGTCTTTTTGGTTCTGCACAAGACAGGCGGAAGTGCTTTCTGCTCTTATGTACAGAGTTAGAAGTTCACCACCTGAAAGGTCAGTTCTTATCACATCATACCTGATTGGTATTTAGGGATCAGTATGCAACCTGTATATTGTAAATTTTTAAAATTAACTTGGCTGTGTCCATGTTCTTTCATAGGAATATGCTATTGTCAAAGTCAACTTCATTACTAGTTTCTGCTAAGAAGCCACTGTGAAATACATTTTTATATCATTCTTATTTTTAAGAAATGATTTGCAGCTCTGATCTGCTATTATGGACTTTGTTTTGTGAGTAGATAATAGTATAATTGACTTGTACCACTGTTTAATTGGGTAGTTCAATTTTTTCCTTTCATTTCAGGTTACAGTGAAGCTGGAAAGGCATAGTTGAAAGCTTAAATGCAAAAGTTATCTTCAAATCACATGAAAATAATTGGATACTAAATCAAATTTGTTGCAGAATGATGTTAACCTACTGCACTTTCTATCAGTATGCATCTGCATTTCATTAGTCCTTGATTCCAAGGTTATTAGAATAAACCGTGCACGTATTAGTCGATTCTTATGCATATTGAAAAAACTATATTAGAATGTCATGTCATAGACAATAGTTGGAATATGGCAAATGGTTACAGAAGACACTCTCTAAGATATGCTATTTTAATGACCTATGGCTTGAACAATTGCTATTTCTGACCCTAGACAGCATTGATCTTAACACACTTAGTTTATGGGAAAAGTTATTTTCTTGTTATTAATTTATTACTGCAGGGCAAACCGGATTGTACTAAAATAACAACCATGTGTTAGGTAAAGATAGAAAGCAAACATTGAGTATCATAAGTTTAGTTTCTTTGTGCTCAATGAGACATCTTATTGAGGATACATTATCGCTCATCATATGGAAAAAGAATCAGCTCCTTATTCTTAGTTTTGAAAAGTGTAGGACATCCAATTAATGCATTTGCAGTTTAACATTAACTAATTCTATGATTATCTTGTCTGAGCAGATATAATATTATTCTCTTTTTATCCAGTTTGTTATGCTATAGCATTATTTTAATTAAGTAGCTATAGGCTTCTCTAGTCTCATTATTTTGGCTCCCAGTATTCAAATTGACATAATGTTCATTTTCATCTGGATTCATACTTGAGGAATTAAATTCAGAAGCAATTTACTAAAACATCCAAGTGTGTAATGTGCAATTGCTACGGAAAATGCCTCAGTTTATCGATCATGAAGTATTATAAAGATTTTAATTTTTCTTGAACTGTGCAGGTATGCTTGTTTGGTCGCAGAGTCTGCTAGTGCACATAATTCACTTTGGGAACCACTGAAGGAGATTGTGGGGGTTGTTGATGTTACAGTTCAGAGAGATGAAGATGTTCTTTGCCATATCCAAGGTGAACAGGAGTATCTCTATGTTTCAGGAATAGCAGTTCTAACGAAGTTTAGGTAAATGAAAATCTCATTGTCTTCTAAGTTTATTATTACTCAATTGAAATTTTCTTTTTATGATAGCTTGACTTGTATCCTGGTGTTTGAAGGTAATAGTTGAAATGTTACTTTGCCTGCCTGGTATAATGCTGCAAATTTGTCATTCTAAAACATAATGACATTTAGCATTACATGCATAGTAATATAAGCTACATGAGAAGCTGAACCGACATATTAATTTTAAAAACAAACATAATTTAGCATTCATTAAAATCTCTAATATTTCTTATATTAGGTACATATAAAATCTTTAGATCCAACGATTTAATTGAACATTAATATTACTGGAAGTCTCATGGTCCTACCTTCTTTTCATGTTGCAGCAGGTTGAATATTGTATCTATAATGTTAGTATTATGGGACCAAAAACTAACTATGAGATATGCTAACATGCTGCGTCACGATGCTCCAAAGAATGATTCATTCTTAACAAAGGATATATTTGTGGGAGTTATTTAGGCATCACACTAATTGCCATTAGTAGTTTGACATGTACATTTATGGCAGTTTTTGATGAATATATCACTATAAAATGCTCATAGCTCATCTTTTCTTCTATTCTGTTTCTTCCTATCTTCCCTTTCTAAGAAGTTCATGGCTTCTGACATTCACTTTTTAAGTGCATTGTGAAAAGAACAATATTTTTCTTTGTTTATGACTAGTTGTTGTATCCTTTTGGCATGTAATTAAAAGAGTAAATATCTCAGCCTGAGTATTATGATGATTTCAACATGAATATCTGTTTCCAGATACAAACTTCATTTTATTTCCTTGTAGTGCCATACAAGAAATGTGATGTCTGGCAATAAATTTAGGTGTCTAAAGCAAGAACATCTTGTTGCCTGCAAATATGCTGCAGGGACTAAAAGCTTTTAGTCAAGGGATTTTTGAAGAACTTTCGAGCCAGTACACTGGAAGGACCTTGACATTACAATATGGACAATTATTTCTATCCTCTGTAGTTCTCAATGAATTGGCAAATTGAGAGTTGTCCATGCTAAGCTGAATAGAAATGCAAATGACAAGCAGAATTTACCCATTTTGGATGATCCTACATTCTTTTACCCGTACCCTCACAGTTTTTAATCTAAAACATGCAAGCCAATGGCACTTTTACTCTTTAATGTAATCCATTTGGTACCTTTTAAAACATGTAACCCCAAGTCTCTTGTTATGTTTGATTTATTTGTTTCAATACAATGACACCTGTTGTTAATCTCAATCAACATCGCAGGAGGCAAAAAATAGCAACTGTACTGCTGAAAGCCTGTGATGTGCTATCAGCTTTGTGGGGATTCAGCTACTTGGCGTTGAGAGCTCATGAAGATGATTTTGGAGCTCGAAAGTTGTACTCGAATGCAGGCTACAAAGTGGTGTCAAGAGATCCAATCTGGACTACCTGGATTGGAAAGAAGCGACGTGTTCTTATGGTCAAGCCATCACCCTTTTACAAGACTGACTTCATATGAATACATGATGTCAAGAATTTGCACCTCTGATATTTTCCAAGATTACAGTGGTATAAAAACCAAATCCTCAAAGCAGTGTCAACTTGTGCTGCCCTCTTAAATCTTGAACCAGTTGTCAGTAAGTACAAGTCATTTTATTACTATGTTCTGAACATGTAGATGTCTGAGATCATTCTTGTCTGTAAGTAGAGAATGTAGCAACAGATTCAAACTCAAAACAGCACAATGCCAGTGTAAGATCAAGCTTGTGCTCTTTCAAGATATAATCTCAAAGAAATTTTGAGGAGTGAATTATCTTACTAAAATAAGATGATATTGAGAAAACATAAGCTGTTCCTTGTGTAAAAGGGTGATTAAATCTGTCTTGTTATTTATGTACAGGGAAAACAAAAGGTAACTGCATCAAGCCATCTTATACTTTTGCCAAACAGCACCTCAAGTTGATTGACTCAACCATTAGGTTTCAGCAAACTACTTCTATACTCAAATGTGCAAACTACACATGTATAAGTGAATTTTATGTGTACATCCCTAAATTTAAATTTAGCATACATATATATGTATATATATTCTCATAAACATGATATTGTTGAGACTAAGTTATTCTGCCAGTTGAGTGTAAAAAGGATTATACTCAGAACAATTTAAATATTTTATTTTTTATATTAAGTTAATGGGAAGAACATATGTGGAGGATCTTAATATTTGAAGATACATATATACATATATATGCTATATTAAAGTTTACAAAAATAGATATTCTATTTCCAAACTTTTTAAGATAGGTAAAACCCTAATATATAAAATATACAAGATTGCATTTTATATTGCAACATGGGAGCATTTCAAACAGCATAATAGGAAAACTAGGCACCATATGAATTGCTATTTTTTATATTTACATTATATATATGTATGTATATATGTATACATAAAAACATGATTAGTTGACTATCATAAAAATAATAATATCGAAATTCTACTTAATATATCTATAAAAACTTGAAATTTATCCCTCTTAAATTAATATATATTTTTTACTTTAGAAACAAGAAATCAAACAATAGATGATAAGTGGTACTTTAAATATTTAAAATTTATTATATTCTCAAACTTAATGGTCATCATGTTAATAATGATTAACCTGAATTTATGGAACCAACATTAACAACATAAATATATATATAATTTAAAATTATATATATATATATATAGCAAAATAAATTTAAAAAACGTAAAAAGGAGTCTGCCTATCCTCCTACTATCGCACCCGCGCGGTGGTTAAAAGGCAAGCGACCCAAGTCGCATCCGGTTCCTCCTCGCTTTCTTCCCCTCTTCTTCTTCTTCCTTTTCTTCTTCTTCTTCCTCCTCCCCGTTCTATTGTCTATATTTCTATTGAAGAGCGCACACGAAATCGACCGCCATAGCGAAACCATCTCCGCCGCAGCCGATCCCCTAAGAATTGGATTCCCAGGGATCCCTCGGCGCCCTCTAGTGGCAATTCTCACAGTTCTCTCGATCCCGTGCATCATCCCGCATCCGCTGATCCCTTTCCCGCCACCATCAGGTCTTTCCTGAGCAGCTCTCGGGTTGTTCTTTCCTCATGAATCTTGATTGGTTGCTCAAGTTTAAGTTGCATGGTTCGGTGATCGGTTGGTTTGGCTATGGATTGGAAGCTGCGCCGTTGGTTTCTCTTGCGCTTGATTTGCCTTCTAGGGTTTTCTCGTCCGTTTATTTCTTCGTGATGGAAAGGTGTGGTTGTTTGTGAGTTTGGGGAATTCTAGGGAGTCGATCGTCGATTCGTTCGATTTGTCCCTTGTGTGAGTACGATTTTGGGATTAACTTTGATCTTGAGCTATTGATTCGATTTCATTGTTTAGGTATCATTTGAATCTCATATGATGGGGGCAACTTCTGTCGTAACAAGAATTTTTCTTGATGCGGTTCTAGAATCTAGGTTATTAATCAGCATATCTTTTCTTGTGAGTACCTGAACTCATAATTGTTCTTTCAGGAATCACTTTTTCTTTTTGATTGAAAGATTTGTCTTAGAATAATTACTTATCTTAATTGCTCACTTAATGATGATTCCAGGTAGAGAAGCTGCGAAACCTTGATGTTTAGACTTTCTTCAGAACCTAATGTATGATAATTTGGTAATTTTTCATGATATGTGGCGAACTACGACCCTATTAGTTTGTTTGAGGTAGCAGTCATACTATTCATTTTGTTTTTCTTGTTTGAAGAACTTCTTTGACCCTATTGGCTTGGACAAACATACATTCTGCTTGAAGCTCAGGCACTAACCAGTAATGACCATTGTTAAAAGTAATCTTTATTTCTTGATCATGCCATTGGAACTTTCCTTTCCCTGGCCTTTAATTTGTGGTTTCTAACATCTTGACCAACTTGTGGCTTAGGTGTTCTTACTTGTTGGAACCATTTGAAAATTGATGATAAAAAGACCTGCATAATTATGATGATGTTAAAATGGTTGTGATTCGCAAATTTAAGCATTATAATGTATATGAAGCATCTGCGGTTCAATTTTTGATCAAGCACTTGCACCCAAGTTTTTTCACTTCCATGGTAAGTGATTCATTTCTCCTTTTCATAGAAATGTTTTGTTCTGATTTTCTTGTTTCAATTGGCCACATGTAAGTTAGTTTTCATAGAAATGATCTCTTCTTTTTTTTCTTTTTTTTTTCAAGGCAAAAAGAGGCATATGTCTATTAAACCAATCAAGTTATTTTCTCGATTTTTTTTCTTTCTCTTTTATTCTGAGTGTCCAATCTGATAATATGACTAGCGGAGGCACAGTTTATTTGATTTTTCACATTGGAATTGCATTACTTCTCCTGTGTGATCCTAGTATTTATACCTTTTTAGAGACATCATAGTGTTCAAGCTTCTTTTTTTTTCTTGCAATTTGTTATTAATCTTATCTCACATAATTATACTGAGGTGTGCTGAAGGTGAAACAGGAAATTTCTATACAGGGCACAATCTCAAAATTCACCTTTCAAAAGCATATTTAGCATTGACTTACACTCCTTGGTGGGGGCTAGAGTGATTTGTTGCAGTTTGGGATAAATTGATAATCACTCAACCTAAAGCTTTTTTGTAAAACTGAAATAAGTATACCAAGCTTGACCATTGGATCTGCAGCTTCAAAAAGACTGAACTGGTTGATATGTTAATATTTTATTTCTTGCTTAAAAGCAAGGAGTCAGGAGATTGAGCAAACATACTGTTGCCTTCATAAGATGTAACTTAGAAACACAAAGCATTAGACTGAGATAAGCTTACTAGTAACACCTTCTTTTTCTTTCTTTCTTTCTTTCTTTCTTTCTTTTTCTTCTTTTTCAAGAAGGAGAAGATGTGTATATGGTGAGGAAAATCCACTTATATCGGGACAAGGCAACAGGGTATTATGAATCAGAGTGATGAAATCAATGCCTCCTTCTGCCAATTTGTTGAAGGAAGATTTAGGTGTAGAAGTGGTGTTGAATATCGTTTCCTTTTCTTTCTTACTTTAATGATCACCTTTTGTACCTTGTTTTTCCTTTACCAACTGCCAAAATGAGTTGCTTCACTTGGTGAGCTATGTAAAACTAGTACCCTCAGAGTCAAAGCTACATGAGCTCCTAATTTCAATCGTGACTGCATTCTATTTAAAGTGCACCAGACTAAATATGAAAAGGCTGTGATCATAATCTAATCGTTTCTAAGTGAACGACCTTTAAGGTGATCTTGCAGCATCTTCAGCCCAAAGCTGATTATTACGAACATATTCTGGTGGCTGTTGGGCCCTTTTGGAATTTCTATCCATGATTAGCAGTTGCATTATCACTCAACAGTTTTCTGGTAGAATTATTAGTCTGCTTTCTGTAAATTTCTCCTGTTTAAACTTGATCTGTAATTTTAGTTTAAGAAATTATTAAGTTAGACTTATTTCATCTCAGACTGGTGAGAGAGATTACTTTCTGTGGTTGTAAGGAACTAAAGAAGAACATGACTGGTCGGACCTGTAGCAAATTATACATGTAATAGTAGAGCATCTAAAATTAATGCAAGTAGGCTATTGTAGCTTTTAAATACCATTCCCTTATTTGTCAGTGCAAGGGTCATGTGAATTTATGTATTTGGAGCCATTATTCTTTTCTTGAACTGTTAAGTTGATAGCTTTTATGCTTTTCCTTTGCGAATACAATTGAATGTTCTTTTTCATTTAGTTCCTAGTTATTCAAGATAACTATTTAGCTAGTCCATTATCTAGCTATTGCTTCTCATATTTTCTTCTTATAAGATGTTGTTTTACTTGTGAATTTTAGGTGCTTTGATGGATTCTTCATTTCCTTTTGAATTAAGTCATTTCTCTTTGTCTACAAGTGTTTTCTGATAATATAGAATTTTCCGTTGCAGTTCCATTCTGCCCTCTACATGACATCTTTTTTATGGAATGGAGGCCACAATTGAGTATCGCTTGTAGCCTCATCATGCAGATGGAGGGATAACAATTCCAACTGAGGTATCTTTTGTGGTTTGAATTGTTATTCTGGAGTTTTTTTATGACTTGTACTTTGTTATCATATACTATTTTGCTATTGATATGAGCTGTTTAGTTAGATTTTTCCTATTAACATGATATTATTAGCACATTTCATGTGAAAGTATAGAGACACAGCAGCTTTCACTGGCATCAATTAATTTATATGATGTAGCTTTCTGATGGTCTATCAGTTGGATGCTAAATTTATTAACTTGTATTATTCTGGATAAATTACGACAAAAACTATCTAGGTAGTTTCAGCAAGGCTACAGTTCGATTATATATATTAACTTTATTGGAAATATATGAGAAACTATCCAAAACCTTCACTTTCATGTCCGTAAGAATCTTTCATGAATTTTGGAATCAAAATAACGAGAAGAGCAACAACTTTGTATCTCAAAACAATGGTTCATTTTGGGCCTTGATCAGTGGAAATTTTGACTTTGATCAAAGATTGGGTATGTTGAGACTGATGAATCTTTGGAGGTTCCAACATTACCCATCAGAAGTTGGGGGTGGGAAGTAAAACTATACTGCAATCTCCAGAGTTAACACCTTCATTAATAGATGGTGGAATTAAGGTAATACTACTGACGTGTTGATGCTAGAACAATGTCAAATTCTGCAGTAGAACCATTCAAGAACTTGAATACTAAAACATATCAAAGATCTTGGAGGATAGTTCATGAAGGAAGTGTTATGATACTTGAGTATTATCCTAAAATTAATTCTGACTGTAGGAATTTGGGAAAAATTAGATAGGCTAATGCCTCTATGGTTATGTTCTTGGTGAGAGTTCATTTGTTCAGGCAATATTAAATTTATGAACGCCAGATGGAGTCTAATTGGTGAAGTCAATTTCTGTATGTTAGATTCAATGGTGAAAGTTCATGATAGGAAACTATTTGGCAAATTCTTAATAGTGCTGGTGACATGTTTGAATAAGAGATTTATAATCGACGGATGGCAGTTAGGTGTTGTAATTGCAAGGAATGGATCATATAGAGATCAATTATTTTTAGAAATCAGGCTGTGAGAATTGGGTGGAGGTTAAATTTACTGTGAACAAGGGTTGATGATGTATATTATAAGATAAATTTGGTTGATTTATTTGAGAACATTGGATTGATGCCATCTAATCTATTAAGAAGGTTGTTTCTTCTGTAGAGAATATTGGAATGTTGTCAAATAAGGAGACTTTTCTGCATATGAAAAGTGTCTAAGAAGAAATCTAAATGAAAACAACAATCATGTTAAAATGGTTGAGAAGGATGGTTTATTTGATTATATGATTATGATATAGCATAAAGTAGGGACATCTACTTGGAATGATATAAGTGTAGCAAATAATTTGCTGGCTGTTCAGACTGGCAGTGGACTGAAGAATTATAGTAAAAGTAAGGGACTGATCCAGTTTAGACAAAAGGGATGATTTGTATATTTAGATTTCCAGTAGTTCTATCATCTTCAGAATAGTTAATTGAATAAGGGAAGCTCTTCTACTTAGTCAGGGATTGTTATTTACATGGAACTCAATCACTCTGCCTGTGCTATAGTATTTATATAAAAACATAGGGAAGAGGCAACAATAAGGGTAGTGGTCAGGTCTATCTTGGCAGAAAAAAAGAATGTTCATTCAATGCTGGAATGTCAGTGTTCTAAATGACCCCATAAACCAGAGAAGTTGAAAATTGGGGTAAGAACAATTATTTGAATGTTTAAGAGAACATACTGTTTTTTTTAATGTTCTATGGACTTATTGTAAGAGAACATACTGCTTATTGTCAGAGAACTACCTCAGATTCTTTAACATTGAACTAAAATTGAGAATCTTTTGCAGCTTATTAATGACATGGAAGATTTCGATTAAGGGTTGCAAGATCTCTTCTATTGTTCAAAAGTTAAAGCTGCTAAAGAAAAAAAATTCTGAAGTACCGATTTTTCTGCCAGAATTATTGATTAAAATATAAAGGTTCTCTTTTTACAAAAGAAGCTGCCAAGTAACTAAACTGATCAGAAATTACAGAGCTGAAAAAACGATCTGCTTAATATGACTCTCTAGTTAGAATAATGCAAAACAACGGGGTTGATTAGTTGTAGTCTTTAGATAACAGCCTAATTCTCTTTTACAATTATAATCAATGCTCAAAAGACCATAACAAGATCTTCAAGTAGATAACAGGATTAGTGATACAGATAAAAGCTGAAGGTCATGTAAGTAGGTCAGTCGATCCAAATAAATTGGAAGTTTTGTCCTGTACTGAGGATGAAAAAGCTTTTATTTATTGAAAGTAGAATATCTAATGAAGAACTTAACATGACCATTTTCTCATACAAAGGGACCAAGTCGATTGAACCAGATGGATGTATCAAAATTTTACCAGCATTGCTCGAATTCAATTGGTACTGAGGTGAGTGCAGCAATGAAAGAATTCTTTATCAGTGGGAAATGCTGAAAGCAATTAATGATTCGTCTCTTCCATTAGTTTCTATAGTTAAAGCTCCAAACGTTTTGCAGGATTCTCGCCTATTGCCTGTTGCATTGAAATATATAAATGCATATCTAGGATATATTCAAATAGAATACAGAAGGTGATTAAGAATTTGGTTCAGTTTGCACTATAAGGAATTGAAAATTTTCTAATATTCAATAGACTCGAGAATTGCTTCAAAATTATCACAGGGCTCAAATTCCTTCAAAAGCAACTATCAAGATAAATTTGCTGGTAGCATATAATTGAAGAACTCTAGGTTTGCAGATGACCTGTTACTCTTTTGTGATGAGAATTTAACTCACTCAGGATTTTGCTACTCAAATCAGAAGCTTTGTGGGTTTGTTGGATTGTCAAAATATAGTTAAACGATCAATATATTTAGAGTGTTAAACTATTTTATGCCAGTCTACATGTGTCTTGCTAGTGTTGCTTTGTCAAGGTAAACAGTTGGGAGTCATATGGTCTAATTATAAATAAATATTGCCTCTGTTTTGCGTATGTATGTTTCTCTTGCAACTGATGGCTAATCTGATGTAAACATTCAAGAATGCTGGAATAGGGGTTTGATTGTTCTACAATAAGGTAACTTGTACTGCTGATTAGTTGTTTAGTTGTCTGTTCTATACTCGAAGCTTGATCTAGCCTTGGCATAATAGCAATGTTTGCACCAATGACTTGGATGATCAGCGTTAGTGTGACTTTTGTGGATACAGAGTAAGGCTGTATACAAACAACCTCTGTTCTTGTATTGATGGGAGTCTTGTGTATTCGATTTACCCAGTCTGATTTGACTCCATATTCACTTTGGCTGCCAATCAAGTCATATTTCACACACCAGTAAATGTTGCCACTGGCCCTCTAGCCCTGTTCTAATTTGTTGAAACAAGGCTCTCGTCCCATCAGAACTGTCCATTAAACTCTGTCCAAGACCTATGTTTATGGTGGTTAAATTTACATGCACTCTTTGCAACATATGAACATGTTATTGATATCCTTTGAGCTGCATGTGCAGGTCCTAGCATTGGAAGTCACATACACAAATGACAGCTCCTGCATGTTCTGAAGGCAGCAAGAAGAATGTAGTAACAAAGACATGAACAAATTGAGTCGAATGTGAACAGTTCCAACCATTCCGAGATATAGATAGTCCTTGTTGGTATGCACAAATCACACCTCAAGCTTCATTAAAGTTTCATTTCCGCTGGTTCTATGCAGGTGAAACAGGGGCGAAAAGGAAGGAGTTAGACAGCAGATTAAAGATTATTAAACAGGCCAGAACTGATTCCTCATCAGTTCTCAGATATATATACACATACCTCAAACTATACAAAAACACGAATCTACCCCCATTACCCCACTGTTGTCAGCCTACCTACACTCGTCAAGGACGGGCCAATTTCATCCTTGCATCTCCCGTTGGGTCTGTCATTTTTTGGCCGCCCAACTCCTCTACCTCTGTACTTACGAATGCCCACACATTTCTTACAGACAAATCTTGCAGGTACCTCCTCAAAATCATCAACCCCTGCACACCTCGTGTGCTGCCACACTCCACAGGCGTCGCAGGCCATCATCCTCTCTCCATCATCGTCTTTGGCGCCGCAGACACAGTCGACGATCCAGTTATCTACTCCCCGTTCCTTCCTGAACTGTCCCAGACTTTGGTCGATCCCAAGGAACCTTCCTCTCACCCGAGCTGCCCCGTAGGAACCGAACAAGGACTCGACGGGAGTCACGTCACTGGCTTCTTCATGGTCGAGTAGCGTCTCAGCTTGAAACCTCTGGAATATCAAGTAGGTCTCTTGGAATGTTTTCGTCACCTGCAGCTTGAGATCGGCGATGGTGGCACCTGCCGGTAGAACCAGGAGTTCCGGTGGGGGAGATGTGTAGTCCTCTGGATGGTCGACCAACTTGACGTGGCACCAAAGAGCCGTTGCAGATGGATTTGGAGGTGGCAGGTACGATACAGACTCATCGTAATGTCTGATAAATTGCTTACAGTCGAGAAGCTTTACTGCGGAGCTGAGGGCAGATTCCCTCAAGGCACTTGGCTTGTAGGGTTGCATGGTCGCCGGGTTGAGCAGGGCATCATAAAGGAATTTAAGGTCATGGATGAGGTGGTCGGCAGATGGCCTCGGCAGACACTGGGCGGAAGATTGATGGTCATCAGCTGCTTCAAGACTGAAATGTAAAATGGAAAGACAGAAGATCTCCGGTCAAAAAAAAAAAAAATGTTGCATAAAAAGGAAATGCTAAATATTTACTTCACTAACCGGTACTCTATGGCCTTCGTCTCAGCATTGTAGCGGGCAGTGACTACCATTCCATCGCCCACGGTCTTACCGACCACTCCCCTGAGGCAGCAGTCAAGCAGCTCCGGCGGCTCGATGGCGTAGCATGCGGCCCCTCGAAGAGCACGCCAGGTCACCCACCGGAACCCACCAACAGCTCGTAGAACCTTGACAATGACCTCCTCCGCCGGTTGCAAGCCATCCCTTGTCCATGCACACAGCACTCCAGCCACTGGTTTCTTCCCGGCAGGGCTTTCATGCCTAGCCCGTTCCGGGGCTTCGTGGAGTTGATGCAACACACAGCGGAAAAGGTCTCTGACAGTCACCGGTTGCTGGTCCGAGAGCGACCTGTACAAGCCGATCGTGTTCTGGAGGGGGGTCCGAGGGTGGCCGCCGCGAGAGAAAAAGATGGAGAGCGGCACCTTGGACAGGGTGTCCACGGCCTTGTGGTAGGACTCGGCGGTGAGGGCAAAGCTACCAGCTCCAAACTTGTACCCCCAATTTCCGTACCAGGGATGGCCTGCAGTGACGGCATGGAGGAGGCGGTAGTCCATTCCATGTTTCTTGGATATGTCCATGACGCTGACCTTCCTATCATAAACAGAAAGATCCACCTGGTCAGGCCACATGCAGGTAAAACAGTGTGCTGAAAGTATGTTCGGTAAGCAATTAACTCTCGGGCATTCGAATGTATGATGACTCGCAGGTCCAACAACGCCTGAAACAATTCAACGAACCTGACGTGGAGCATCTGACACAGCCGGTCCCAAAAGCTCAATATATCACATCCTGTCAAGTATTTAGAACCACCCTCTCTCCCGTTTACTCTTAGAAGATGGCCGAATCCATTGGCATGCACAATTCCATGCAGCAAATGAGTAGAATCCTCCAACTGCAGGTATGCCCAATCCTCAAAAGTGTCATCCGCCTTCATCTCACAATTGCATGAGTAACACCTGCAAAACAAGTGTCCCGATCATGTTAGTCATAGGTACATAATAAAAGCATTGCATTTTTTCAGTACATAGAAAGTCTACCATTAGCAAAGTATTTATTCATCAGAGGAAAGATGCCAGATATAATTCTCATGATACGTAGCCACAATAAATACCAGAGCCAATCCAAACTAGAAAGTACTTGCTTCCTAAATCCAAAATTAGTCATATTTCTCAAGCTGCAACATTACTATCCTTACAAATATTAACTCTATTTACAAAGCAAAATTTTCATCAAATCAACCTATATGAATAGATTGTTACTTGATGGCTAACATGCCTAGCCACTAACATGTTTTAACAAATGTATTAGTCAGTCAGTTTTAATCCTTTTCCTTCGAGGAATTGTAGCTCTAGATAATGAAAAAACCAAAGACCCACAGTGCTCAAAGAAATGACTTGCTGGAAAGCAAGCGAGATGCTCTCCTGCTGCCACATAAAAAAGTTATGAAGGAACACAATAGGAATTGCTTCGCTGCAACTTCACCTGATAGGAAAACAATATTGTGCAACAAATCTGTCAAGAAGCTGTAAACTAGAATCAAGATAGGAAAAAAACCAAAATTTTTATGCATTACTTATCAACTAAAAAAAATAAACATAAGTGCCATTTGTATATTGAATCATTTGCATATGACATGCAACCATAAGAGATGGTGATTGCATCACCCTCACAAGATCCAGATGGCCATTGCCTCAAAGGAATCTTCTAAATCTTAAAACCAATAATTTTGACAGATAAGCCTTATACACCGAAGAGGACCTTTAGGCTAAAGAAAGAAAGGTTTAATCATCAAGCTTTTTGCAACAAATCATATAAACAGAAAGTCTCGTATATTCACAACATTATGCCTTTTGCAACACTGAAGACCACTTCTAAGGAAAACAATGTTTCTCAATCTTCTGAGAAGAATATTTATAATGATGAGCTCATCTTATATGAATGACATGATATAGGAGACTGGATATGCTAAGCTTCTTTAAAGAACTCTAGATATACACAGAAGAAATTAAATACCATATTCTCGACCTTCTTAAAAGTCACAATTATCTGACACCACTACCAAAGAAATAGGTTCTTTTTAAGCATTATACTGAATGTGCACCGACAGGTAAGACTGTACAAAGAAACTAATCTTCCAAAGAAACCCACTATAACAATAGAAAAAAGAATCAGAATCTTATATAGAAATGCAAGTTACACCTTACTAACATTGAAATAAGAAAGAACCTTGTTATGCAAGACAGAAGGAATATCAGTCCAAATATGTCATGATGGCTCTGTGCAGTAAATATGTCATCATGAAGAACATAGAAACAAAGGTAAAAGTCTGATGTTAACACTCACTGAAGTCAGATGTTAGCTGAAAGAGTGCAAAATTGGACCACCTCCAAATTCAATGAATGAAAAACGTACCCTTCATAGGTCATGCAATGACTACTACAACAATGGCTTATATTATATCATACATATCCAAAAGTTGCACAGAAAAGGAAAAATAAGTGTTCTAAACAAGATTGAAAATCCTTCCTAAACAACAATCACAAGAACTGGTAATTTGCTAATCATCCAAGCTCCTCTTACTTGTCCAGCAATTTTACTCATACCAAGTCTGTGTGCAATCTATAGCTAGATCATATGACATGTTGAAGATCAAATGTCAAATTAATATCCTGAATATTGAAATAAGGCATCCAATACAGAGAACAAAGATGAAATCATATATCCCAAGTTGTCCTAATCAAAAAGGTACAAGTCCTTGTGTTCAATTTGTTTCAACTGTTTCGTTATTTGTTCCTTCAATGTTTCTGCTTTCACGACCTGAGGAGTGGTGTTGGCAATCAAACAGACTAAAGCAAACACCTGATCCAACATTGACTTGGATCAGACTACTCATCAATGCAAGGGTACAAGCTACTGCAATCAACAAAAGATCATTTAAGCATCTTGTGTACTGATCATTTAAGCCACTGATGATGAAGCACATAGTCATGAAACCGAACCAACATTGGTTTATCCTAATCAGATAAAAAGATGCAATTCTATTTGCTTGAACTCAAAACTTGCCAACATAAATAGTCGTGTCAACTCAAATACAGTCCCACCAGTTATATTTATATAATCATCCGTAGACAAATATTCAAGCAGCAAGCAAACCAAACTAGACGAAAGCGCAGTTCCCACCTTAAATTAGACAATGACAGCAAGGTCCCACATCTGGTGCAGGTGATACCAGACCTCGACATTGAATTCTTATCATTTCGGATTATGAAATGGTAGCGCTTCCCACAAACCGGGTGATCGCTCCACCCTGCCCATTCACCAATTAAGCTCAGCAGCGAGAATATATACATATATATGTATATACATATATATATGTATGTATATATATATATATATGTATATATATATGTATATATATATACATATATATATATATGTATATATATATATATATGTATATATATATATATGTATGTATATATGTATATATAATTAAGACAGTTGTGACAGTCACGAACCAAACGTGACAGCTGTCAGTCCAAACCAGATGGCCAGATCTGATCCGGTCAACCGAAAAATAATAACAGAAAAATAAAAATATCCATAATTTAAAATATAATTAAAAAATAGAAAATATATGGCATATAATATATAAAATTAGAAAACTTAGAGGAGAAGCAATCGAAGGAAAACTGAAATGAAAAACAGGTGAAGACTCACCGACGACTCGGCATTGGTCGCAGTATATCGACTTCGATCGCGGCACGTCCTCCTCCACCACGTCGAGCTCCACCTCCGCCGCCTGGCCGTCGCAGTACCCAGCGCAGCCGCCGCCGACCCGGAACGCCACCCGCCACGTCAGCATACGCGGCCCGTCGCCGCCCGCGGCCGAGGGGTGGGGGAGGATCGCAGGCGGTGGCGGCGGAGGCGCCGCGGGCCGGCCGTGCCGCGCGAGGAATGCCCGGATGTTCGCTCGGAACGGCCCGTCCAGCCCCGCGCCATCGTCCGGGAACGTGAGGAAGTCGCAGAGGTCGGCGGTGACCCGCCGCTTCGCTCGCTTTAGCGGCCGCTCGTTCACTACCATGGGATCGCGTCGGGGCCGTGGCCGTGGCCGGATCTCGCGGATACGCCGCTTAGGGCCTGGATCGGGCTTGAGGAAGAAGCTAGAGAGAGAGAGAGAACGGGGAAGCGAGCGGAGCGGATCGATCGGGTAGGGTTTGGGACGCAGGCTTCTAATAGGGGATGGGGAGGAAGAGGAGAGGACGGAGATGGGGAGCGGGTAACCAGGGTTAAGGGGTCGGGTTAAGATTGGGGTTTCCAAAAAGAGGGCGGGAGAATTGGGGAAAGGAAGGATCGCGCCCTAATTTTGGGGGTCGTTTTTCTCTTCTCTTTTAAATAAATAAATTATATTTAAAACGGGGAATAATTCAAGGCGGTGCGGGGACCCGCTCTCGCTTCCGGTGACCTCCATTAAAGAATGATAGTTCCCTAAATTTCCTCAATACCCTTGCTTTTGTTTTCGGATCGGGTCCGTACGAAGATGGTCCGACATGATAAATCATGGGTCCAACCCATATTGGAGTTGTGAATGTTAGTATGCTTTATGATGTATGATTCATATAAATGTTCCTAAAATCAATTGGTTTGCAGATGAATAGGTGATAGAAATTTAAGTAAATAAATAATAAAAATATATTTTTGGATTTGCAAGACTAATCACCAATCTAATCAATTTCTTACGGTCTAAATTCATGTGAAATAGGGTCCAGGATGGGATTGAAAAGATCTCAATTGGATCCAAATAATTTGTTTGTAAATGCAGCGCATTTCTCAATTTCAAATTTCCTCAGATTATGTAAATGTTTGAACTACAAGAGAGATGAATTAGGCAAACTCTTTATGTAACTAAGCCTATGTATTTAGGCGTAAATAATTGGTTTTATCCTTATAATAAACGATATGATGGAACATGAATGCTAAGATAAAGGGAATATTTTTTACACACCAGATTTATCAAATATCCTGTTGTTTTTTCTTATATCTTTTCTTTTCTTTTCTTTTCAATGCCCTTAAAGTGTGTAAATAGTTTGTTATCGGATCGGGTTATCGGAGTTGAGATCTAGAACCCGTTAATGTCCTACAGTAGGGGCACAATCAGACGGTAGGGAAGCCCAAGAAGCGGTGCCATCCAGCTACGAATCTACCCTCTTCAAAACACGAAATTACGACCGATGCCAGGCGTCATAAATAATGATGCTCTTAAAAAGAATGACTTGGTGAACTCACACGATAGGTTGAATCACACACAAAGGAGCTCCTGGGTGACGTGGCCGCCCACCTGACGTGGGGGTGATCTATCACATCCTATCTTTGGTGCATCATACCGCCCGTGATTGTCTTCGGGGTGATTCAGCCGATGGGTGAGTGGTTAGCGCATTATGAAGCACAAACATACGCAATTTTGTTTGCAAAATTTATAATTATTTGTTTAGCAAAAAACATGTGATTTTATCATAAAAAAGAAAAAAAAACGGAGAAAATATAATTTTATTGGAAGGTTTTATGGGTTTAACTAAGAATAATAAATTTTTTAACAGTGAGTGGCGAAAACACAATTTAAGCTTTCAAATCCTCATATTCAATACACCACTACGAAGTCATATGGTAGTTCTCAATTTCTCAACCCTTGATAAGCAAATCCAATAATGGTTAAACCACCATGAAGTCACACGTCAGTTTGATTTGCAATAAGTTTCTTACACATCATGGTCACTCTTAGTGTGATGAGATGTATCATCTTTCAATGAATTTCTAGAATATACTCATAACACGATATAACATTAACTTTTCGATTTTGGTGGATCCATCCGTAGAGTGAATAGGTCCATAAAGTGAATCGATCTAATTGTTTGATCATAGTATTTTTGAATTGGCCTATAGTGTTTTGATACTTGTGCTAAAAATATTATAAGACCTTTTCAATAATATTGTAACTGACATGAAAGTCTCCATATTTAGTTTTTTTAAATAAGCTAATTTTCGTATATGCTAATTGTTATTGGGCTTTGATCTAATTTATTTATATTATAATATTTTTCAATAGATTTATTGGTGAATGTGCCAAAAATACTATAAACTTATTAAAAAATATTACAAACAATAATATTTTATACATGAAGTATTAGAAAAACCTAAAAACAAAATTTTCTCCCCTTTAAAAAGTGATATGTTTCTATTTTCGTACGTCACCATCCTGAAAAGTATTAGTGCCGAGTATCGGATCGTGCATCTCAAACTTAAATGCAATTACATATTACTATGAGGTGGCATCGATGTCCTTTACAGATAATTTGAACCTTGGAGTCATTATTGGCAAAGCACCATCAACTAAATACTTGTTGTGTGAAGACCAAAGATAGCAATTTTAATGAATTATCAATTACGCAAATAATATTGTGTTCACATCTCATCAAACACATAGATAAGAATCGAAGTTTCTTCGATCAAATTTTGATAGTCCGACATGAGAGATACACCGTACCGACCAAGTCACTATCCAAATAATGATTACTAATTCATATTAATTAAATTTAATATTTTTATTTTTTTAAATAAATATTAAATAGGATATTCTTTATCGCAGTATTTATAAGTAAAAAACAAATAATGATTAATGGAATGTCTTCAGTGAATGAAAAATTAGAAAGTAAATAATGATTGATGAAGTGTGTGCCAATTTTGATTTTTTAAATTAGGAAAATAATTAAAGTGTATTACATTGACAACTTGTCGTAGTAGAGAGTACATTTTGATCAATATGACGTGAAAAAGATGAATCTATAAATGATGTAAAACTACTGACAGCATAGGAGAAATCTTTGTCACTTTTCATCATATTTCTTGGCCTAAGAGTTATCTATGTATATTATGGTATACATAGAGGTGTTCAGTAATGTATTCTCGTGGGCTACTACTGTTCTCGAGTCAATCAAATCATTTGCATACTTATTAAGTATAAAGATTGAGTAGTCAAATACATAATAATCACACTATAGCCAACGTGTTGTTAATACCAAAAGATATTATAGATATTATCGTTTATATTTGAACGTATTCAGTCAAGATGTTTGAGTTCAAAGCCAATAGGAAGTTTATACATATAATTAACTTCTTCAACTAATAACCTAATATTTGTGAATTATTTTTTAAAATTTCTTTACCTTTCTTTCTATTAGCTAATTCTTCCTCGATAAAATAATCCTTGTTTAATCGATATATATCAAAAGGTCAATTTCAAACATATTATGTTCACTACAAAATTAACACAATAGAGAAGGGTGAAAGAGAATAGTAACTTTCCAAACAGAGAAAATTTTTATTATATGTTATTTATACATGTTCGAAAACTTTTATATTTAGGGTATTCATGATTCAAACTTTGATATAAATATAATAAGTTAATGACTTTAGAGGAGTGACTTCATTGGGTGGTATGAACACAATGATATAATTATTATTTCCTTATATGACCTCACAAGATAGGTGTTTCACCATGAATATAGCTAATACGAAATATTTATAGAAAATTTAATTATGAATAAAATGAAAGTAAGTGAAAGATAGGGTTAACAAAAAGGACAATATCACCAATATTATCATAATATGTAGTTAGAGAAGATTGAGAAATCTAAAGTTTACAAAGTAAATTATCTACCCAATTAATCATAACAGTAGTAGAGGCAACACTACATTATTCAACCTCCTTAGATGATCGAGTGATAGTTTTTTATTTATTTGAACTCTAATTGATTGAGTTACCTTTAATAAAAAATACGTTTGTGGAGGTAGATGTTGGATCATAATGATTCCATAAGTCAGAAGGTTATATACCTTTCATATAATAGAGGATGGATTTAATTATACTCTAATTACTTCATGATGGTTAATATATGAATTGAGATAGTTTGTTGGCTATAAATAAATAAAAATATTTGATCGATTGATCCCAATACTTACAAATAGATTCATAATTATAGCTCTGAGCACGAGGGTTGATTTTTTTAAGGAAGATATAGTATTAATAAATGTTTAATAGTATTACTCAAACAATTAACTAAAACTCCTGATTATTAAATAATCACTTCATAACTAAGAATCAATGTTCAAGGAAGAAAACATCTAAAATATGCATACACATGGTAATAGACATTCAACTTATTATATATTTTAGACCTTACAATGGGCTGTTAACATGGAACTTTAGCGGCCTAAAATGATGGTTCTATATGATTCTATATCTTAATTTTTGTAATTTTTTTTCAAGTCATTTCTACCTATAAGTTGGTATAAAAAAAAAATAGATTCTTTGTTTACATGAATCCATATTTTGATCCATGACTATGTGATGAGAGAGCACAAGAATTTAGAAGATCATAACACCTCCCTTATAGATTTCCTAATATTGATCTTAATCATTTTTAGTTTCACACTAAACATCTTAGCTTAATCAGAGTATCCCCAAATTTGGATCTTCTTGTTGAAAATTCTTAGCACACAGCGGCTTTGACTTTGCGGGCTTTAGTAGACAAACTTGATTGTCTACATTGCTTTGAAGCAAAAGTCTCTCTTACAGTTGTTTACAACAAGAAACAGAAAAGATGATGAAGAATGAAATTGCATAAAATAAATTACAGGTTAAGTGCCAAGTTTGAAGACCATCAATGCTCAATGGAGATGAAGGTTGAGACCATCATTGCTGCCTAAGTTCTCACCAATCCAGTTTGATACACCTCAATAAAAGAAAGACACAATAATCGTTAATTTCTACAAATGAACTCTAAGTTTGAGATGAGTAAGGTATTACTTGCAAATTGGAATAGACTTGCATCCGATTAAACTTGTATGATGCTCTTAATGCTTCATGCAACAAAGAAGGCATAGGGTTTTTGCCAAAGCTCTAGTGATGGTGCTTATTTCTGATAGGTTGTAAAGCCACTGCAATCAAGACATTAGCAATTAAGGAAAACATTATATTATATGGGAAGGAGTCTCCAAACTGAAAATGGAAGGCCATATCTATGACTTATTATAATTGTATTTAAAAAAAATTAAATGTTTATTGAACTTTTATAATGTAAATATTCGCTGTTTGGCTTTAGATGACAAAATTTTTGGGGATCATGTTTGAAGGATTTAATCTATTTTGTGCTTTGAGGAGGATGATTATCTCAACTATACTAAGGTTTCAACACAAAGCTTTCTTTCTAAAAGAAGAAAAAGTAGCAAAACTAAAGATTAAATGTCTAATCCACCTCATGTTTGTTTGTTTCTTAGAACTCAAGTGATTATAACACTCTTTTCGACTAATCCAATTAACTAAACAACCCAACTTTATTTCCTTCCCATTACATTATGTCATGGGGGCTTCTATTATGATAATTATATAAAAAAGAAAAAAAGATTTTATATAGATATTCCTAATGGGATTAGACTCAATCTCCTTTAAAGTATTCTTTTTCTTATGTGGTGTTTTCCCAAAGATGCTTGGAATCAAATCCATCACATGTTGACCCTTCAAAGGTGATTTATGGGACAGTCAATTATTGAAGGTAGCAAAACAAGATAAAGAGTACGACAATTCCACCACCAATTTGGGTGCAGAGCTAAAAGAGTTAGACAATTGATTATTACAGTTGATGCCTTTTCATAGTACTGTGTTCTTAGCTTCAGTAAAATTTGAGGATAGGTTGATAAGAGCATAATCGTAATCAAATAATATGTCACATCGATTCAATTAATATATTATTTGGACTCCTATCATATGAGGATTCATTCGGACTCTTATCACATCGATAATGACTAATATAATAAGATAATCTATTTTATTAAAATAACAATTGATGGTATCTAATATTAACATAAGTTATTATTCCATTATTGTAATGCCCACCAATTCGATACATGACCTCACGGTCAAATAATGAACAAATGACTTACGTGATCATTTTTTATATTAACCTCTACTTTGGCTCAATGATCATATCTATATATTACAAAAGACCAAAGGTTTATCCTTGATACTGATTGAGAAACTTTGGTTTTTGTAAATTTTTAAATCATCATAATTCTCTACTAACTTAAGCGTTAAAGAGGTTGTTATCATATGCTTCCCTTACATAATTTTATAGAATTATATACTGAATCTCTTACCTTTCAAACATCTTAATGTGCTAGATAATCCTAATTAATTTGACTTAACAAGTAGTTGACGGAGTCCTAGATAGGATACATCTAATAGAATAAATCCAATCTAACCTTGTTCAAGTTGTTATCACTAACCCAACCATCCATGAAAGCACCTAAGGTAAGGAAGCTTAGGTAGAACCCAAATGAATAGTAGTAGGAACATGACTCTAGAGAGATGCTTTAACTACTAGTGGAAGAATTCGATAAGGCTCACAACAATGAACATCTATAAGATATCTAACATGATGAACTATAGTCTGATCCAAAGGATAGACATTTGGTTGTTTCTTAAGAGAATATGCAAGAACGCTTGTATTGCTTGATGAATGAAGTTATATATGTTGTACATTTATTATACATATTGAGGAGAACTTAATTATCCTCTAATCATGCTTATGAATTAGTATGATTGCTCTTGAATCATGGGATGAATAATACGATCGAGATACAATAGGTAAGTGTAGCAAGATTACATCATATCAATCAGTTGATGCCTGATCTATGGTTGATGAGGGGATTTTTGAACTTAGTGATACTTGTGTGATTTGAAAATCTTATTTTTTAAGCACATTAACATATGATGTTCAAGTCCGATAGGATAACTAGGTTATGTTAATGATATAAGAGTTTATAATGAGTTAGTGATATATACCTAATCAAGTTGATGCATGATAGCATCACTTGTTCAAAGAGAGGTTAGAGACATCCTGTGGTATTGAGGACATAGCAGTGGCTAGTGGTACAAACTGATATAGTGAGGTGGTGGATGATGTGTGAAGATACTTAATAAGAACTATAAGAGCATAGAGATTTAGATGAGCTGTGAGACATTAGAAGATAATCTTGAGAGAGTTTGTTGTATCTATGTAAGCCCAGTGATGGATGGATGTGGTGGTAGCTCCCTTCGTCAAAAGTGTAAGATTTTGGAAGATAAAATTAGATTCAATAAATATAATATGGTATCATATAATGACCTTATAAGTTCAACAATCAAAACACTAAAAGATATTATGCCCAAAAAAATACCTAATGAAGATACATGATTTAGATCTCTAGCTCTAACTTGTGTGAGATGTATAACCAAAACCAGAGATAACATTAACAACCAATTACTCTTAGTTTGTGAAGGTTTGAGAATCTATAAAATAGGCATTCAAAGAGTAACTGAAGTTGTAGGTTTGAGGTGGACATACGATTTATGAGATAGATAGTGATTTGGAAGGCTTTTGACTAAAAAGTGAGTGACATTGAACTTGGATAAAGGAGGGTGATGTAAGTTTTAACTAGGTATCGATACTTTCGTTCAATAGATCCATCAAGTTAGAGTGCGTATATTAGTAACTTTAGATATTGTATACCAAATATTGAAAGATAAGTTATTATGACTTGGCATTCACTACCTCCATTAGAATATACTATTTTGATGGTACGCTGAAAGAAATTTTTAATTACTTTTCTAAGATAACCAAAAACTTAAATAACTTTAAATTTATATTCGAGAGGATAAAATCATGTATATTTAGTAAAATATTTCATAAGCATAATATAAAGTTTAAAATTATTGAAGAAATTGATTAAGGTAAAATTACAAATATCAATCTAAATAATTTCAAGTAATTTGGAGTAAGATATAAAAGATTTTTTAAAATATAATATGTGACTTTTATTGTTAAGGTATAAGTCACAATGAGCTATAATTTTATTTAAAACTAGAAGGGAATAATAAGAGAATATGTGTTGTTGAATAGAATATAATGGATGGCCAAGGTGATAATGTGATACATTGATTAGAGCAGCAATGAAGACAAGGATTATTGGTCGGGTCACTTATGAAGCTATTACTGATAATCACTTATAGCTACTATCTTTCTTTTAGTATTGAATTAAGGATTCTTTTGTGTTCAGATCTTTTATAAGAAATGAGTTAAGGCAAAACTCACTAAAAGTATTACTTTATTTATAGAATTGAGAGATAGAGGTGTATATAAAAAATCATCGATTTTAAAAATGATCATCTGTGAATTAAGTCTGATATAACTAGTATAAGTGATAGGAATATCGTCATCATCGACAATAATGATACTTTCATTGCCACCATAATCAGAGTAGATGGTTAGATTTTGCAAGCCTTAAGTAATGTGATATGAAGCTTTGGAATTGATAATCCAATTATATGTATGAGCAATTGAGCTCGTCATAATGTTTACTTGAGGCTAATTAGGTTTTGCATTAGACTTCGATCAAGATCTGTGTAATTTTGTTGTATGTCCTGTTGAAATGAATTGAAAAGAATAATTGATTGATGAATGTAGCTTGACAAAGCCTTATTTATACATAGGAAGAGAGGATGAAGAGAGATTTTCCTGACAAGCTCTACCGAGATTTCCTCTGCGGTTGAGGAAATTAATCTATTTGAGTATCATGCCTCCAAGGACAGATTTGGACCATATAATGAAAATAAGTACGAGAACTCGTAAGTAGTTCGCTATTAATGGAAATGTGAGAAACACGTAGTTGATGTCGATAACTTGATCTATCATGGAAGTCAATGGCAATATTTCCTGAGTGAAATCTTGGGTTGGCACATAAATAGGTAGCTCCAATATTATCAGATAATAGAGAGGATATAGATATGTTCCTTATGTGTGATCAGTAGTAGCCATGGCATTGGCACGGTATTCACTTTCACAGATCTTAGAAATTGTCTTTGTTTCTTAGAACTCCAACTGATTGGATTAGCTCCAAGAAATATAATATCACGTGCTATCATCATAATTTCGCCCAATGGCATGCAAAGGCATGAAGTTGAAGCGGGGTGTTTTAAAGAGGCCATGATTTAGAGTCCCCTTAAGATATATATAGAAGTTTCAACACAATGTATTGTAGATGGTCGATATGAATTTACAATTAAAAATATAAATTTGGCGTGTGAGAGCCAAATAAGGAGCCAAGTACTTATGTATTAGTGGAGTCCGTAGCGGGACTTCCATCACGAGTTTGACTCACTAGTAGAGAGGAGTGGCAACCTCTTTAGCATCCTGCATATTTGTCTTTGATAATAAATCTTGAATATACTTCTCTGTGATAGAAAAAACCTTAAGAGGTGAATGTAGCTTCCACTCCTAGAAAGTAGCTCAAGGTACCTAGATCTTTGAGAGAGAATCGAATGGCCGATTGCTTTAAGAATGAATGGATTTCCAAAAGATTATTTCTGTGACAACTATATCATCTACATACACCAAAAGATATATAGTGTTTTCAGATGTTGTCGTAGGAATAACGAATTTGGAATTGAGAAAACCCATTGATGTTAAAAATGTGCCAAGTTCATTATACCAGGCTCTTGGAGCTTGGACGAAGTCCATAAATAGCCTTTTGTAGTTTCGAGACATGCCTTGGATATTGTGGATGAACAAAGCCAGGGGTTCTTTGCATGAAGACATTTTCGAGAAGAGTCCCTGTAAAAAAGGCAACTTAAGTTAACATCCAATTGTCGATATGCCAAGCCTTTTGAGATAGCCAAGCTCAAGATAAGCCGTATTGTTGTTGGTTTGACAACCGGGTGAATGTCTCTGTGAAGTCAACACCAGGTCGTTGATGAAACCCTTTGGCAACTAGGCGTGCTTTATATCTAGCAATAGATCCATCCGGTTCCGCTTAATTGAAAAACCCATTTACACCGGATGATGTTTTGTGTGTGAGAAGAGGGAACTAAGGTCCATGTAGAGTTATGAAGAAGAGCATCATATTCATCACACATTGCTTTACGCTTGATGTGAAGATTTTGCGCTTGATTAATTGTGGTGGGTTCACCGGCTTCAAGGAAGAGTTTGTTGTAGCATGTAGATCAAGAACTTGGCGTGGTTTAACAATACCACTTTTGGAGCGTGTTATCATATGATGACTAGGAGCTACAAAAGTGGTAGGTTGAGTTGTTGGCATAGTCGGTGGTGAGTCATCGAGATCAAGTGAACTAGTCTCTTTGTACTTCAACTCGATGATGTAGTTGAGGGTATTGGTTCAAAGCAATAGGTGAAACTTGTGAAGAGGGATTGGAAGGGTAGGTTGGAGGTGTTGAGCAGGGGGAGTGTAACTGCCCGGGAGGGTTAGGATTGGATGGTGTTATGGGAGGTTCATGTGATGGGGTTGAGGAGATGCTCCGGTGATGTGTGTTTGTCGGAGTAGCTTGCATGGTAGAGTACTCATGATTTTGAAAAGGAAAAGAAGACTCCACAAAAATAACGTGACGTGTGAGAAAGACTTTTTGGGTTTGTGGCTCGTAGCAATAAAAGCATTATATTCAAGAGTATCCAATAAAAATGCAGGGCTTAGATCGTGGTGTAAGCTTATGTGAGGCATAAGGGCGTAGCCACGGATAACATAGACAACCAAAGACTTTGAGTTTATGAAAGTTTGGAGACTTGTGGAATAGTTTCTCAAATGGGGATTTGTATTGTAAAGACTAGGTGAGCAAACGATTAATGAGATAGACGGTTTGAAAAGGTCATCCTTCAAAAGGTGATGGCAAGCGAGGCTGATGTAGAAGTGTGAGCCCAGTTTCAACTATATGTTGATGTTTGCGCTCGTGCAGAACCAACCAATTGGGGAGTATGAGGAGGTGACTTGAGGTGTTGTATACCACAAGTCGCAAGACAGATGCGAGGGCTTGATATTCACCTCCGCCATCGAATAAACTGCTATTTTAATGGAAGACCTGAAGAAATTCTCGACCAACTTTCTAAAGTTGGTAAAACGATTGAAACTTGATTTATGACGGAGGGGATATAACCATGTGTACTTAGTGAAATAGTCAACAAAAATAACATAAAAACGAAACTTGTCAAAAGAAAGGGTTGGGGCGGGACCCCAAACATCGATATAAATAATTTCAAAAGGTTTAGAACAAGATATAGAAGATGTGCCAAAAGGTAGTCTATGACTTTTATTGCTACGACAAGCATCACAATAAGTTAAAATATTGCTAGTAGAGGTAGGAATTGAATAATGGGAAAGTAACTTTTCTTTGAATAAGAGACGAGGATGACCAAGACGTCGATGCCACACATCATTTGGAGCAAAGCGAGGAGTGAGCATTGGGATGGTGTGTTTTAAGCGGATGGCCACTCATAAATGTTGTCTTTGTTCGGCCTTGGACTAAGGATGCCCCGTGCTCAAATCCTTGACAAGAAAGGAGTCGAGAAAAATTCAATGGAGGTATTATTTTGCTTACAGTAATGAAGACAGAAATAAGGTTTCTTTTGATGTGGGGTGCACACAAAACATCATCAAGTGTGAATGTTGTGGTGAATGAATTAAGTTTATGAGTGATAGGGAGTCCTTTACCATCAGATGATGACATCTTCATCGCCGCCATAGTTATTGTGGGAGACAAGTTCGAAGATCGGAGGTGATGTGATGTGATGTCACGAGTCCACAATCGGTTGGGTTGACTAGTCATCGAGTAGTTGTGAGATTTTGAGGCCATAACTTTCGCGGAGTGTCCGATCTTATCACAAACTATTCGGCGATGGCCGTTGAAGTCGGGACGCAAGTCTTGATGATTATAGGGGATATCACCTTGATAATGTAGATGAGAGGATTTGGTGTGGGACCCATAAGGTCGGGAGGCAGCTTTGTCGGACCTTGATTGACGCGCTTATTGTATTGGTTGCATTCTTGGATTTATGATTGACTTGAGTGTGATAGTTGGTAGACAATCGTCGTCGCGCTTAAATATGTTCGTAGTTAGTCAACTTGTCAAAAGTTCTTCAAATGTGAGAGTCACGTTGATTGCGGCCGCCAATTATCGGTGATGGAGTTACAGGGTGGTGTCAACCTAATGATTCTAATTTTAATTATAATTTAGTGTCTATTTGGAATTTTATATGTATCCTGAGTTTCTAAAATTTTATTGAGACGGCGGCGATATAATCGAGTCGTTGAGGGTGTTTCAACGCATAATCGGGTGTGAAACAAAGTTACTTCAGCGGAAAACTCCTCGAGATGTTCCACAAATGATTGATTGAGGAGGAGGCAACGGGGTATCGATCTTTGTCATTTGGAAGCGGAATAAAAAAAAAAGCTCTTGCTTAATGCAAGGGCTTGATAATGAAATGAATTGAAAAGAATAATTGATTGATGAATGTAGCTTGACAAAGCCTTATTTATACATAGGAAGAGAGGATGAAGAGAGGATTTTCCTCAACCGTCTACCGAGATTTCCTCGTGCGGTTGAGGAAATCTTATCTATTAACATGTCCTACCTTGTCATAGAGTTGACAAATGACTCTTTATTAATTGTTGAGTATAATGCCTAAGTTTTCATATATAAAAGTACAACTAGTATATTAATGGAAACATAAATAATATATATATTATTATCATAAAATGATATTTCCTATAATGCCTATGTATAAGAAATATGATATATGATATGCTTATGTTATCGATTTCAAAGTTGAATCACATGCTTTTAAACATGTTATGCACAAAAAATTTTAAAATGCTAATTAAAGTATATAGAAGTATCAACACTTATGTTAAGTATATTTTACAATGAAATGTATAATTCTTTGGCTTAATAAGCTTATATGTACTAGTGGACTTGAGTATGAGATTAAATCATATATAGATAAAGTAATAAAAACTTAAATAGAAATAAAAATTAAAGAGGAGTGTTACACTAAAAATATTAAGATTCATAAGTGAGATTGAAGGATGAATTTAGATCGAAACACGTCATTCTTATCAAACCAAATTAAGCTCAATTTGAATTGCTATAACACTAGAATTATGTTAAAAAAAAATAAAACTTAAGATGAAGCTCAATGGGATTAAACTCATGACCTCTTGGCTACCTCTTAAGTAGTTATATGCAACCACCTCTTTGCTTTGGCCATATCTTTCCTAACCACCTGATAACTTACGAATATTTCCCTCCTTCAGCATATCTCTCAGTCTCTTCACCTCACCTTTGTGGAAGTAAAAAAGAAAAATCTAAGAAATATTGAGGTAAGAAAACCGAACTCTTCCCCTAGCTATACTCAAATTTCAGTTTTATATATTATAAGGTCGGAGTTTTGAATGCTTTTGAGTAATATAGGCTTTGAATTAATCTTTATTTTTTAAAATATATTTTGTATAAATATTTTATGATTCTAAGACCTCTAGTATAAATTTAATATGAGAATAATATGTAGAGTTATGAGTCTCCCAATCTTCAATACTCAGAATCTCCTATTTTTTGTGAATAGGTTATGTTCAAACTAAATATTATCTTTTTGATATGTTTTAAAATATTCTCTTAGAGTTCTATAAGATTTAAAATTGGGTGAATACCATCTCGATGCATTAGGATATAAGATTTATAAGTTTAGACAATCTTAACCCAATTTTAGTAGAACAAAATAAGTGATAGTAGTTGACCTGGGAGAGTACTTTAACATCCTAATGATTCTAATTTTAATTATAATTTAGTGTCTATTTGGTTTTATATGTATCCTGAGTTTCTAAAATTTTATTATAATCTACGTTGATTTGGTCAACCATAATAGTGAAACAAAGTTACTTCATAAAAATGTACAAATGATTGATTGATAACAACTATCATGAATTATATGTTGAATTATTAATAAATTGATAATAAAATTTAGGTGAATTTATGAATCATGTATAGCCTACTTCAGAGAGGATTCAACTTAAGTTTTGCTATAAATTATTATTTACATTAATAGTTAAAAGTGAACTAAGATGTAATGTTTTTAATTTGGGCATATCATGACACTGTTCTAATTTGATATGTTTTCGGTTCCCTAGCACACATGATCACTGAGGACCATGGGCCTTCAATGAAAATCTCATTTTAAGCCAAATTAGGTAAGTACAAGCTTAATTAACTGTAAAATAGTTGGCATATTTTTTATAACATTCATGATGTATCATTTGAAAGAATGTTTTCAATGATAAGAATATCATAAGCTTAATGCAGATTTGAAAATATATTTCAAATGAGATGATTGTTATAAGATAGCTCTAAGCATAAAGTGTTAATGTATACTTTATAAGAAGATATGCATTTGAATTGAATTGAAATTAATAACATGCATGAATACATGCTATGATGTATAGCGTGGGAGTATATGTACATATTATTACATACGATGTTAGAGTGCACGGATATAATATGATGCACGATATATATATATATATATATATATATATATATATATATATATATATATATATATATAATATTATGTGTGATGTGAGAGTGCATGCATATATTATGATGTAAGGTAGGGGAGTCCATATATATGTTATGATGTGCGGCATGTAAGTACACATATATGTTATAAAATATGATACGATTGTTCATGAATATATTATGAATTCTATTACATGTTTAATGAATAATCTTTGCATATGTGTATTCTGATTTATTTTAGATCATGATTTTATCTCTTTATTAGGTTGTGATCCTATGATGATGCATTTATTATGAAATGTTTAATGTTTATATGATATAACATGCGATGTGGGAGTGTATGTAAATGTGATGAAATATGGTATACAAGCTAATTATTATATTATACATGTTTTGATGTATTCATTAATGTATTTATGCATTTACAATAATATACATATGTCACAAACTAGTATGTATAGAGGAAATCCTAACATTTTATTTAGCAAGTTAACATGTTTCAAATTTGTCCACTTTTTCATTATGTCATCATGGACAACATAAGTAAATGAAAATGCAACATTTTATTATAGCCATGCATATAAAATATGAATGAAAGTAAGAATCGGATGCTACATTAATGTTGTTTGGATGCCAAAATTCTTTATGGTTGTTTGGGTTGAAGTGGTTTCCTAAGTTAGTTAGGTTAAAGTTATTGCCATAATTAAAGAATTAATAGTATTGTAAGAGATGAAGTCTTTAAAATTGTCCATGTATCCAGGAGCTTTGTTAAAAATTTTATTGCTTGAATTACCCTTCCGATTGAACTCTTGGTTGAACTAAGTTGTGATTGTTAGTTCTATCTTCTTTTCTTCTCATTTCAAATATGTTTCATGATTCGATAATTTATCATATAGTTATTTGAATGACATTAGTAAGTTACACGCTCATATTACAGTTATCAACTTCTTGTATTTGCCTCTTAAGTTTATTGAGAATATAAATAATAATTTTTTTCATCACTCAAAGAATGATATATCAAAGTCAAGTAATCTATAATAACCTTTAAATTTTGCATATAATCACTAATAGTAATCCTCTCTTGGTTTGTTTTCATTAAGGTGCATAGAAGACCACATTCAAGTGTGAAAGTGATTAATGAAGGTGGTTTGTAACTTGAAATATGCTTATGCCTTAGTGCTTGTATAAAGAAATTAGTGGAGCTATAAAATCAGTAATTGAGGCTTGAATAACTTAAAGAATAAGATAATATTGACTTAATCATAATTTATATTTGGATTTGTTATTAATATTGATACTTTGAGTATTTAAATCTTTTTAGATGGATAATTGAGAGAGACATTAATATAGGCTAGTAGATCATATCTAAATAGGAGATTTGTGTATTATGATTGCCAAGATATATAGTTATCGTCTTTAAGAGTTTAAAAGAAATTAGAGCTCTTGCATGGATGAACGAGTCCTGCATGTAGGTTGAGAGGAATAGTTGTTTTCTGGGAAGACAATAATCGAGGTAGAGGAGGAAGATATGCTATAGTCTTAGTACACAATAGTACTATCAAATTTCAAAATTCACTTTACAATAGTACTATCGAGTGGAGATATAATCTAACGAAAGAAATTAGATTTGGAAAGTGCCGAAGAGGCCAATCTCTTCCTTCCTAAATCTCTTCACTCGATTGTGAGCATTGATGACACCCAAGGTCGAGAGAAAATTGGTGGAAGTCTATTATCGTCAAGGGTTCAACAAGAAGAATCCAAATCACTCGTGAGTCCGACGGGTGATAAGAAAAGGGTGACACCAATAAAATAGATTGATGATGAGAAGAGGATGCGGATCCGAGGCGTCGATGGGTTCGACGAGTGACGAAAAGAGGACAAGGACGCTAATAAAGCCGTTGGAAGTAGGCATCGATGTAGGAGCAAGGGAGACACTTGCAGTGTTTCGTTAGGGTCTCTTGTTGAGGTTTGTTGTTCATCGAAAAGAGCAGAACAAAAGGAGGAGGAGGAGGAGGAGGAGGAGGATTATCGGAGGCGGACAATCACTAGATGAGGTAGATCAGATCTCAGCAGTATGATCATAGCATATCATATCTATGAGTAGTATGATCGTCGGGGCAGAACAATCGATGTGGAGAGGAGAACGACGAGCGGTATGATCATTGAGTTATCCACTATGCAGAACAAAAGTTGAGACCCATTGCCAAAGCAAATAAGAAGAGGATGGAAGTTGTCCATACTCGGTTGTAGATCAAAGCAGCGTGGAAGAGGAATCGCTATCATCAAAGTAGAAAGAAAAAGGAATCCTTGCTTGAGCCAAGAATGCTGTGATACCGTGAAGAAAATATTCAAGAATGCTTATATTGCTTGATGATGAATAAAGTCGTGCAAATATTAAGGAGGACTTGATTATCCTCCAATCATACTCATGAATTAGGATGACTATCTTTGAATCATGAGATAATTGACATGATCGAGATACGATAGGTAAGTATATCAAGACTATATCTTGATAATCGTTTGATGTTTGATTTATGATCGATTCTCTATCAGTCTCCTCTCTATTATTACAATTTTGAGAGAAGGCCATCACGAAAGAGCCCAAACCCACGCGGCACAGAGAGGAAATGCTGACGTCCTTGAGGCAACCTCTTAGAGAGGGACGAGAGCTTCCCTGGTTCACGGAGAATCAGCATCACAAAAATCAAATCCGAATTATAATGCTTCAATGGGGCTTCATGAATCAGGTTAAGCAAATTCCAAAAGAAAGGAAATGTAACTCAGGGTTTGGCATGATGTTCGTGATAGCCAAAAAAGCTCACACCATCCACACCTTCAACTTCCACCGAGAGTTGGAAAGCCTTCAGGGAGCCACATCCATCTCATGCAAGCAAACAATTAATTCATCTCCAGTGTCCACTCTCTTGTGCTGGGACCAATAGAAGCAGCTGATGGTTGGCCATCATGGCCTTTGCTACAAGTCCAGCGCATGATTCTGCATCACGCAACTTTGCCATGGCATGGGATGTGGACTGTAATTGGCTGCTATTCTGAAGTGGTGTCATCTCACTCAAAGGCCATGATGCCTTTATGTTGCATGATCAGTGTGTGAATAGAAATGAGGCACTTTTGGTGGGCATGCTGTCAAACTAACTGTAGTTTGTGCTCAGTTCAGTGTTCCAGTAAGAGTGAAGCTTTAGATAGCACTCATGTCGATGATTGCATGAGTGGGTCCTGTGTCACTCCATTTCTGGGGAAATAGTTACTCCCTGTTCTGCAAGTTCTTGCGGTGAGTTCCACCATTCTTCGTTGATACCCTGCACAACAAACAATAACATGTAGAGCATGCCTTTAATCACCCACATATGTGAGCTGCTGTTGTCATTTTGAGGTCCACCAACTGCTTTAAATATGAGCAATAGGATGAACCTTAGATCCATGGAATAGTGAAGAGGTTCGCGACCTAACTTCACTGGTATAACATTCCCAAAGAAAAGTACAGGAAAATGAAGAGTTTATATTTAAACTACATTCAAACTTCAGCAATTCTTGTCAAATACGAAAGTCCATGTCTTACAAAAAGTACATATTAAAGCATCAAAGTCTTCGAGGATATCAAAACATGAGAGAGAGAAAGAGAGAGAAGAGGTGGACCTAACCATGGTGGTGTTGGAGGAGTGACAAGAGGAGTCAGAACCCAAGGGACCAAAAATATCCACCCTTGGGACCATAGGGTGGTAGAGAACTCCAAAGCCTGTGGAGTTCATCTGAACTCATGGACAGGAGGGTAGGGCTAAGTGCCAAAAACAAACATTAGCACTCCTTCAACCTGTCCTACATGAGGTTAAAGCATCAAAGCCATGCCTCACCGAAGTATACAGACTACTGACAGCATAGGATGGTTAGTGAGATCATCTTGTCCCTGCCTGGATAAGCTGAATGGTAGTTTCACCATGTGATCTCACATTACAGGATTGTTAAGTAACGATGGCAGAGGGGAGTAGGTTTTCTTGGGTTGGAGAGGGGTCATAAAGACTAAGACCTGAAGACAAACTAGGGTTTCGCCAGATGCTCTACTTATGTGGAGGATGCTGATGTCAGGTAAATGTTTGACCATGCTGTTGATTTCTTTTACTCCATGAGCAAAATCTAAACTCCAAGTAAAAGCTTCTTTGTACCAGAGCCTCCTTGCTCTCCATTTCCTTCTTTTTAGCTCAAGCCCTCCTTGGACTTAGGGTTAGCAGGGCCCATGCTCTTGAGCCATTGAATGCAGTGTTGGCTAATGGAGTCAGTGCTCCCCACCTCTGGGAGCAGACACTGTGAGCCCATCATCCGAGGGCAAAATGCGAGATGAGAGTCCTCCAAATCCCACATTACTAGATGGACCGGAAGCACTCTGGATCTTACTGTTCGGTTCAGCCCCCATGGGGCTGAACTTGAAGAGATGACCGTGTGCATGACAGAGAGTGATGAGGAAGGATAACGAGCAGGGAAGGACCGAGAGAATTGAGATAGAATGGAACCATGGTTAAGCCAAGGGTTGCTCGGGCGCCGTCGAGGCGGAGAAGGGGGCGCGAATGAGCCGGTGAGGGTAGGTGGCCGGAGATGACAGCACCGGAGCTGTGAGAGCCATAGTCATGCCTGTTTTAAGGGAAAACACACTGTTACCAAAAACAATAAAAAGGCAAAGTTAGCTTCAACGTCAAACTTGTGTGACATCTACTGTCAGCATTACTTTACAAGACGAGTTCAACATGAGTTTACTTTTTGAGGCTCTATAGGAAAGAAAAAGAAATTATCTTGTATTCAGCTAAAGATAAATGTATTTTACTTAATATAATCCATAAAATCATTATCATTATTCTGTTTATGCAACAGTAGGTTGATGTAGTAGTAGTACCTGCGTGTGCAGGAGTTGGTGCGATGGCCAATGGCCCTCCAAAATGCTGCACGAGCCCTGCCAAACCCGCTGTCGAGGCCACTGCTGAGTAGTGGAGCACCGGTGGATAGGGAACGCTGTAGCCATGTCCGCTCGTGGCAGCAGTGGCGGTGGCCGCCCCTCCGCTGCCCTGCCCGAACTGGAAGTAGGGGTAGAAGGCAGTGTTTCCGGTCATTATTCCGGCCGCTGCTCCATAAACTGGATACTGTGCGGTAGCACCTCCATAGACACTGTAATAACCCTGGCCAATACGAAGGTAAAACTAACATCACTAATATGTACAAGTCCCTGAAGAAAATGGTTATCAGATGATGAAGTTTCTCAGTCTACCTTATCAATTTGCTCGAGACAATAACTATGAGGCATTTAAACAAAATGATGAACATGAAAGATCTAAAGACAGTGTATCTCATCAAGTCCAGTTAAACATCACGAGCATTGAGATCTACAGATGCCTGCTCACAAAATAATTCAGTGAAGCATGCAGAAGTGTTTTTACCTCTTGGGCCCACATCTTCACCCTGTGCTGCTGCAGGTTTTATTTGGAGTGGCAGATGCTGCAGACTTACAGGTTGTTTAGGGATAAAGGGGACCAGACCATGTGCCTGTGCCACTTAAGTGGATGATGAAAGAACAAGAACATGGATGTTAACATGTTTCTTATGACAGACTCAGGACCATTTCATGTGCAGCAGTACCAGATGACCTAATTTTTGAGAGCAGAAAAGCTCCAGTGCAGATGACCTGTTGTTTTAGTAGATAATTTGGCTTGGACAGTGGGGCCTTCAATTAATGGCTGGTTGGGTTACATCAAGCCTCTCTCCATTAATTCATGCAAGGACATGCATGCATGGCTCCATAGCGTCTTGATGAAGATTAGATTTCCTGAATGCTCATATCTCCTAGGATGCATCATTGATTGGGCTATGCCAACCGTTATCTGACGATCACCATCATGTTTGCCTCAGAATCTCCATTTGATCCTGTTCAGAAGAAGGCTTTTGCCATCTTCTAGTCCTTGGTGATTGTTTGCATTAGATTTTTCCTGCTTATAATTCTCCTTTTATTTCTTGAATAGGATAAATTTGTCTAGCATAGGATGTGTTTTGAAGTTCTCCTTCATAGCAATGCTTCTTAACAAAATCCCCAAACTAGGATATTTTAGTTATATGATTCAAAATTGCCTATTCTAATTGTGCAATTAATCAACACTTCTTGAATATTCGCTATAGCAATTACAAACCTATTTTGTTCTGACTTTTAACTAGAGTATTACCATACGTTCATAGAAAAAATTGTGATTCATATAACTAAAAGTTCCTTCTAGCTACATCCAAATGGCATACTTTTTGAAGCCCTAAGTTCTATACTTGTTATTGACCTTGGTATGGTCGAAGGCAGAAATACATCATTAGTTTCAGTTAGTTTGCTTATATAAATCTTACATTTTATGTGATATTGTACCTTTTACAGGTACGTATGTTCAATGGACAATCACATTTCAAGTAAACAAAACAAACTGTATATATTTAACTTCATGAAGATTCATAAATGCTTGCATATAGCATAGTGCTTGACTTTAATTGTCTCAAAATGAAGACAAAGCATTGTAATCACTAGTAGAGAAGCTTTTTAATTAGCATTAAAGGAGAAGTAGAGCAAACCGCTGGGTAGCTGTAATCCGAGGAGAATGGAGAGTACCTGAAATGGTTGGAAAGAAAGAAACAAAAGAGAGAAAGCAGATTAGAAGCGTCTCCAAAACGTAAAGAAGGTTTGAAGATTTTGCATGGAATGTGCATTATGTTTGCTGCATTTCCTTGGATGGCTAAGGGAGAGTATGCATGCAGAAGCTGCTCTTTCCTGCATGCTTTCTGGTGCTTCATGCATGGTCTCCTTCACACAAGCACATGCCAGAGAGAGAAAGTGAACTGGATGAAAGAAAAGCACTCAAAGTCCATGATGGACAACTGTGCACATTCATATGACAGCTTTAGCTTTTAATGTGCAAATATCAAAGATCAACTAGAGAGAGAGAGAGAGAATGTAGAGTATTACACCATGCATCACCAGCCATATCCCATGTGGGTTGCTGCAGCATTCAAAGTGAACCTGTGTGTGTGTGTGTGTGTGTGTGTGTGTGTGTGTGCAGTGCATGTGCCTCTTGCTGATATGATGTAATATCTGAGGTTAAAGCTTACCCATAGAGGAGGCCATATGGGACACCATGTTGGATGGCATAATGAGGGAAGGAGGCAGGAGAAGGAAAAGCTGCACCCATCCCACCTTGGTATCCTGTATGAAAGGATTTCACCACCCTAAAGCTCCTGTTTCCTCCTGAGAGAGAGAGAGAGAGAGAGAGATAGAGTATAATGCAAACAAACGAATGCCAACAAAATTTAAGGAATCTGAACTGAGAATCTTAGACTTATCCTTGTAAGGTATGGAGTACTGAAAACCAGTCAAAGAATACAATCCACACTCATTCTGCAGAAACAAATACTCCTACACTACTGTAAATATATATATATATATATATATATATATATATATATATATATTCCTGGGATAATTGACATCTCAGGTTTGTACTTGCTTCACCAAAGCACTTGAAAGATCATTATTCTAGAAAAATATCTAGATCAAATCAAGGAAGAACATGTCTTCTGTATCGTTAATCCTGCATGAGTTTTGGGATAGTATTCTGCACTTACGGCGCAATATAATCAATATTGACTAGCAAAGGAATCTGTTCAATTAGATGATCAATAAGCTCAAAGTGGTAGCAGAAGAAACTGTAGTTTAAGAGATGGAAGAACGGATCAGGAGTAACACAAGATGATGGTAGCGATAACCCTACCATATGGGGGTGTTGAAGGCCGAGATCTCTGAGCACCCAGTGAAGCAAGATTGCAATTAGCCCTCCGCCCATCGATCACCGGCGAGGGATCGACGCAGGCTCTCGTCGCAGCCGCCGGCTCACGGAACGTCACCTGGAACCGAGGGGAGAGAATGAGATCAAACAATACAAGTAGATCAACAACACATGAAACCATGCAGACATGCAACCACATGGAGAAGACTCACGAATCCATATCCTTTGGATCTTCCAGTGTTCTTGTCGGTGATCACCACAGCCTCCAGGATCTCCCCAAACTGCTCAAAGTGCTGCCTCACTGTGTCGCTCTGGGTCTCCCACGCCAAACCCCCAACAAAGATCTTTGTGTAAGTGGTGTCTCCAAATTGCCCAGCCAAGCTTGGAGTCATCGTGATTAATTCCCGGAGCAACTGTCCTCTTCCCTTTCCCTCCTCCTTAATCCCTCCAAGATCTTTCTGACAAAAGTCGCAGCACCGGATCTTCTGAACCTAAACAAACAAGCCCAGGTATGTAGATATCTATCTAGTTCAGATCTCCCAGGTGGCACAGGTGAATTAGCCAAGGTTAGGGATGAAAGGAGGAGGACAACAGAGAGAGAGAGAGAGAGAGAGAGAGAGAGAGAGAGAAGGAAGAAAAGTTAGAGGCAGAGAAAGGGAGACCTAATGGGGGATAGGATCAAAAAAATAGCATTACATGTACTCTTCTTGCTCGTAAATCTAGATGAGTATTGCCACCATTGCACTGCTTCCAACCATATCGATGCAATATGCTAAGAACAATACAAGCTTGAAACAACTAACTTGACCGATATGGCCCTGATGTTGCCGTGAACCACGAGAATACCATAGGCTGTGACGTTAGCTTGTCCTTGTCGTGACAGTCGCCAAAACGGAACGGCGAGATCCCAACGGGCACGGGGGCGGTTTGGTTGGACAAAAGTGCTCATCCAAATCTACTACAAATAAAAAACTGGGAAATCAATGGAACCCAATCTATGTGCTTCTCAAAAGATGTGATACATACATATATAATGATGCATCATGAATCAAAACTAAGTTGATTAGGTACAATCAACTCGATTAGAAATGGCATTTGAAGTTAATAATCCCTAGTAGTGGCTAGCTAGTATGATTAGTTGGGACTAAAGGTTGATGTGTTTGCACCTTGAGCAGCTTCTGCAGTCAGAACCTTCGTCTTCAACCTGGAGGTGGAAAAGGGAGACATGGGGAGAGATTTAATGATGGATGTTCCTACAAGCAAGCAATATAGATGGCATGGCCATGACCAGAGTGGGCACTCAAACAAGCTTCTCTTTTCCTTTTACTCGATTGAGCTCATTTGTTAACCATTCATGATTTATTTCTGTACTGTATTATTTTATTTAAATGGTAAGGTATTGAATCAGCATAACGTCAAATGTTATTAAAAATTATTTAAGCTATAGAATCTACTGCCAAACCTATCAATTTGACAAACAATAGGACAAGGTATTGAATCAGCATGAAGTCATGTATTCTTCAGTATTTATGCCAAATCATTAGCATAAGGTGGGATCAGTTCCCAGTACTAATACATTCTTGTTTTAGTGAACCCAAACTATATAAAACCATTGAATGGTAAAATATGTGAAGCTTATTGACCAGTATTCTTCTTTATTTATATGAATATAATGAGGTGGTTAGTTCTTTGAACTGAGTGACAGCTCCAAGTATCTGAAAAAGCATTTCTTTATAACGAAGAAATAGACTTATCTGTTGCCTTATTATACTTGGATGGCAACACAATCATCTTCAGCAGAGATGACATGACGCAGTTGCAGCAGAGCATTATCCACCGATGCATGATCGACCAGCCTCTCCTGCGCCCTGATTAGTATCACAACAATACACACCACCAATTTGTTCTATCAAAAGCAATCAGTCCTCGAGAAGTTGTCCAACATTTCATTTATCAGAAGATCTTTTCTAACTTAAATATGTAGAATAAGCATGGATTAAATTAGAGAAGTTATTTACTACTCGTAACTTAACAACGAAAGAACTGTTCGAATTCGTATAATATTTTGTATTTAATTCAAAATAAAAATAAAAATAAATAATTAGAAGAAAATAAACATTGTTCGTGAGGTCGAGCAAGGGTTTTCTTGGGGTTTGATTACCTGGTGGGAGCTGGGATGCCTGCAACATGAGTTTCTTTTGACCAGAGAGAAGAAAGTGAGGCACTAGCGGCTGCAGGGGAGGAGTCGTGGGTTCCGACTTACCAATCGCACGGTGGGGTCCATCAGTTCTTCTTCCTCACGATTCCTCGCTAAAGAATGCCTACGAGCACGAGGGCAAATGTGTACGGCCCAACCTGTGCTTGTGCTAAATTGATTCCAAATGACGGAAAATATCCACGACCATTAGATGGCATGTCAGCAGGCATTCCTGCAGTTCTTTTTAGTTCTTCATTCCAACTTTAAGCATCCACCCTTAAATTAAAACACGCATACACCGTTAAATTAAAAGTTATCATGAACACGCATACTTGATCACCATACGATTCAAACCAGGATCGAACAAGTTAAGAATAAAAAATGAATCGGATCAACGGTTTGATGATTCCGATTCAAACCGAAACCAAGTTTTGCTAATTGAGTTTCGATTCGAAGAATCTCGAATCGGTTCAGAAAAATAAAATAAAAACCTAAATAATACCAATGATTTTCAAACGGAAGTCTTAAGACTACGGGGTGATACATCACAAGAGATCAAAAGTGGCACTCAACTACATGATTTTACAGCCAATACAGACAGTAGAGCAGACTAAACCGGCAAATGAGTCAGCTTTTGAGTTCTTCTGTCAGTGAACCGTATGAGCTACTGTGACAACCTACTCAGAAAGTGAATCCACAATGCGAAACAGCTGAAAGGAAGCTGATGCTTCCATTCGATTGTCTGCAGCACCAAGAGACCTTTTTCTTATGGAACATGAGAAAAAGCTATTTGCCAAATGGAAACACAAAGAACTTGCAAAATGGACGTACCCCTCTACACAACTACTAGAGGGACACAAGATAGCATTATAATGACCTACTTTTTCTGTCAATGTCAGATTTAGGGTATAACAATCCTGAACAATGATGTTGCAAAATACTAGTCCCAAGCAGAAACTGACAGTATAATTTAGGTACCTGATTGGTATAAGGATTAAAGCATCTACCAAGTACGAGGCACTTTAAGCATAGGCAAAACTTGTAGCATTCCCCAAAGGGTTTGCTGGCTAAAATTGTCAGAATAGCTGACCTCCAAGTTGTTCTTGGACTAAAATGCAGTCATGTAGGCAGGACTCTGTGACAAGCAACCCATGCTTGAATCATCCATCCACAATTGCACACACTTTTCCTCCACAGCTCAGCCACACAATTATGTTGTTGAGCAATCCAAGATGCATACTATCTGCTGGAAACGTATGCACCAAGGTAGAAACACAGAAGGATATAATTTGTGACCATATATTATATCTTACTTCTAACCACAACACCAGAGCCAGAACAAAGAGTCTCCATTCATCATCATTGTGACCAGTGGATGTTTCATTGTAGGATGTATCCACGTATGGAACATACTGCAAAGTCTCCTTGTTGTGTGATGACAGGGGGTTACATGTACAGCTTGCTCAGTCAAATCAGAATTTGTAACATGAATACAATACTTCATCATGAATGCTCTAAATTTTAAGACAGTATTTAAAGACCACTTAATCTCTGTGCAAAAACTCACAGGTATTTCTCCTAGACAAATAATTGACAAAGTTTACCTTGTAGAGGCTGTGGAAATATATTTGACATAACAAGTCCAAGTTATGTCACTCAAAAAGATATTTGCATTGTTCATAAGTTCAATATGGTCCAAAAATTTGTGTTATAGCAGCAGAAGAACAACCATATCTATCCTACCTGATGGGAAAAAAAAATTTGATATTTATTGTCTACAAATTGTTAGATATCCATCAAGAACAAAAGGAAACTGATTTTAAAAATGTGAACTCTAATTTGAACACTAGTAAAAATGAAACAACTTATATTTCTTCAGGCATTGCCAAGAATTCTCCAATCAGGAATTGACAAGAATGGGAGGTAATCTTTTCAAGATAGAGACTACATCACTTGGATATATTATACATGTCACTCCTTTAGTTGTAAGAGAGTCGTGAGCCTTGCGACCACAGGAAGCTCCACAGGACAAGGGAATCCAGGATAGGGTCATGAAATTAAATGGAAACAATCTTGTTCCACTAGGTATTAATTACTCATTAAATGAAAGATGTAGTTCTCCCTTTTCTCCAAATATGCATCCCTGTTGAAAGGAGTTTCTGAGTATATATTTTCTCCCTATCTCTTCTTCACTTAACCCTAGATTCTTGTCACCATCATCTATTGTCTTAAAGGCTCAAATTAAACAAACTATCTCCAACACAACGGCATAATTCAGCCCACCTTTCCAGCTGGTGTCTTTTGCAAAAAAATTTTAAGGTTTTTTTTCCGGCACTTTATCAACCATTATAGTTGTATCAGTGTCCACAAAAAGACTAGTTACCAGCTTAACAATTGACTAATTTATGCATGAAACGAAAAAAATCTAACAAAATACATGTGTGGTGTAGGCACATATTTATTATCATAATACACTCTGAATGCACTTCACCTTTTCTCTAGATCCTGTCTTTCAATATACCCTGAGTCTTTACTTCAACTGAACCCTTTCATTGTGGACTTACTGATCATATAACTCATGTTATTCACTCCAAATTAAACTAATTGGGTGAAAAAAATACCCTCTCCTATATTGAAATGCATTCTGGAGTTGTTGAAGTACAACAATGGATATGAGGAACCAAGTCATAGAATGCAGCAATGAAGAAACTTTCCCTCAAGTTTACTGTGAGTTCCCCAAAGAAAAAGTTAAAGCGAAACATGTATGACTAGAAAAGAAGAAATATGCATGATTGAGCACAAAGATAATGCAAGCCAGATTATGAATTTTTTCTTTTATCATATTTCCGGAGACAACATTCAGCAGTTTAGCACCATACATATATCAGCAGCTGTCAAAAGAAACAGTTTAACTGAGTATTAGAAGTTGACAGTTCCCAAAAAGTTAGCCAAGCAGAATGACATTAAAGAAATATGAAACAGGAGGTGTCTTTTCAATGAATGACCTACAAAAGATCTACAAAAATTATGGTGCCATCTCCTTCATCTGTATTCACAGTTGATAATGTTTTTGTTCTCCCACAAATGGTTTTCATTACCAATAATGAGAAAAGTTGTGGGGTTGAAAGATAATGAGATGGTATACAGATTCATACCTTTTTGACATCAGGACTGCAGACTCACAAATTAGCACATCCAGCTTTGAACTTGATGGTCAAATCAAAACACCACAAATCAAAACGTGGAGGTTTTAATTGCTAGAGTACATGGGTGGACAATCCCTGGCCTAATCCCCCAACCTGACATGAAATTAAGGAGTCCACATTGGTGTGGACCACAAATGGCTGATATGATTAACCCAATCAGCAATTGAGTTGTCTAAGTTAACAAATTGACTCAACATCCTGAATAGGTATGATAGTAATCAAGTTTAATATGTTATTTTTTGGATCATATGATATGACTGATCCTTCAAAATGGATATTCTTCAATTTGAAGAGGATAGGCATCCTAAGGAATGCCAAGAGAAAATAGCTATTGAATTAGAATTAAATTAACTAAATAACGAGATATCAAGTCCAAGCATTAACTTAAAGCTTAAAATGTATCATATATAGATTCACTGATGCTTTAAACCCTCAAAATAACTAGCATAAAAAATTAGTCTAAAAATCTTTGTTAATAACATGAAGAATATGTTGTTCAAAAAAGCCTTCATTAAATATCTCTAATATTGTTTTTGTTAATTGGAGGTCAACAGCATAAAGTCCAACCATAAAGAGCCCTGGTGAAAAGGAGTCACAGATGCATCTGTATAGAAAATATTGATTGTCCATCTAGGTTATCTGCATGGTCTTTACAGACAATGGGTTTAGGTTCAGAACATGGACCGTTAACCATTGTTTTGGTAAAGTTAAAAACTCCCGAGTTCTTTCCGATCTCATCTGTGTTTCTTCTTGAAATAGAACAGGAAACCATATTTCTCAATTGATTAGTTCTCCTGAAGCAGAATCCATCTTTATGCCTTTCTAATCAGGATATCAACAATTTAAATTATCCAAAAACTTCAAACATGCATCTCAAAGGCTCTAAAAATTCTCCCAGTTTGCATCTTCTAAAGTCAATTGGACCATTTAGGTTGATGCAGGCCAAGTTCTTATCAAGTTTGATATTATTTGTACCATCCTTGTTTTCAAGTCTTCCTATGAAACTTGATCTTCATCGCTAGGGTCATTGGATTTTATTTGTTAAATTAAGATGACATAAGCGGGTCAAATTATGTTGAACTAATCCGAGCCAGCCTATTTTTTAATAATTTGCATGGTACATTTATATCAAATGCATCTATTTCTGTCTGAATTTGTACACTATCATTTGAGGTTCTAATTTTCATAGGGATATATAATTTGGTATATGCATCTTAGCCACAAGAGCTTAAGCTGTTCGAAAAGGACCCAATCTATACTTGAAACTCTAAAATCGTTTTTGTTCCCTTCATAGAAACCACAAAGCGCAAGTACTTGATACACAAGGCATGAAGCAGCACAAGACTTGAGTTGAGCTTCTAGCCTATCTACTTCAAAATCTTTACAATGGTACCAAATCAAGTTATGAGTTCAAAACTTGGATCCACTCCCCCTCAATTTAATCTAGCTTGAGGTAGCCTTGATCATTTCCTTAATGACCACCTAATTTTTGTGACTCCCAGCTACTCTTCGCATCCATCAACTGGAAACATTTATATGAACATCCCATCAATCACACCACAAAAAAGTATATATATTCTCAATCTCCTATATACATTTCCAATGGATCAGACCCATCGAAGCCTTAGCCAAAACTAAAGAACCGAATTAGGGGCAAAACGAACGGAGACCACAAAAGTTAAAAGCAAGAATGTTAAGAAACCTGTCTTTTCGAAGCATGTTTATTGGAAAGAGGCCATATTAACTCAGGTGGTCTTTTATGATCGAGGGATATTGTCTTAGGCGCGTATAACATGTAAACGAACTCATTTCAAGAGACTAAATAATATCTTTGCGGCTCTATTTGGATCAGCAATTTTAAAGACTAGTAGATGAATCAATAACTGGAACAAATGTTAGAGGACAGGGATTTAAAATGATGCACCGGAAGTGATGGCCAATCTGAACTCGACAAGATGAGTCGAAGAAAAATTCAATGGAGGTATTGCCGAATCGAGAGACAGAAGGTTTTTGATCGTTACACAAAACATCATGGAATGTCTGCAAGTATTGATGGAACCGGAGTGATAGGGAGTGTCTTTAGTCACCTTCCTTCATCGCCATAAGTCTCTCTGAGGTGATGTGATGTTGCACCGTGAGTCCACAATCCGGCTGGGTTTAGTCATCTGAGTAGTGTGTTGAGGCCACTGTGGTCGAGCAGAAGCCGAGGTCGAACTTTCGGGAGGTCCGATCTTATACCGACAGACATTCGCTATGGAAGTTGAATGCTCATGATTATAAAGATATCACCTTGATAATGTAATGCAAGGGCTCAATTGCTTTGTTGACCTTGATTGATACCATGATTTAGTGTTGATAAATGAATTGAAACTTGAATAATTGAGGTCTGATTATCGGTGATGGAGTTGACGGCGGCTAAGCAGTGGTGCTTCGAACTAGAGAGTGTTGACGTAAAAAAGCCGCAAAGAATCGAGTCGCGTGCCGAATTTATACATAGGAGAGAGAGGATGAAGAAGAGGAGGTGTTTTCCTCGGGTGTGTCGACTGCCGACAATGAAAGAGATGTTCCTCATGTCGATGTCTATCGCCGACAAATGGAAGAGGGGAGAAATCTTATGCAAGGCCTGATACCATGTTGAAATGAATTGAAAGAATAATGATTGATAATAGCTGGACAAAGCCTTATTTATACATATGAAGAGAGGATCATGAGAGCAAGGCTGAGGAAATCTTATCTATTAACATGTCCTACCTTGTCATAGAGTTGACAAATGACTCTTTATTAATTGTTGAGTATAATGCCTAAGTTTTCATATATAAAAGTACAACTAGTATATTAATGGAAACATAAATAATATATATATTATTATCATAAAATGATATTTCCTATAATGCCTATGTATAAGAAATATGATATATGATATGCTTATGTTATCGATTTCAAAGTTGAATCACATGCTTTTAAACATGTTATGCACAAAAAATTTTAAAATGCTAATTAAAGTATATAGAAGTATCAACACTTATGTTAAGTATATTTTACAATGAAAATATATAATTCTTTGGCTTAATAAGCTTATATGTACTAGTGGACTTGAGTATGAGATTAAATCATATATAGATAAAGTAATAAAAACTTAAATAGAAATAAAAATTAAAGAGGAGTGTTACACTAAAAATATTAAGATTCATAAGTGAGATTGAAGGATGAATTTAGATCGAAACACGTCATTCTTATCAAACCAAATTAAGCTCAATTTGAATTGCTATAACACTAGAATTATGTTAAAAAAAAATAAAACTTAAGATGAAGCTCAATGGGATTAAACTCATGACCTCTTGGCTACCTCTTAAGTAGTTATATGCAACCACCTCTTTGCTTTGGCCATATCTTTCCTAACCACCTGATAACTTACGAATATTTCCCTCCTTCAGCATATCTCTCAGTCTCTTCACCTCACCTTTGTGGAAGTAAAAAAAAGAAAAATCTAAGAAATATTGAGGTAAGAAAACCGAACTCTTCCCCTAGCTATACTCAAATTTCAGTTTTATATATTATAAGGTCGGAGTTTTGAATGCTTTTGAGTAATATAGGCTTTGAATTAATCTTTATTTTTTAAAATATATTTTGTATAAATATTTTATGATTCTAAGACCTCTAGTATAAATTTAATATGAGAATAATATGTAGAGTTATGAGTCTCCCAATCTTCAATACTCAGAATCTCCTATTTTTTGTGAATAGGTTATGTTCAAACTAAATATTATCTTTTTGATATGTTTTAAAATATTCTCTTAGAGTTCTATAAGATTTAAAATTGGGTGAATACCATCTCGATGCATTAGGATATAAGATTTATAAGTTTAGACAATCTTAACCCAATTTTAGTAGAACAAAATAAGTGATAGTAGTTGACCTGGGAGAGTACTTTAACATCCTAATGATTCTAATTTTAATTATAATTTAGTGTCTATTTGGTTTTATATGTATCCTGAGTTTCTAAAATTTTATTATAATCTACGTTGATTTGGTCAACCATAATAGTGAAACAAAGTTACTTCATAAAAATGTACAAATGATTGATTGATAACAACTATCATGAATTATATGTTGAATTATTAATAAATTGATAATAAAATTTAGGTGAATTTATGAATCATGTATAGCCTACTTCAGAGAGGATTCAACTTAAGTTTTGCTATAAATTATTATTTACATTAATAGTTAAAAGTGAACTAAGATGTAATGTTTTTAATTTGGGCATATCATGACACTGTTCTAATTTGATATGTTTTCGGTTCCCTAGCACACATGATCACTGAGGACCATGGGCCTTCAATGAAAATCTCATTTTAAGCCAAATTAGGTAAGTACAAGCTTAATTAACTGTAAAATAGTTGGCATATTTTTTATAACATTCATGATGTATCATTTGAAAGAATGTTTTCAATGATAAGAATATCATAAGCTTAATGCAGATTTGAAAATATATTTCAAATGAGATGATTGTTATAAGATAGCTCTAAGCATAAAGTGTTAATGTATACTTTGCATAAGAAGATATGCATTTGAATTGAATTGAAATTAATTAACATGCATGAATACATGCTATGATGTATAGCGTGGGAGTATATGTACATATTATTACATACGATGTTAGAGTGCACGGATATAATATGATGTACATATATATATATATATATATATATATATATATATATATATATATATATATATATATATATAATATTATGTGTGATGTGAGAGTGCATGCATATATTATGATGTAAGGTAGGGGAGTCCATATATATGTTATGATGTGCGGCATGTAAGTACACATATATGTTATAAAATATGATACGATTGTTCATGAATATATTATGAATTCTATTACATGTTTAATGAATAATCTTTGCATATGTGTATTCTGATTTATTTTAGATCATGATTTTATCTCTTTATTAGGTTGTGATCCTATGATGATGCATTTATTATGAAATGTTTAATGTTTATATGATATAACATGCGATGTGGGAGTGTATGTAAATGTGATGAAATATGGTATACAAGCTAATTATTATATTATACATGTTTTGATGTATTCATTAATGTATTTATGCATTTACAATAATATACATATGTCACAAACTAGTATGTATAGAGGAAATCCTAACATTTTATTTAGCAAGTTAACATGTTTCAAATTTGTCCACTTTTTCATTATGTCATCATGGACAACATAAGTAAATGAAAATGCAACATTTTATTATAGCCATGCATATAAAATATGAATGAAAGTAAGAATCGGATGCTACATTAATGTTGTTTGGATGCCAAAATTCTTTATGGTTGTTTGGGTTGAAGTGGTTTCCTAAGTTAGTTAGGTTAAAGTTATTGCCATAATTAAAGAATTAATAGTATTGTAAGAGATGAAGTCTTTAAAATTGTCCATGTATCCAGGAGCTTTGTTAAAAATTTTATTGCTTGAATTACCCTTCCGATTGAACTCTTGGTTGAACTAAGTTGTGATTGTTAGTTCTATCTTCTTTTCTTCTCATTTCAAATATGTTTCATGATTCGATAATTTATCATATAGTTATTTGAATGACATTAGTAAGTTACACGCTCATATTACAGTTATCAACTTCTTGTATTTGCCTCTTAAGTTTATTGAGAATATAAATAATAATTTTTTTCATCACTCAAAGAATGATATATCAAAGTCAAGTAATCTATAATAACCTTTAAATTTTGCATATAATCACTAATAGTAATCCTCTCTTGGTTTGTTTTCATTAAGGTGCATAGAAGACCACATTCAAGTGTGAAAGTGATTAATGAAGGTGGTTTGTAACTTGAAATATGCTTATGCCTTAGTGCTTGTATAAAGAAATTAGTGGAGCTATAAAATCAGTAATTGAGGCTTGAATAACTTAAAGAATAAGATAATATTGACTTAATCATAATTTATATTTGGATTTGTTATTAATATTGATACTTTGAGTATTTAAATCTTTTTAGATGGATAATTGAGAGAGACATTAATATAGGCTAGTAGATCATATCTAAATAGGAGATTTGTGTATTATGATTGCCAAGATATATAGTTATCGTCTTTAAGAGTTTAAAAGAAATTAGAGCTCTTGCATGGATGAACGAGTCCTGCATGTAGGTTGAGAGGAATAGTTGTTTTCTGGGAAGACAATAATCGAGGTAGAGGAGGAAGATATGCTATAGTCTTAGTACACAATAGTACTATCAAATTTCAAAATTCACTTTACAATAGTACTATCGAGTGGAGATATAATCTAACGAAAGAAATTAGATTTGGAAAGTGCCGAAGAGGCCAATCTCTTCCTTCCTAAATCTCTTCACTCGATTGTGAGCATTGATGACATCCAAGGTCGAGAGAAAATTGGTGGAAGTCTATTATCGTCAAGGGTTCAACAAGAAGAATCCAAATCACTCGTGAGTCCGACAGGTGATAAGAAAAGGGTGACACCAATAAAATAGATTGATGATGAGAAGAGGATGCGGATCCGAGGCGTCGATGGGTTCGACGAGTGACGAAAAGAGGACAAGGACGCTAATAAAGCCGTTGGAAGTAGGCATCGATGTAGGAGCAAGGGAGACACTTGCAGTGTTTCGTTAGGGTCTCTTGTTGAGGTTTGTTGTTCATCGAAAAGAGCAGAACAAAGGAGGAGGAGGAGGAGGAGGAGGATTATCGGAGGCGGACAATCACTAGATGAGGTAGATCAGATCTGCAAGCAGTATGATCATCGAGCATATCATATCTATGAGTAGTATGATCGTCGGGGCAGAACAATCGATGTGGAGAGGAGAACGACGAGCGGTATGATCATTGAGTTATCCACTATGCAGAACAAAAGTTGAGACCCATTGCCAAAGCAAATAAGAAGAGGATGGAAGTTGTCCATACTCGGTTGTAGATCAAAGCAGCGTGGAAGAGGAATCGCTATCATCAAAGTAGAAAGAAAAAGGAATCCTTGCTTGAGCCAAGAATGCTGTGATACCGTGAAGAAAATATTCAAGAATGCTTATATTGCTTGATGATGAATAAAGTCGTGCAAATATTAAGGAGGACTTGATTATCCTCCAATCATACTCATGAATTAGGATGATTATCTTTGAATCATGAGATAATTGACATGATCGAGATACGATAGGTAAGTATATCAAGACTATATCTTGATAATCGTTTGATGTTTGATTTATGATCGATTCTCTATCAGTCTCCTCTCTATTATTACAATTTTGAGAGAAGGCCATCACGAAAGAGCCTAAACCCACGCGGCACAGAGAGGAAATGCTGACGTCCTTGAGGCAACCTCTTAGAGAGGGACGAGAGCTTCCCTGGTGCACGGAGAATCAGCATCACAAAAATCAAATCCCAATTATAATGCTTCAATGGGGCTTCATGAATCAGGTTAAGCAAATTCCAAAAGAAAGGAAATGTAACTCAGGGTTTGGCATGATGTTCGTGATAGCCAAAAAAGCTCACACCATCCACACCTTCAACTTCCACCGAGAGTTGGAAAGCCTTCAGGGAGCCACATCCATCTCATGCAAGCAAACAATTAATTCATCTCCGGTGTCCACTCTCTTGTGCTGGGACCAATAGAAGCAGCTGATGGTTGGCCATCATGGCCTTTGCAACAAGTCCAGCGCATGATTCTGCATCACGCAACTTTGCCATGGCATGGTATGTGGACTGTAATTGGCTGCTATTCTGAAGTGGTGTCATCTCACTCAAAGGCCATCATGCCTTTATGTTGCATGATCAGTGTGTGAATAGAAATGAGGCACTTTTGGTGGGCATGCTGTCAAACTAACTGTAGTTTGTGCTCAGTTCAGTGTTCCAGTAAGAGTGAAGCTTTAGATAACACTCATGTCGATGATTGCATGAGTGGGTCCTGTGTCACTCCATTTCTGGGGAAATAGTTACTCCCTGTTCTGCAAGTTCTTGCGGTGAGTTCCACCATTCTTCGTTGATACCCTGCACAACAAACAATAACATGTAGAGCATGCCTTTAATCACCCACACATGTGAGCTGCTGTTGTCATTTTGAGGTCCACCAACTGCTTTAAATATGAGCAATAGTATGAACCTTAGATCCATGGAATAGTGAAGAGGTTCGCGACCTAACTTCACTGGTATAACATTCCCAAAGAAAAGTACAGGAAAATGAAGAGTTTATATTTAAACTACATTCAAACTTCAGCAATTCTTGTCAAATACGAAAGTCCATGTCTTACAAAAAGTACATATTAAAGCATCAAAGTCTTCGTGGATATCAAAACATGAGAGAGAGAAAGAAAGAGAGGTGGACCTAACCATGGTGGTGTTGGAGGAGTGACAAGAGGAGTCAGAACCCAAGGGACCAAAAATATCCACCCTTGGGACCATAGGGTGGTAGAGAACTCCAAAGCCTGTGGAGTTCATCTGAACTCATGGACAGGAGGGTAGGGCTAAGTGCCAAAAACAAACATTAGCACTCCTTCAACCTGTCCTACATGAGGCTAAAGCATCAAAGCCATGCCTCACCGAAGTATACAGACTACTGACAGCATAGGATGGTTAGTGAGATCATCTTGTCCCTGCCTGGATAAGCTGAATGGTAGTTTCACCATGTGATCTCACATTACAGGATTGTTAGGCAACGATGGCAGAGGGGAGTAGGTTTTCTTGGGTTGGAGAGGGGTCATAAAGACTAAGACCTGAAGACAAACTAGGGTTTCGCCAGATGCTCTATTTATGTGGAGGATGCTGATGTCAGGTAAATGTTTGACCATGCTGTTGATTTCTTTTACTCCATGAGCAAAATCTAAACTCCAAGTAAAAGCTTCTTTGTACCAGAGCCTCCTTGCTCTCCATTTCCTTCTTTTTAGCTCAAGCCCTCCTTGGACTTAGGGTTAGCAGGGCCCATGCTCTTGAGCCATTGAATGCAGTGTTGGCTAATGGAGTCAGTGCTCCCCACCTCTGGGAGCAGACACTGTGAGCCCATCATCCGAGGGCAAAATGCGAGATGAGAGTCCTCCAAATCCCACATTACTAGATGGACCGGAAGCACTCTGGATCTTACTGTTCGGTTCAGCCCCCATGGGGCTGAACTTGAAGAGATGACTGTGTGCATGACAGAGAGTGATGAGGAAGGATAACGAGCAGGGAAGGACCGAGAGAATTGAGATAGAATGGAACCATGGTTAAGCCAAGGGTTGCTCGGGCGCGGTCGAGGCGGAGAAGGGGGCGCGAATGAGCCGGTGAGGGTAGGTGGCCGGAGATGACAGCACCGGAGCTGTGAGAGCCATAGTCATGCCTGTTTTAAGGGAAAACACACTGTTACCAAAAACAATAAAAAGGCAAAGTTAGCTTCAACATCAAACTTGTGTGACATCTACTGTCAGCATCACTTTACAAGACGAGTTCAACATGAGTTTACTTTTTGAGGCTCTATAGGAAAGAAAAAGAAATTATCTTGTATTCAGCTAAAGATAAATGTATTTTACTTAATATAATCCATAAAATCATTATCATTATTCTGTTTATGCAACAGTAGGTTGATGTAGTAGTAGTACCTGCGTGTGCAGGAGTTGGTGCGATGGACAATGGCCCTCCAAAATGCTGCACGAGCCCTGCCAAACCCGCTGTCGAGGCCACTGCTGAGTAGTGGAGCACCGGTGGATAGGGAACGCTGTAGCCATGTCCGCTCGTGGCAGCAGTGGCGGTGGCCGCCCCTCCGCTGCCCTGCCCGAACTGGAAGTAGGGGTAGAAGGCAGTGTTTCCGGTCATTATTCCGGCCGCTGCTCCATAAACTGGATACTGTGCGGTAGCACCTCCATAGACACTGTAATAACCCTGGCCAATACGAAGGTAAAACTAACATCACTAATATGTACAAGTCCCTGAAGAAAATGGTTATCAGATGATGAAGTTTCTCAGTCTACCTTATCAATTTGCTCGAGACAATAACTATGAGGCATTTAAACAAAATGATGAACATGAAAGATCTAAAGACAGTGTATCTCATCAAGTCCAGTTAAACATCACGAGCATTGAGATCTACAGATGCCTGCTCACAAAATAATTCGAGTGAAGCATGCAGAAGTGTTTTTACCTCTTGGGCCCACATCTTCACCCTGTGCTGCTGCAGGTTTTATTTGGAGTGGCAGATGCTGCAGACTTACAGGTTGTTTAGGGATAAAAGGGGACCAGACCATGTGCCTGTGCCACTTAAGTGGATGATGAAAGAACAAGAACATGGATGTTAACATGTTTCTTATGACAGACTCGGGACCATTTCATGTGCAGCAGTACCAGATGACCTAATTTTTTGAGAGCAGAAAAGCTCCAGTGCAGATGACCTGTTGTTTTAGTAGATAATTTGGCTTGGACAGTGGGGCCTTCAATTAATGGCTGGTTGGGTTACATCAAGCCTCTCTCCATTAATTCATGCAAGGACATGCATGCATGGCTCCATAGCGTCTTGATGAAGATTAGATTTCCTGAATGTTCATATCTCCTAGGATGCATCATTGATTGGGCTATGCCAACCGTTATCTGACGATCACCATCATGTTTGCCTCAGAATCTCCATTTGATCCTGTTCAGAAGAAGGCTTTTGCCATCTTCTAGTCCTTGGTGATTGTTTGCATTAGATTTTTCCTGCTTATAATTCTCCTTTTATTTCTTGAATAGGATAAATTTGTCTAGCATAGGATGTGTTTTGAAGTTCTCCTTCATAGCAATGCTTCTTAACAAAATCCCCAAACTAGGATATTTTAGTTATATGATTCAAAATTGCCTATTCTAATTGTGCAATTAATCAACACTTCTTGAATATTCGCTATAGCAATTACAAACCTATTTTGTTCTGACTTTTAACTAGAGTATTACCATACGTTCATAGAAAAAATTGTGATTCATATAACTACAAGTTCCTTCTAGCTACATCCAAATGGCATACTTTTTGAAGCCCTAAGTTCTATACTTGTTATTGACCTTGGTATGGTCGAAGGCAGAAATACATCATCAGTTAGTTTGTTTCAGTTAGTTTGATAAAATACAGGAGATTTTTAAGATTTATATAAATCTTATATTTTATGTGATATTGTACCTTTTACTGGTACGTATGTTCAATGGACAATCACATTTCAAGTAAACAAAACAAACTGTATATATTTAACTTCATGAAGATTCATAAATGCTTGCATATAGCATAGTGCTTGACTTTAATTGTCTCAAAATGAAGACAAAGCATTGTAATCACTAGTAGAGAAGCTTTTTAATTAGCATTAAAGGAGAAGTAGAGCAAACCGCTGGGTAGCTGTAATCCGAGGAGAATGGAGAGTACCTGAAATGGTTGGAAAGAAAGAAACAAAAGGAGAGAAAGCAGATTAGAAGCGTCTCCAAAACGTAAAAGAAGGTTTGAAGATTTTGCATGGAATGTGCATTATGTTTGCTGCATTTCCTTGGATGGCTAAGGGAGAGTATGCATGCAGAAGCTGCTCTTTCCTGCATGCTTTCTGGTGCTTCATGCATGGTCTCCTTCACACAAGCACATGCCAGAGAGAGAAAGTGAACTGGATGAAAGAAAAGCACTCAAAGTCCATGATGGACAACTGTGCACATTCATATGACAGCTTTAGCTTTTAATGTGCAAATATCAAAGATCAACTAGAGAGAGAGAGAGAGAGAATGTAGAGTATTACACCATGCATCACCAGCCATATCCCATGTGGGTTGCTGCAGCATTCAAAGTGAACCTGTGTGTGTGTGTGTGTGTGTGTGTGTGTGTGTGTGCAGTGCATGTGCCTCTTGCTGATATGATGTAATATCTGAGGTTAAAGCTTACCCATAGAGGAGGCCATATGGGACACCATGTTGGATGGCATAATGAGGGAAGGAGGCAGGAGAAGGAAAAGCTGCACCCATCCCACCTTGGTATCCTGTATGAAAGGATTTCACCACCCTAAAGCTCCTGTTTCCTCCTGAGAGAGAGAGAGAGATAGAGTATAATGCAAACAAACGAATGCCAACAAAATTTAAGGAATCTGAACTGAGAATCTTAGACTTATCCTTGTAAGGTATGGAGTACTGAAAACCAGTCAAAGAATACAATCCACACTCATTCTGCAGAAACAAATACTCCTACACTACTGTAAATATATATATATATATATATATATATATATATATATATATATATTCCTGGGATAATTGACATCTCAGGTTTGTACTTGCTTCACCAAAGCACTTGAAAGATCATTATTCTAGAAAAATATCTAGATCAAATCAAGGAAGAACATGTCTTCTGTATCGTTAATCCTGCATGAGTTTTGGGATAGTATTCTGCACTTACGGCGCAATATAATCAATATTGACTAGCAAAGGAATCTGTTCAATTAGATGATCAATAAGCTCAAAGTGGTAGCAGAAGAAACTGTAGTTTAAGAGATGGAAGAACGGATCAAGGAGTAACACAAGATGATGGTAGCGATAACCCTACCATATGGGGGTGTTGAAGGCCGAGATCTCTGAGCACCCAGTGAAGCAAGATTGCAATTAGCCCTCCGCCCATCGATCACCGGCGAGGGATCGACGCAGGCTCTCGTCGCAGCCGCCGGCTCACGGAACGTCACCTGGAACCGAGGGGAGAGAATGAGATCAAACAATACAAGTAGATCAACAACACATGAAACCATGCAGACATGCAACCACATGGAGAAGACTCACGAATCCATATCCTTTGGATCTTCCAGTGTTCTTGTCGGTGATCACCACAGCCTCCAGGATCTCCCCAAACTGCTCAAAGTGCTGCCTCACTGTGTCGCTCTGGGTCTCCCACGCCAAACCCCCAACAAAGATCTTTGTGTAAGTGGTGTCTCCAAATTGCCCAGCCAAGCTTGGAGTCATCGTGATTAATTCCCGGAGCAACTGTCCTCTTCCCTTTCCCTCCTCCTTAATCCCTCCAAGATCTTTCTGACAAAAGTCGCAGCACCGGATCTTCTGAACCTAAACAAACAAGCCCAGGTATGTAGATATCTATCTAGTTCAGATCTCCCAGGTGGCACAGGTGAATTAGCCAAGGTTAGGGATGAAAGGAGGAGGACAACAGGAGAGAGAGAGAGAGAGAGAGAGAGAGAGAGAGAGAGAGAGAGAGAGAGAGAGAGAGAAGGAAGAAAAGTTAGAGGCAGAGAAAGGGAGACCTAATGGGGGATAGGATCAAAAAAATAGCATTACATGTACTCTTCTTGCTCGTAAATCTAGATGAGTATTGCCACCATTGCACTGCTTCCAACCATATCGATGCAATATGCTAAGAACAATACAAGCTTGAAACAACTAACTTGACCGATATGGCCCTGATGTTGCCGTGAACCACGAGAATACCATAGGCTGTGACGTTAGCTTGTCCTTGTCGTGACAGTCGCCAAAACGGAACGGCGAGATCCCAACGGGCACGGGGGCGGTTTGGTTGGACAAAAGTGCTCATCCAAATCTACTACAAATAAAAAACTGGGAAATCAATGGAACCCAATCTATGTGCTTCTCAAAAGATGTGATACATACATATATAATGATGCATCATGAATCAAAACTAAGTTGATTAGGTACAATCCAACTCGATTAGAAATGGCATTTGAAGTTAATAATCCCTAGTAGTGGCTAGCTAGTATGATTAGTTGGGACTAAAGGTTGATGTGTTTGCACCTTGAGCAGCTTCTGCAGTCAGAACCTTCGTCTTCAACCTGGAGGTGGAAAAAGGGAGACATGGGGGAGAGATTTAATGATGGATGTTCCTACAAGCAAGCAATATAGATGGCATGGCCATGACCAGAGTGGGCACTCAAACAAGCTTCTCTTTTCCTTTTACTCGATTGAGCTCATTTGTTAACCATTCATGATTTATTTCTGTACTGTATTATTTTATTTAAATGGTAAGGTATTGAATCAGCATAACGTCAAATGTTATTAAAAATTATTTAAGCTATAGAATCTACTGCCAAACCTATCCAATTTGACAAACAATAGGACAAGGTATTGAATCAGCATGAAGTCATGTATTCTTCAGTATTTATGCCAAATCATTAGCATAAGGTGGGATCAGTTCCCAGTACTAATACATTCTTGTTTTAGTGAACCCAAACTATATAAAACCATTGAATGGTAAAATATGTGAAGCTTATTGACCAGTATTCTTCTTTATTTATATGAATATAATGAGGTGGTTAGTTCTTTGAACTGAGTGACAGCTCCAAGTATCTGAAAAAGCATTTCTTTATAACGAAGAAATAGACTTATCTGTTGCCTTATTATACTTGGATGGCAACACAATCATCTTCAGCAGAGATGACATGACGCAGTTGCAGCAGAGCATTATCCACCGATGCATGATCGACCAGCCTCTCCTGCGCCCTGATTAGTATCACAACAATACACACCACCAATTTGTTCTATCAAAAGCAATCAGTCCTCGAGAAGTTGTCCAACATTTCATTTATCAGAAGATCTTTTCTAACTTAAATATGTAGAATAAGCATGGATTAAATTAGAGAAGTTATTTACTACTCGTAACTTAACAACGAAAGAACTGTTCGAATTCGTATAATATTTTGTATTTAATTCAAAATAAAAATAAAAATAAATAATTAGAAGAAAATAAACATTGTTTGTGAGGTCGAGCAAGGGTTTTCTTGGGGTTTGATTACCTGGTGGAAGCTGGGATGCCTGCAACATGAGTTTCTTTTGACCAGAGAGAAGAAAGTGAGGCACTAGCGGCTGCAGGGGAGGAGTCGTGGGTTCCGACTTACCAATCGCACGGTGGGGTCCATCAGTTCTTCTTACTCACGATTCCTCGCTAAAGAATGCCTACGAGCACGAGGGCAAATGTGTACGGCCCAACCTGTGCTTGTGCTAAATTGATTCCAAATGACGGAAAATATCCACGACCATTAGATGGCATGTCAGCATGCATTCCTGCAGTTCTTTTTAGTTCTTCATTCCAACTTTAAGCATCCACCCTTAAATTAAAACACGCATATACCCTTAAATTAAAAGTTATCATGAACACGCATACTTGATCACCATACGATTCAAACCAGGATCGAACAAGTTAAGAATAAAAAATGAATCGGATCAACGGTTTGATGATTCCGGTTCAAACCGAAACCAAGTTTTGCTAATTGAGTTTCGATTCGAAGAATCTCGAATCGGTTCAGAAAAATAAAATAAAAACCTAAATAATACCAATGATTTTCAAACGGAAGTCTTAAGACAACGGGGTCATACATCACAAGAGATCAAAAGAGGCACTCAACTACATGATTTTACAGCCAATACAGACAGTAGAGCAGACTAAACCGGCAAAGGAGTCAGCTTTTGAGTTCTTCTGTCAGTGAACCGTATGAGCTACTGTGACAACCTACTCAGAAAGTGAACCCACAATGCGAAACAACTGAAAGGAAGCTGATGCTTCCATTCGATTGTCTGCAGCACCAAGAGAGCTTTTTCTTATGGAGCACGAGAAAAAGCTATTTGCCAAATGGAAACACAAAGAACTTGCAAAATGGACGCACCCCTCTACACAACTACTAGAGGGGACACAAGATAGCATTATAATGACCTACTTTTTCTGTCAATGTCAGATTTAGGGTATAGCAATCCTGAACAATGATGTTGCAAAATACTAATCCCAAGCAGAAACTGACAGTATAATTTAGGTACCTGATTGGTATAAGAATTAAAGCATCTACCAAGTACGAGGCACTTTAAGCATAGGCAAAACTTGTAGCATTCCCCAAAGGGTTTGCTGGCTAAAATTGTCAGAATTGCTGACCTCCAAGTTGTTCTTGGACTAAAATGCAGTCATGTAGGCAGGACTCTGTGACAAGCAACCCATGCTTGAATCATCCATCCACAATTGCACACACTTTTCCTCCACAGCTCAGCCACACAATTATGTTGTTGAGAGATCCAAGTTGCATACTATCTGCTGGAAACGTATGCACCAAGGTAGAAACACAGAAGGATATAATTTGTGACCATATATTATATCTTACTTCTAACCACAACACCAGAGCCAGAGCAAAGAGTCTCCATTCATCATCATTGTGACCAGTGGATGTTTCATTGTAGGATGTATCCACGTATGGAACATACTGCAAAGTCTCCTTGTTGTGTGATGACAGGGGGTTACATGTACAGCTTGCTCAGTCAAATCAGAATTTGTAACATGAATACAATACTTCATCATGAATGCTCTAAATTTTAAGACAATATTTAAAGACCACTTAATCTCTGTGCAAAAACTCACAGGTATTTCTCCTAGACAAATAAGTGACAAAGTTTACCTTGTAGAGGCTGTGGAAATATATTTGACATAACAAGTCCAAGTTATGTCACTCAAAAAGATATTTGCATTGTTCATAAGTTCAATATGGTCCAAAAATTTGTGTTATAGCAGCAGAAGAACAACCATATCCATCCTACCTGATGGGGAAAAAAAATTTGATATTTATTCTCTACAAATTGTTAGAACAAAAGGAAACTGATTTTAAAAATGTGAACTCTAATTTGAACACTAATAAAAATGAAACAACTTATATTTCTTCAGGCATTGTCAAGAATTCTCCAATCAGGAATTGACAAGAATGGGAGGTAATCTTTTCAAGATAGAGACTACATCACTTGGATATATTATACATGTCACTCCTTTAGATGTAAGAGAGTCGTGAGCCTTGCCACCACAGGAAGCTCCACAGGACAAGGGAATCCAGGATAGGGTCATGAAATTAAATGGAAACAATCTTGTTCCACTAGGTATTAATTACTCATTAAATGAAAGATGTAATTCTCCCTTTTCTCCAAATATGCATCCCTGTTGAAAGGAGTTTCTGAGTATATTTTCTCCCTATCTCTTCTTCACTTAACCCTAGATTCTTGTCACCATCATCTATTGTCTTAAAGGCTCAAATTAAAAAAACTATCTCCAACACAACGGCATAATTCAGCCCACCTTTCCAGCTGGTGTCTATTGCAAAAAAATTTTAAGATTTTTTTTCCGGCACTTTATCAACCATTATAGTTGTATCAGTGTCCACAAAAAGACTAGTTACCAGCTTAACAATTGACTAATTTATGCATGAAACGAAAAAAATCTAACAAAATACATGTGTGGTGTAGGCACATATTTATTATCATAATACACTCTGAATGCACTTCACCTTTTCTCTAGATCCTGTCTTTCAATATACCCTGAGTCTTTACTTCAACTGAACCCTTTCATTGTGGACTTACTGATCATATAACTCATGTTATTCACTCCAAATTAAACCAATTGGGTGAAAAAAAATACCCTCTCCTATATTGAAATGCATTCTGGAGTTGTTGAAGTACAACAATGGATATGAGGAACCAAGTCATAGAATGCAGCAATGAAGAAACTTTCCCTCCAAGTTTACTGTGAGTTCCCCAAAGAAAAAAGTTAAAGGAAACATGTATGACTAGAAAAGAAGAAATATGCATGATTGAGCACAAAGATAATGCAAGCCAGATTATGAAGTTTTTCTTTTATCATATTTCCGGAGACAACATTCAGCAGTTTAGCACCATACATATATCAGCAGCTGTCAAAAGAAACAGTTTAACTGAGTATTAGAAGTTGACAGTTCCCAAAAAGTTAGCCAAGCAGAATGACATCAAAGAAATATGAAACAGGAGGTGTCTTTTCAATGAATGACCTACAAAAGATCTACAAAAATTATGGTGCCATCTCCTTCATCTGTCTTCACAGTTGATAATGTTTTTGTTCTCCCACAAATGGTTTTCATTACCAATAATGAGAAAAGTTGTGGGGTTGAAAGATAATGAGATGGTATACAGATTCATACCTTTTTGACATCAGGACTGCAGACTCACAAATTAGCACATCCAGCTTTGAACTTGACGGTCAAATCAAAACACCACAAATCAAAACGTGGAGGTTTTAATTGCTAGAGTACATGGGTGGACAATCCCTGGTCTAATCCCCCAACCTGACATGAAATTAAGGAGTCCACATTGGTGTGGACCACAAATGGCTGATATGATTAACCCAATTAGCAATTGAGTTGTCTAAGTTAACAAATTGACTCAACATCCTGAATAGGTATGATAGTAATCAAGTTTAATATGTTATTTTTTGGATCATATGATACAACTGATCCTTCAAAATGGATATTCTTCAATTTGAAGAGGATAGGCATCCTAAGGAATGCCAAGAGAAAATAGCTATTGAATTAGAATTAAATTAACTAAATAACGAGATATCAAGTCCAAGCATTAACTTAAAGCTTAAAATGTATCATATATAGATTCACTGATGCTTTAAACCCTCAAAATATCTAGCAACAAAAATTAGTCTAAAAATCTTTGTTAATAACATGAAGAATATGTTGTTCAAAAAAAGCCTTCATTAAATATCTCTAATATTGTTTTTGTTAATTGGAGGTCAACAGCATAAAAGTCCAACCATAAAGAGCCCTGGTGAAAAGGAGTCCACAGATGCATCTGTATAGAAAATATTGATTGTCCATCTAGGTTATCTGCATGGTCTTTACAGACAATGGGTTTAGGTTCAGAACAAGGACCGTTAACCATTGTTTTGGTAAAGTTAAAAACTCCTGAGTTCTTTCCGATCTCATCTGTGTCTCTTCTTGAAATAGAACAGGGAAACCATATTTCTCAATTGATTAGTTCTCCCTGAAGCAGAATCCATCTTTATGCCTTTCCTAATCAGGATATCAACAATTTAAATTATCTAAAAACTTCAAACATGCATCTCAAAGGCTCTAAAAATTCTCCCAGTTTGCATCTTCTAAAGTCAATTGGACCATTTAGGTTGATGCAGGCCAAGTTCTTATCAAGTTTGATATTATTTGTACCATCCTTGTTTTCAAGTCTTCCTATGAAACTTGATCTTCATCGCTAGGGTCATTGGATTTTATTTGTTAAATTAAGATGACATAAGCGGGTCAAATTATGTTGAACTAATCCGAGCCAGCCTATTTTTTAATAATTTGCATGGTACATTTATATCAAATGCATCTATTTCTGTCTGAATTTGTACACTATCATTTGAGGTTCTAATTTTCATAGGGATATATAATTTGGTATATGCATCTTAGCCACAAGAGCTTAAGCTGTTCGAAAAGGACCCAATCTATACTTGAAACTCTAAAATCGTTTTTGTTCCCTTCATAGAAACCACAAAGCGCAAGTACTTGATACACAAGGCATGAAGCAGCACAAGACTTGAGTTGAGCTTCTAGCCTATCTACTTCAAAATCTTTACAATGGTACCAAATCAAGTTATGAGTTCAAAACTTGGATCCACTCCCCCTCAATTTAATCTAGCTTGCTCGTGAGTAGCCTTGGATCAATTCCTTAATGACCACCTAATTTTTGTGACTCCCAGCTACTCTTCGCATCCATCAACTGGAAACATTTATATGAACATCCCATCAATCACACCACAAAAAAGTATATATATTCTCAATCTCCTATATACATTTCCAATGGATCAGACCCATCGAAGCCTTAGCCAAAACTAAAGAACCGAATTAGGGGCAAAACGAACGGAGACCACAAAAAGTTAAAAGCAAGAATGTTAAGAAACCTGTACTGAGTCCATTGCTACAATAGTGCAATCGAACCCTTAGAAAAGAAACCCTAAAATAGCAGGGAAGCCGAAACGAAGCGAGACAATGAGAAGAATTAAAGTAACCGGAGAAGGGGTCAGCACCTGTGCGGAGATCGGAAGAGCACGAAGAGATCTTAGGGGGTAATCGGAACCCTAGTTTGGTGCGCGACCGATCCTCTTAGAATTTGGGAAATGGGGAACGGGGAGAACGGCCATTGTCGGATGGCGGGAGAATTAAGCGTTTAATTGTCTAAGACAAAAAGAGGCAGAGGTAGAGTGCGCTTAAGCCCTCGGGTTTGGTTTCCTGTCTATGGAAGAGTCGGTCTAACCTCAACGGTTTAAGTCGTTTCTATAACGAACCACCTTCCGTTATAGAATTACCGATGTGGTCATCCAGGGATGCTAACATGAAGAGCTAACTTACACGTGGCTTCATATACATATGTATATCGCTTTGAAGTCATGACATGAATCGTCTTATCGGTCAAAGATTTTTCTTGAATTTTTATTAATTATATATATAATGAAATATTCCTGAAATAATATGAGTAGGGGAAATTATGAGTCTTTTCCAGTACATAATAAAAAAATAATATATTTTTTGATATTCTTTATTTATCAATCGAAGATATTATATCATGAGATGCTGTGGGAAGAGCTAATTGCAGAATGCGTTTTTTTTATCGTGCCACGCATGATATGCTCATCCACGAGTGTTTCAGAAGTGAAAATTAGTGGCCTCGCGTGACACGTATGGGCTGTTTAATTAGAGACGATATGATAGAATAATTCCGTGTGCTGATTCTTCGGCTCCCTCAAACAAAGCAAAAAGAGAGAGTTGACATCTCTCAAACATATATAATATGTTTTTATGAAAATTTGAATTTACATTTTCTATCTTACACTTTTCGTAAATCATCGACTGCTTAATTGTACATATAACACATTAATCATTAAGATACAATTTGAATTTGAATGAGAATCTATGAAGAAATCTTTAAATATGCGTCCGTGTGATCTGAATTTTATAGAAGATGGAGTTATTATTTGCTTGACACGTACTGTTTCTTTTATTGTAAGGTAAAAGAGGAATTTGATTCCAATACCATATTAATACCTTCTTAAATTTGTAGAATTATTTTTCAAGTTCTTCATCTAAGTATATATATTATATGGCCCAATAGCATGGGATAAAATATATTAGATGTTTAATTGGAATCAGATTAGAGTTATTGATCAACAGTAAGGCAAGAACCTTCACTTCCTCATGTTATTTTTTGTTAGAACTTCTCACCTATATTTCTAAACACTGATTATGTAACAACTGGATTCGTTTAATATAACAATTGGTATAGTGTTGTTACCAAAATATAATTATCTATGATTATATAAGAATTGGGTTCGTTTTAATTATTTTTCATTGTTGTTATTATTCCTCATTAATCTTCGATCATGTGGCACTTGCACCATATCATGTGTCTGGGGCCGGTTGGCGTTGTCTATTGTGGATGGTGGTCATAAGTGCCGACTTGAAGGCCACCGAAGACTAGTTCGAGTGTGTCTTGAGGAGTGTCGCGAGGTGGAAGGAATCGATTTTGGTGAGTTGGCCACCGGACCGGTGGGAGGTCGTATGCGTGACAAGTGGTTCACACCGAGGAAGCGTGCATTACAGTAGGTGGCAACTTTAGGCCCCTAATGCATTATTAAAAAAATTATGGGCTGCCCAATTAATTTGGTCAAATTTAGGCTCCTAATGCAGTATTAAAAAAAGTTATAAATTACATGTTTTTATAATTTTTATTTGACATAAATTATGGGCAAAATTTTCATTGACATAATTTTTTGGTTCTCTATTGCTCGTGATATTTAAATTTTTAATTATTATTTTTTGATACTTATGTGATTATTAAAATACATGATCATGTGATTGAAATTATAAAATAACATTTATCTTCACATGAAAGTATGATTTATAATTTTATCATGATTGTTACAAGAGTTTTATTATGTTGATTAATGTTTTTTTAATTATTATTATGATCATTTTTAGGCTTGTGAGGTATGAGTCACAATAAATGATTTGTCATTCATATGATATTTAAAAGAATTATATATTCTTATATTGATTTTGTAACTATAAAAGTGATTTGGATTAATAATTTTATAAAATTATTTTAAAAAATAGCATTCATGATATAAATATTTAAGAGATTTTGATAATCCAAAAATATATATTTTGTGATGGTTAGGATAATATCATGATTATATATATACATCAAATATCAACACTAATTGAAAGTATAATGGATACTATTTATCCTCAATAATGTCTTATATTTTTTTGTATCTGAGTGAACATTGGATATATCAATATTTCACCTAAAAAATGTTAATTATTTATAAAAATCATAAAAATTTAAAACATTAACACACTCTTATTTTATGATTTCATTGTTTACTCCCTTCTTCCATTCTCATGTATCTTTGTACTCAAATTATTATGTGAAAATTACATTAGTGTGTAAAATATTGATCTTAAAAGCCAATATATTTAATTTATAAAAGTATTATGAAATAAATAAATGAAAAATGTTTACGAAAAAAATCTAACAAGCTTAGTCTTATATTTATAAGAATAATACTTATTAATAATATTAAGATTTTATTACCGTTTACAACTAATGTATTAGAGTATTTAAAAGAACCAATGCAAAATATTTAAAGAATAAAGGAACTAATGCACTAGAATATTCAAAGGCTATTGAAATTTATTTTAAATTTATTGACAATTAACATACTAGAATATTTACTGTTTATAATCAACACACTGAAATAATCAATATTTTTGTTTATGTAATAAAAATTATTTATTTATGATAAGAAAGATAAAGAGTGTTATGGTTTATAAATAACATTAATGACGTATAATCATTATGACTTAGTAGTTAGATTTTATATAATATTATTATATTTATTAGTTTATTTTTTAAAAGTTTATGTATTTTTATAAAAAATATATTTAATTTTTTCATAATTAAATTTGATAAGATTGTTTTCAAAATAAAATGGGCTTTTTATTATGATTTTGAGCAACCTTTTTGTTTTATATCTCAACTAGTTAATAAGCAAGTGGAAGAATATTATATATGACCCAATAATTCAGGGTAAAGATATATTAGAAGTTTAGTTGGATTCTAATATGATTTTTTTTATATAAATGGTAAGTGATAAAATGCGAGAATTGAGCATAGGACCTTATGATAATTTAAAATCTTTATTAGTTGAGCTAGTCAATATCTTCCTGATTAGATTTACTGATTAATATAAAGGGAGATTACTTTATGCCAATAGAAATATTTTATTGGATTCTCTCCTATTTTTTTTCATAAATTCTCCTCGAGTATATAATGATAGAACCTCATTCTTGAATGTATGCTGTAATCTACAAGGGCTTCACTGTGTATTAATATAACCGAAAGATATACATCATATTAATTAATAGATTTATAATAATTTAAATTTTAATCATACTAAATTATTTTTTACATAGTAATATAATTTTATAATATCATCACATCATACTATTGTTCAGAAAAATTATTGAATGAATTTGGAACCTTCCACCTGACTGAAGTGAGCCTTTATATAGGATAAATCTTGTTTGAGATAAATTAATCAAATGTATTCCGTCATCTCTGATTCTGATCAAACCACACCGTGTCAAATCGTGATCAATAAGATGACGAATTCGATCGTCGGATTGGGTCGCCTTCACCTTCCCTCATCACATTGGACTCGAACCAGCTCGACTGAGATCCAATCCGGTCGCCACGTCAACGCCTCTTCAAAAGACAAGCTGTAACCTTAAACCTAATTAAACCCAATAAAGTAACAGTAGGCCGGCGGTGGTATCCGTCACCGTGACAATCGTATTCCCCCCTTGCTTACGTTGCTTCGCGGTGAGCAAAACGGTTCGTGGGGTCAGCTGGAATGGGAACAATTGGACGCCAACGAGGACATCACAGCCGTTAAAAGCGATGAAGGAATCAAATAGTTTAAAGGATCGAGAAGAATGAGGAGGTGAACGAACGTCTCCGCTTCGGACGACTCGTCGCTCTGATGGGAATCCCTTCGTCTGCTTCCTCAACCCACCGCTTCGGATTCCACCTCGTCCGGAGGAGGACGACGCCGTGAGTCTTCGGGTCACCTGCTCTTCCGATTCGATCGATCCCGGGGGATGGGTTGTGGTAGATCTAGGATCTCCTCATTTCAAATGCGTCGTCTCTGATGCCTTCCTTTCTTCTCTTGTTTGGTTTCAGATGCTAATCGAGGGTGCATCAACACCTCCGGATCTCGGGTTTTCTGATCGAAACCGGAGGAGCGGCAGTTGCATGCTCTGGTAAAACGATGGTCGCTCTTCTTTCTTTGACGTGGCTGGTGTTTTTGTTCTCGGAGTTGGATCATGTTTGAGGGCCGTAAAGTGGGTGTCTACATGTTTTTTTTTTTTTTTTTGATGCAATCTGCTGTTCCCTACACTCTCGGATTGATGAGGAATCCTGGAATAGTTTGTATGGTGGGTGGGCAACATGGTTACTTGGAAGAAGCAGGTGAAAGGGGTGGACAAAAACGCTCTTTTTCTTTTGCCTTCTGCGAATTAACCCAAAGAACCTATAGGACTCTATTTGGATACTTGGTGAGGGGAGGGAAAAGACATGTAAGGAAACAAAGACTGTGATACTCAAGTCTCTCCACTTTGGGCGAGAACAAAAGAAGGGGCTCTGAGAGAAATCCAATACGTCTATTTCTTTCTGTTTCTCCCATTAATTCTGAATTGCCAGAGCTTTCAATTTCTTATTACTTTGTGTCATGTTGTCCTGCATGCTTCTACTACTTAGATCTGACAGCTTCTGTGTCGGTGTATGAGAAGTGTATTATGCGCCACAACAGCATAGAAAATATATCCATCTATGCATCTGAGCATGTAGGAATTAGATGGGATCATTCGTTACTAGTAACAAATTTGAATTTGTTTGCTGCACTCTATTGATTCTTTTTGTTTATTTAGTCTTGGAACCAGGGGATTTCTCAGTCTCTTTTTGACTTATTTAATCCTGTGCTTTCTGGATTTGCAGATGTAAGTTGGATTAATGAACAAATGCAGAGATCACGAAGAGCTCTTCTACATAGAAGAGCTGCATCAGAGAAGAACCTTTACTACAGGAAAAAGCGCTTTTACAAGGTCTCTGCATCTCTGGTTTTTGTCTTATGGCTTGTCATCTTCCTCCTCAATTTGTTAATTAGCAAGGGCAATGGTTTTAGAGGTAAATTTCTTTCGTTCTTTCCTGCTTTGATGATACTATCAAGACTGTCGAGAAGCTTGGTTGATCTATTTGCTTGCTTTGTTGCTTTCATGGATCCTTATTCTGATGTTGTTATTCAGAATTTTTCTCTCTTGTATTATTTTCTCTCTTTCTTTCCCATTTCTTTTCTTCGTTTGTTAGTCAAAAAATTTCTCTGATATCTGGATGTCTGTTGATTATTCTACTGATATTTAACACTGTTGCAATGATCTATTGGACCCAAAGGAAATGCTTGTAATGATTGTCTTTTGCTAAATTGCATTTGCAAAATTCTGCCATTCTTCTTGTCTTGATGGTTCACCTCTGCATTGTGGTTTCTTACCTTGTTCAGATTTTCCTGATTTGATAACTTATGTGGATTTAATTCATTATTCTTATAATTTCTTCACTGATTAGAACTGAGCACTATTGCTTATCCATTTCATTAGTTTCTATTCTGTATTCATTAAAATTAAATTTTCTTGCAATGGATAATTATGATCTTTCAAAAGTCCATAGAAACAAGCTGATAGCATGAAGATTTTGATTACTGTCAATCACGATGCCCATTTAAAATAAATATAACAAAATTGCAAAAAAATCATTCACTTTTAAAAGTGAGCAGGGATTAACACTGATAACGATTTCCCATATGTCTCCTTATTATATTAGGTGCAGATGAACAGGATACTGCACTTAGTGAGTTCAGCTTGCATGAAGTTGCATCTTATCCTGATAAGGTAATGATGGATTCTCAAGATCCTTTGCAGTCGTCAGCTACCAGTTCAACTGACAATCAGCAAAAGACCATAGTTTTGAAAGGTGTAGATGTTAGGAGTGATGAAGAGGTTTTGGTCAGTGAAAGCAGCAAGTTGGACACATCTCCAGATCAGAGAGATGATGTCTCTTATATGGGCAATAACTTGGAAAAAGAGACTCCTCCACGAAGTGATAGATTATCTCGTATTACTCCTCCTGGTCTTGATGAATTCAAAAGCAAGGCCATCTCTTCAAAAGAAAGGGTCGTCTCCAGGGAAACAGGAACTGTCATTCACCGAGTAGAGCCTAGTGGTAAAGAGTACAATTATGCATCTGCTAATAAAGGGGCAAAGGTGCTAGCTTATAACAAGGAAGCTAAGGGTGCTTCCAACATCTTAGATAAGGATAAGGACAAGTATTTACGTAATCCATGCTCAGCTGAGGAGAAATATGTTGTTTTAGAGCTCTCAGAAGAAACATTGGTGGACACGATTGAGATTGCAAATTTTGAACACTACTCCTCCAACTTTAAGTATTTTGATCTGTTTAGCAGTTTAGTTTATCCAACAGACAGTTGGGTTAAATTAGGGAATTTTACTGCTGCAAATGTCAAACATGCACAGCGTTTTTCCCTCTCAGAGCCAAAGTGGGCAAGGTACTTGAAGATTAATTTGCTTAGCCATTATGGTTCTGAATTCTTCTGTACTCTTAGTGTGGTGGAAGTTTATGGAGTTGATGCAGTTGAGAGGATGCTAGAGGATTTGATTTCAGTTGAAAACAGTCGGTTAGAACCTGAAGAACAGATTGCTGAACAGTTGAATGAGCACAATGATAAAGAAGACACATTTGAGGAAATTCTTACAGAACTCGATAACCAATCATCTCATGATAATTTGAAATCAAAACGAGATAATCCTAAAAACACTCTGACTAATCCGTTACTAGATACAAAGCCAACCCAAGTTGGAAGGATGCCTGGAGACACTGTTCTTAAGGTTCTAATGCAGAAAGTTCAAACTCTTGATTTGAACTTTTCTGTGTTGGAGCGTTATCTGGAGGAACTGAATAGCAGATATGGACGCATCTTCAAGGACTTTGATGATGATATCACCAACAAAGATCTGGTCTTGGAAAAGATCAGATTTGAGATCAAGAATCTTCAGAACAGCAAAGAAGTTTTTGTATGTCATACTCTGGAATTTTGCGCTTTTGTTGTGATGTGTTTCCAACACATCTGTTTTCTTGAGCTTATATTTGAATTCCTTGACTTCAGGCCAACGACATTGGAGAGCTTCTTTTATGGAAATCAGTTGTTTCCTCACAGCTGGAACAGCTAATCAGAGAGAACGCAGGACTCAGGTATGAAACAATGTTGTTTTAATTGATGTTTATTGTCTAATCTCTTGTGATTGGTGTTCTCTTTGCATTTGGCTCTTTCAAATACTAAGCTTTCCAACACTGCATCAGACAAACAAGGTCACAGATCTTGTTTGGCACAAGAGAGATGAATGTGATTACATGTTGACACTAGAGCTTCATGACAGAACATATAACTTCTTGAATGCAGAATACAAATGTTTGTCAGCATATTACGACCATTCATGGCACATTCAGTTACTTCCCTGATTTGACAGAGACTTTTCTTAAGGATCCTTTTTCCTGTTATGTATGATTATTGAGCCATAATTAAAATAATTTCCACTGATGCATCTTCATGGTTAATCAATTGATGTGGAAGTGTTTTTATCTTGTTTTTTTCTAAATTGTGTGTGATTAACCCTCTTAAGCTGTTCGCATGCACTTCTTTTTTAAGAAGGGCTGGAGGTAGCTCATTGTAGACCTAGTTTGCTAGTTATGAAATCATCCTGTCTAATTTTTACCAGTTTAATTATGGCCAGGGCGTGTATACAAGACAATCAAATATGCCCTATGATTCATCGGTCAGGGAATATATACTAATTTTGGCAAATAGTACCTATGTTGTAATTTTGGAAATTGTTGTAGGTTGGTTGCATTTAGTCAACTGACTCATTTATAATGTTCTTGTTGTTGGCTAAGAAGATAAACAACCCTTTTGTTAAAGTTCTTATCAGTGTATTTCATTTAAATATTTGATTTGCAACATATTAAAAAAAGAGTGAGTGGTTGACATTTGAGTCACTCAATTCTTATGTTTTGATGCTGTAATACAGATCAGAGATCAAAGGGGTACAGGAGCATCAAATTGACATGGAGAACAAGGGTCTGACAGTGATATTTGTAAGTTTTGTATTGGGATGTGTAGCCGCTTCCAAGTTGCTTATAAATATGCTATTGATCATCTGTAGATTTCAAACAGCTGAAAAGTTATGTCAGACAAGCTCTGGTTGGTTTGTGTTGCTGCTGAGCAGTAGCATTATGGCATCTATTATGGTTTTGTAGTGTAATTACATGTATTATGTTTCTGTAGTTGAGGCAAAAATTTTCTGCAATGCAATTTTGATTCAGAGTTTCAGCTGGAAACGTATTTTGGTCAGATTACTATCGTGGCACTGACAAACTGACATACCTACGTGTTTCTGCAAATGAAATAATGAATGAATCTGTTCAAGAGACAAAGTTAGCTGGAAAATCTTATAGGGCTTATGATTGTACAATCAGTGTTGGCATACAGATTAAAAGATGTTAAAGGAAAGGATATGAAAGTCGTAAAACAAAATAAAGATCTTGATTTTACAAGGAAAAAAGGGAGAAATAGCAGGACTAAATAGATAAAAAATGGAAGCATCAGTTATCATAATTCATGTACTATATGCTTCAAATCAGATCTCACCACTAGACAACCTATGATGCCTGCAGACCCTATAAAGTAGCAACAATGAGTACCGTAGATAGATCAAAACTCAAAATTGACTCGGTTATTATGATAACTTTAACAATTTATGATGCACTTATTATTTAAAATGGTTTCAGTCTGCACAAGTTTACATAATGTACATCTTTATTATGGCTAACTAATAGTATGGTAGTCATGCAATTCTTGAAAGTTAAAGTTGGCTTGCGTTAAGCATGTGACTAGGCCTCTGATGGTAGTTCATTTTTCCTTGGACTCATCGGTTTTTTTGGCTTCTGTTTGTTGTGATGTTGCTTGCAAATGACATGGAAATGGATGAGCCAATGCTGAAGTATAAGAAAATTCTTACAATCAGAAAAGCTAATGTTGGACTGCATGTGTCAAGCTTAACCCAATCCTCTAATGGATTGTTTCTGTATATTGTGATGTTTTGCTGGCAAGTGACATGGAAATAGATGAACCACTGCTTTAATATATGGAAGTCTTGCAATCTGGAAAGCTAAAGTTGGATTGAGTTTGGTAGGCACCAAGCATAGCCTCTAATGGTTGTTTCTTTTGTCTTGTACACATTGGTTTGTTTCTGTATGGTGTGGTGTTTTGCTTGCAAATCACATGGAAATATACAAGTCACTGACTGATGAAGCATATCAAAGTCTTCCAATCTGGAAAGCTAATGTTAGATTGACCATAAGCCAAAGTCTATAATGAGAGTTCATCCTTGCCTTGAACATATTGATTTTGCTTATTATGCTCTTATGTTTTACTCACAAATGACATGGAAATAGAGGAGCCACTGCTTTAGCATATGGAAGTCTTGCAATCTGGAACAAACTCAAGATGGATCCATGTTAAGCATGTAGCAATGTTTCCAATGGTAATTCATCTTTGCCTTTAGCTCATTTGTTTGCTTCTGTACGTTGGATGTTTGCTTTGCTTGTAAATGGCATGTCAACGGGTAAGCCACTGTTGAAGTGCAAGGAAATCTTGCAATTTGGGAAAGCTAAAGTTGTATTATGTGTGTGTGTCTTTTAACACTTGTCAAAGCCTCTAATGAGAGTTCATGTTTGCCTTCAACATATAGTTTGCTTATTATATGTTGTGATGTTTTACTTGCAAATGAGATGGAAACAGATGAGTCACTGCTCTTAATATATAGAGTCTTGCAACCTGGAAAGATAAAGTTGGATTGTGTTAGGCATAAAGCAAAGCCTCCCTAATGGCATGTTGTGATGCTTTTGCTTGCAAATGATACAAAAGTAGACTGAGCCACTACTGAAGCATATCAATCTTGAATTGTGTTAAGCAGTTCATCTTTGCTTTGAACTCATTAATTTGTTTCTGTCTATTGTGTTATTTCACCCATAAATTACGAAGAAATGATGTTGGAGGCATGAGGAGGTCTACAAGATGTGTCTTGGTATTAGAGAAATACTGGTCATGTTTGTAGGTTCATTTGGTCTGTTCTGAAAAGAAATGTGCTGTTTTCCACCTGAAGGTAACAACACTCTTCATGCCAAGGATTGACAATTTAGTCTTGACATGAAGTGTAAAAAAGATAAAAAGTCAACTCCCCAACTCTAAGCATTCTTTATTATATTAAAAAGCTTTAGAATCTTTTATTCATAGATATTAAGCATTTCGATAGTTACTAGCCATGTTGTCGGCACTGATTCCTTACAGGTGGAAATCCATTGTTTGCCAAATATGGAGTCTTATTCCCAATGTTCTCAGTGTTCCTTTCTTCACCACGACTCAACCTCTCACTTTAGTTTCTGTGCTATTAGATCTTTGTTGCTGATACCGAAAACGAATCTAAGACAAAGACCCCGATGTTTAAAAAGAATAATTTAAATCTTGCTGTTGTGTCAAAGTGCATCCTTAATATTTCTTCTTAATTAATCATATTTAGAAAACTTAACATTAATGTAATGTAATTAAAGGTGCGTCGACACTCATGTACCCTCTAATATCGCAGTCTCTTACGCTATCTCTACCATGTGGTGTGAGGAATAGCTTTCTTGGAAGGTATACCTAATGATATCTTCAAGTCATGTGGTGGGCACACGGATCCCAAATTTATGACTTCAAGTCACACCTTGGTTCCCACCTGAAGTCACGAGCTTGTGGAGGACATCCTCTGTTAACCTTTCACAAAAAAAAAAAAGGGGGCTAAAAAAGAGTGTGGGGATATTAAATTAAACTTTATAATTAAATGAGAGAGTATTAGATTAAGTCGCTATAATTTTATAATTAAATAAAGTCGATAGTATAATGTATTTAATATTTTTAAAGAGAGAAGAGATAAGAGTGGAGAGAGACTAAGAGATACGGGTTTGAGGATTGAAAGATCATAGTTGATCGATATGAATAAAATGTTTTAGTTGTAAATGCCTATATATTTCTTCTCCTCTACTATCCATTTCTCGAGCACAACATTATATTTACCATTTTGGACTTGGCACTTAAAAAGGACTTAGCACAACATTATGTATTCCTTCTCCTCTACTAGCTTTTAATTGGGACCTAACCAGGGCTAAATTTCTCTTCCTGTGCTCTCTAAATTTACCATTTTGGATTCGTTTTTCACGTAAGAGAGCATTATAACTTGTATTTGTTGGATTCGATTATAAGTGCATCTACTCATTGGAAGAGACCTTTGGTTTAATTGGTAAAGAGAACTTTGATTGATCAAAATCTGATTTGAGTAGCTAATGGTTCAAATTTTGATGATACAAATAGTTTAATTAGTAAAGACTTCGATAGATAGATAATCGTAAGGTTTCGAACTAAAATTACATCTTCATCACTTACTCTATGTAAAAACAAATAATTCGAGTTCTCGATCAGATCCAATCGCAACACATATTTCTCATGAAAATTACTCTCACGCTTCTCTCTCTTATTTCAAGGAATATAATGTACCTATCATCTTTAAAAATAGATTTTTTTTTGCTTAAAAAAGGATGAATTATATATAAAAAAAGCATTCCAGTTCTGGATCGGGTCCAATCGCAAAACCGACTTCCCGTGCAAATTACGTTCACGTTTCTCTCTCTTATTTCAAGGAATAAAATGTATCTATCATCTTTAAAAAAAAAAGTCTGTTTTTTTTTTTTGCCTAAAAAGGATGAATTAGGCTCATTTCACAGTGACGCAAGCAACGTAAAAACCTTCTTTGTCATATCCGAGATGCAAAATAATGCCACCGCGCCACGCCAAGTGGTTTGCAAGTGCTCGTTGAGTGCAAGCAAAGAAAGATTTCCTGTTGCTGCATTAGAAAAAGATGTCGAGTGCTGCGGAATTTAATGTTCCGTGTTTTGACTGTATCGGTTAGAATAATGTTAGATGGGTGGATTACATCACCGCTGAGATGCCACATTATTGCTAAAACTCTGCTGGGTGATTCAATTCAACTTATTATTATTATTATTATTATTATTATTATTATTATTATTATTATTATTATTATTATTATTATTATTATTATTATTATTGACGTCATTTATTTTTAAAAAATAATTATTATAAACTTCGCCAGCAAGAAAGCTTGATGGGATCCTGTTATGCTTAGGAATTTTGTGTAAAATAAATACAAATGATTTTGAACTGTAACAGTAAATATTTGAAGTGACTTATAAAAATGGGATGAGTGACAAGATAAATATTTATCCACAATTATGACTCCGATACGTGATGGCACAATTAACTAAGGAGAAGAGAGCTAGTCGGCAAGGCAACCATATAAGCTTATAGAATCCAAAACGATTGTTTTCTTGAAACTCCCACTTTCCATCTCACACTAATAACAGTAATAAAAAGACCTAATCGAGCACCCCATCTGACTTATTTCTTTATATAGATTAGCTATTTAATAGACATTCGAGCCCCTCAACCAATCCTATCAGACTCCTTGTGCACGTGAATCCAAATCGAATCTAGTTGAACCGATTCAAACATCATCCACATTCACCGCATCAATGAGATGATGATAAATAAATTAGACTTAACTTGACCGACTCACCTATAACACCCTGGTTTAGCTAGTAAATATTTTTAATTGACTTATAACAAAATTAATGAGCGTATTATTATTAAGTTAGATTTAATTTACAAGAAAACATAATGATAAATAATGTTAAATATCTGTTTAATAAGTATGGTTTTAGGGGTTTGATAGATGAAAAATAGATATATTTGTCTTGAATTAAATTCAAAGTTTGCATATTTTGATTTATAATTTTTTTTTCACAGTATGTTTAGACGTTGGATATGCACGATAATGAAAAAAAATATATATTTATTTTAGAGGTCAAATCATGTAAATTTTGTGTTTATTATTCGTGGGTTTATAATCTATTTGCCGTTGATTATTTTATCACGTTCTATGGATCAAAACGTATCTCCAAACCATACTCACAAATAGTTCCTTAACTATTCTCTCGCCACCTTGCCAACAAAGCTCATCTCAATTAGATCAATAGAAACCACAGCATCAATTACGTAAGCTTAAAACACGCAGCAAACGACGGACTCCAAGTCGAAGTATTTTAACGAATCATTGTTGTCATCCAACGTCAAGTCGGTACGTTAAATCTCACAAGCCACTCAATCAAGCCTAGTCGGCAACATGGCGTGCACTTCAAATCCGACACTCTCTCTACCGAGAGGAAACTTTGATCATTAAGCAATAGGGTAAGAATTGTGATACAAATATGCCATTTAAATGTTTGAAAATGGTGTATTTCCTCATCTAAATTGTGATAAAACACATATATCCCTCCAAATTTAATCATGATCACTCGTGGCTGAATTGAACTCTAAAAAATAATCTAAGAACTGAAAATACATTTTATTATTCACACTCATCATTTTAATAATTTTTTTTCTTCATATAATTCCCATTTGAAATAAAAATATATAGCCTAAGTGTGGAGTGGATAACTTTTAAAAACATCGAAGTAACGAACTCACTCCATGACGAGTGTTTTCTGATTTCAACTTAACCCAGGTAAATTTGTCACTAAAAAAGAAAAAAAAATTCTTATATAAGAAAGTATATATATATATATATATATATATATATATATATATATATATATATATATGCCTCTAAATTTTGGTATGTATATAGTAGATACACACCGTGACAAATAAGGTCCACAGTAGCTTTCCCATATTTCTCGCCACGGCAATTTGGGTCTCAGAAAGCTATAAATAGCTATGATTACCTTCCTCCCGCCCACAACAGCCAACTCAGTGCCTTCTCTCCTCCCTTTCTCATTCCTTCAAACCCATTTCTTCTGAGAGTCGATATTGGGTTTATTTAGGAGACTGTGAGATTGAATCCGATAGGCATAGCCTCCTCTCCGATGTATAAGTTAAATGGAGATCGAGAGAAGAGTGGAGGAGCCATAGGACTCTTCAGGTTTGTTTTTCTTCTTTTTTTCCTTTTTGTATCAATTAAGATTTTTCTTTAATTCTTTTTTATATTATTATTGATCTGATTCGTAAGACGTCAATATTTGCGTCTCCATTTGATGATGCCAATTCCAGCAGTGAAGCCGCCATGAGCGATGACGTGTGCTTTGAGATCCTCGCCAGGCTCCCCGTCGAAGCCCTGTTCCGATTCAGCTGCGTCTCCAGGGAATGGCACCGCCTTATCTCCGACGACTACCTCCGGTGGCGGCTTCCCCTGCTCGCCTCTGCTGTCTTCTACCGCTGCGGCGACGGCGCGAGCGAGAAGCCCCGGTTCGCGTGCACGTCCCGCGGCGGCCTCCGTGAATGCAGCCTCGAGTTCTTCCCCTTCCATCGGAGCTCCGCCATCGTCGACTGCTGCCACGGCCTGCTGCTCTCCTACTCGAGCTTCCACTCCATGTTCTACGTCGTCAGCCCCATCACCATGAGATGGGTTGAGCTCCCGCGGCCCCCCAGGAGGGCGCAACTCTCTGTGCTCGCCTTCGACCCCCGGCACTCCTCGGAGTACAAGGTCGTCGCCTTCACCGGCTGGCTCCCGCGGGGCGCCGAGCTCATGGTCTTCGCGTCGGAAACCGGGACGTGGGCCGAGCGCAGCGTGCAGTGGGGGCTCCACCCCGACGCCATGACCACCACGTTGCGGTACTTCGCGGGGACCCTCTACATCCTGGCCCACCCGAACTACGCCGTGGCGGTCGACCTCGGCGACGACAGCGCGTGCCGTCTGATCGAGCTGCCGGAGGCCATGAAGCATGGGGCGCGTCTCGACATGTCCGCCGGCGGTCTGCAATACGCCTGCAACGACGGCGGCCGGCTCAGGGTGTGGATGCACAACGAGTCGAGCGGTGGTGGGTGGGTGCTGAAGCACAGCGTCGACGTTAATGGAGCAGTCGTGGCGCTGCATCCGGAGAGGGAGGTGGCGTACCTGAGGGCGGCCTGGAAGCTCGTATCGTATGATCTGAGGAAGAACAAGGTCGAGGAGGTGTTGGAGATGGAGGAGGAGGAGGAGGAGGAGGAGAGGGAGATGGCGTGCGATGTGGTAAACATGTGGTTATTTCCTTTCTCGCGGCACATGTTGGATTGCTTGGTCGCAAGGACGGTGGTGGAGACATCTCCAAGTGATGTGAAGGAATGCAGTGTGTGAATGTGATAAAGTGCAGTTGTTCATCATTATCTTTAGAGGGAAATCCATCACCATTCGTTTCGATCCTTTATATATATATATATATATATATATACATACAAAATCAGAATTAAATAAGTACCTAATTGTGGGCTTCCTTATACGAATGCTCCTCTCATGATTTTCATAATTAACGTTAAAAGAACATCAAATGATTATTTTATCATTTTGTATTAATGCTTGCTTTCTGGGGGATCAGCATTAAAAAATATATATTATTATAAATATATTATATAGTAGTACCGACGGGGCCGCGATCGTTGCCGTGACAGCACGTATCAGCACAGCTGATTCGTGTGTGCCACCTCCCCCTCCTTGCGTTGCCCGGCTGTGCCCATACATTCCCCTTCCTTGCTTCCGTTCGATTCGAGACTTTACTAAGAGTGAACGCCGCAACGTGGATCTTGCTTTGCGTACAAGCCGAAGCCACACTCTTCCCACTCCACCCACGCGACTCAGGTTCTTCTCCCAGCCCCCACCCCTTCCCCAAACCAGCACTTCGCGTCTTCTGTTCCTTTCATGCCCTGTATATGGTCTTCACCTCTCTCTCTCTCTCTCTCTGAAGCCACCCACCATGAGCGACGATGTGTTCATGGAGATCCTCGCCAGGCTCCCTTTGAAGCCCTTGTTCAGGTTCAAGTGCGTCTCCAGAGCCTGGCGCCGCCTCATCTCCGACGACTACTTCCTGCGGCGGCTGCCGCTGCTCACCTCCGCCGTGTTCTACCACTGCAACGCCGACGCCAAGGAGGCGAGATTCGCGTGCACCTCCGGCGGTGGCGATCTCCAGGAGTGCGGCCTGGAGTTCTTCCCCTTCCACCGGGACTCCGACATCGTCGACTGCTGCAGCGGCCTGCTGCTCTCCTACTCCAGACTCCGCGCCACGTTCTACGTCGTCAGCCCCATCACCAATCGGTGGGTGGCGCTGCCGCAGACCCTTAAGAGCACCCATCTCGCCGTGCTGGCCTTCGATCCCTGCCACTCCTCGGAGTACAGGGTGATCTCCTTCACCGGCTGGATCGCACAGGGTTCCGAGCTCGAGGTCTTCTCGTCGGCGACCGGGGACTGGGCACAGCACAGTCTGCACTGGGGAGTCGATTCCGACACCATGACGGCCACGCTGCGGTACTTCGCTGGAATCCTCTACGTTGTCGCCTTCCCCAACTACATTGTGGCGATCGACCTCGACGGGATGAGGTGCCGTCGGATCGAGTTGCCGGAGCCCATCAAGCCCGAAGGGAGCATCGACAAGTCCGGTGGTTTTCTCCACTACACCTGCAGCGACGGCGGCCGGCTCAAGGTTTGGATGCTCGAGCACGCCGACGGTGGTGAATGGGTGCTGAAGCACAGCATCGAGGTTGCGACGATCTTGGGACAAGTTCCGGTGAAGATGCATCAGCAGCTGCAACTGTTGGCGCTCCACCCGGAGCGTGAGGTGGTGTACCTGCGGGCGCCGGGGAGGCTTGTGTCGTATGACCTGGAGAAGAAGGAAGCCGAGGTGGTTTGCGAGTTCGGGAAGGAGGAGCGAGTTTACTTGGTGCAGATTTGGTTGTTCCCTTTCTCGGGGCACATGTCGCATTGCTTGGCTCATTGAACGCAGTAGGCATCCAGTAAAAGTTGGAAAGAAGAGAATGCAGTAATGTGTCAGTTCATCTCTTTAACAGATACTTGTAATTTGCTTTGATGATTTCCATTGCAGCTATGCGTCAAATTATTTATGAAGAAGGCATGTCCATATTTTTTCACTGCTGCACGTAAAAAATTACACAAAATTTATCCCCTGGTCCGAAAAAAGACACATTAAAGCCTAAAGCAGTGGTTTAGAGTGAGTACAACAATAAAAAAATATCTTTCCTAAATAGAATGAACAGCACAGAGAACAGTTAGTACTTGAGAGGAATCCAGATGAGATTGCAAGGCTACTAGCTGCTAATCAATCAGAATGGAAAGAAGGAACCATCAAAAGACACCACTGTGAGGACGAGATCACATGTAGATGCTGGAGTCGACCAAGGAAAAATAAAGAGAAGACCAGATAAATGCCGCATTTCAATGCAATACAGCAGCATGAAGCATATTTTGAATGCATTTACTTCTTGAACATATTCTCAAGATGCAGAATGTGGAACACAAGGACGAGAAGTTTTACATTGAAGTATGAACAGAAAGCAATGTAAACTACTTTCTCCAGTAGCTCGTCACCTATCTCCAACGAAATAATGAACCAAGATGTTGATGAATCTATAGTGCATCTTACATATCCCAACAATTAATAGAAGGTCGTGGCACATTGATAGTGCCTCGTGCTACCCATGGTGCTTGATATGAGGAAAAAACCCTAGAATGTGCTCTGGCATGAAATCATGTCGTGTAAGAATCCCGACAATAGGAGGCCTCTGCAAGCAAAACACAATCTCTCATGTGAGATATCTGAAGCTTGTTACAAATTGTTGGAGAAAGCAAACATACAAGAATCAGAAACCAATGTAGGATTCTCAGTTAACAAGCCATATGAATAGACAGCATGTAGCACCAACTAAACTAGGTTTTGAGGTGCTCCAAGAGTGCCACATCTTACAACAGAGAACCAATGATACATGAAGTTACATGAACATATTAATAACCAAATATATCGACAACTAATCATCACCATATGAACTTACTTAAGCTGGATCATTCAGAACCAGTCAGAGTCAACCATTAGTGGGCGTTGGAAACTACAAACTAGCAGCATAGTTGCATAACAGAAGAAAAAGTTTCTATCTGAGCCATTCTGTTCTAAAATCAGTCTGTAATTACCAAGGCCTATGTAAATTCAACAGGATGCTCATACAAATCAAAAAAGGTGCACCTTTTATTGCCTCATTTTTAGAGGAAAAATGAGGGCATGGTATTAGCTGTAATTCACTTCAGAGGCTTTGACTTCCATTGACTGAGATGAAATCAGCATAGTAGTGCTGAATTATGCATCTAGAGTGAACTTGCTAAATTTAAAAGAAATGATTGGTTCATCAATATGCAAGTAATGTGAGTGCGTAAGAAACTTCATTTTAATGTTAAAGAAAGAAAAATACCAGAGATGATATTCTAATTCTGGTTGGAGAATATCAACATAGTAAAATACTGAGTTATGCATCTAGAATGAACATCCTAAATTTAAAAGAAATGATTAGTTGATCAATATGCAAGTGATATAAGTGTGTAAGAAACTTCACTTTAATGTTAAAGAAAGAAAATTACTAGAGAGGATATTCTAGTTCTGGTTAAAAGTAGCTCAGTTAACTCATTGAAAAATATCAGCAAAATAAAATATTACAAGAAACTCTTACCAGAGCTATAAGCTTGTGGAAATTTGAGTTGCTTAATTATCGCATTCAAGTATCTAACTACCGATAATAATATACCTAAAAGTGCACTAGTGGAAGGAATACTCACCCCTGGAGTCTTTGGCACAACACATAGATGCCTCAGTCCGAGCTCTCTGAAAAGAATTGCAGCCTTTGCCAGAGACATGGTCTCCACCACTGTGTATGGTGATCTATTAGTAATTGGGTGGAGATCTACATACATTTCCATCTCCTCTTCATTGATATCTATTTCCTCCAATTTCACACCCTTACCAGATCCTGCTTTCGCAAAATCATATGCACCAAATCTCTGCAAAACATCTGCTGCCCCGGTTGACACTCTCTCCTTTGTAAATCTCTTTCCCTTGAGCAACACAAGCAGATGTGTCCTTAGTACAAGTCCACACAGTTCTGGTGCAACCGAGAAAGGTGGCTCATCGACTACCGGAAATCCATTATGCCCTGTTAATCGTATGGCATGAACTATATTTCCCACCCTTTCGACCCCAGAGAGGGTAATGAGTGGGCCTGAGACCACATCACCGGCCACCAAGTTTCTCATGTAAGGCTCAGCATGAGCCTCCATGAAAGGGAAACCCTTCATCTTCACCATTTGATCATAAACTCCTTTGTTGAAGCAATCAGCAACAGTTTTGGACACAAGGAGAACAAGCATTACCAAGGGGAGCATCAGAAGATCATTGGTGAGCTCAAGGAGTATGACACAAACTGAGACTGTCATTCTCATAGTTCCTCCAAGAAAGGAAGCTGCGCCAAGGAGGGCAAACAATCCTTTATCTAGTTTAGATAAAGAACCAAGAAAGGTGCCCACTAGACGACCATATGAGGCTCCAGCCAATATGACAGGGATGAAGAGGCCAGAAGGGATGGCAATGCCATAGGTAACAATGCCAAGGCAATAAACTCCAATGAAAAAGATGAAAAGTGTAGAAAGACAGAACTCATTGTCAGTGCCACCACTAAAAAGATTACGAATAGCATCATCATTGGTGTTGAGAAAGAGGGAGGCAAGGTCATTGTACTGGTTTGGAGGACATTGGAAATTCTTATAGTTGCCAGAGCGACCAATGGTTGGGCATTGATCTTGAGCATCTGGAGGGCATGGGGTGCATTTGGCCAGCCATGGAAGTCCATATGAGCAACAAGAAGTCAACAGGGAGACAGCAACTGTGAGAAGGATCTTGAATGGAGCTCCTCTCCTGCAATAGGTTAAAGCACCATAATAAATGAAAACTAAAGATTCAGATATTATAGCATTGTGACTATACACGTCAGAAACTATAATGAAACAGAATTTGATATAGCATCGAAACCAGATTATAGAAAAGATCGACCAAAAACGAAGTAATCAGAGCATACTCGTTGAAGATGCTATATGTGTGAAGTGTCTTGTCTATGAGAAAGTTGTACAGACTTCCAAAAATACCACCAACAATACCAAGAACTATCACTGCGATCAGATCAGGTGTTCCATATGCAGGAACACTGGAGCTGAGGTCAAACATTATCAATCCTCCCTGCCCAAAGAGACCACAGTTTCCACTGCGGCAGAAATCTATAAAAGTTCTCAATACCACAGCAACTACTGCTGTTGTGAAAAATGTTCTCCAAAGAAGGGCACTTCGCCACCTGAAAACACAAGAACAATGACATTTTTTATAATATTATTATAATTTAAGGGATATATTAATCATACTGTAGAATTGCAATACATTATGCCCTTTTCTCCAACAGTTAGCGGCAATCTTCCTGCTACACACAACACATATATAACACTGATGCCAAGCTACTATTTTTTGGTATGACTTTTCTTTTAGGATGTGCTCATAAGTTCTACATTGTATTAAGTTACCAATCAAGACATGGGCAAATCATCTAGAGACTTATGACATTGTTTTAGTGCTTTTTACTATGCCACTGACATATCATGAACTTCTGCAATTATTAAATAAAAACTATCTCAAATATGAATATCTGAACAACTACCACTTAGCCTTCAACAAATTTAAGAAGTAAAAATCTTTCTTTGTGCTTAGAGAAAGAATGATACCAAGATGCTGCTTCTTCAAGGGCAAAGAGGACCCCACCAACTGGGGCTCTAAAGGCAGCTGCCACACCTGCAGCTGCCCCACAGGTTATCAGATCTCGACGATCTCGATCATTCTTGAAGTATCTGAGCCATGTCCATGTTAGATGGTACTTGCGTGATCCACCCTGACCAAGCAGGGAGGCTATGCATGCTCCAGTGTGTACCATAGGCCCCTCCTTACCCAAGACAAATCCAGCAGAAACTCCCCCTATGGAGCCAAATATCTACAGATTGACAAATCAAAATTAATCAGCTATTCTCGGTGAAATAGTGGAGTACTATCAGCTGTTCATTTATTCTTTCTGTAATAAGTTGTTTTAAAACTTTCCAATACAACAGAGATGGTTATTTGTGCTTAAGCATATGAAAATTTCTAAGAAAAGACTGCAGCTAGCATACCTGAAAAGCACCTTGATTGGATTTTGATTTAAAATGCAAGACATATAGAGAGCTTGCTGAAGTTTTTACATAGCCTTGATTGCAAAACATTGAGAAGGATATACATCTATTTAACTGCAGGAAATTCCTAATATAACATGCTTAAGAACCTCAAATGACCAGCTACCCATTACTCCTCAAACTTCTCTATATAATTTTTCATGCTGGGTTAGTTAATGATATTAATATTCTTTTACGGTCCATGCAGCCCTCATTCTTAAGAACTTGTGTATTAGTCCATGCTGCTCTCTAACTATGCTTAGGATCTTGGTTGCTCTTAATCCAGTCAAAATAATCTAAAAGACTGAATTAAAACTCATATCTATAGTGACCAAATTTTTAGCTAAATAAATTCGGCTTCAAAGTGAAAAAAATTTGAGCATAGAAGCTATTGTATTAATTGCCTTGGAGATGGTGAGACCAGACTTGATTGGTGATCACAATAATGTGAAAATAATTTACTGAACCTCAAAGCCCTACTGTGATTTTCTTCAACAAATCAGGAAGATTGATGGAAGTGATACAAATTAGAAAACCTGGATATCAAGTTGCTTCTTGTTGCTATCCAGTTCCATAATTACAGTTGAATGTAGAACAAGAAAAAGAAACAGGCCAACAATATCAGGTTAGGTCCTACCTTCACAAAGAGTGTACTAGGAGCCAATATTGAATAAGCATCAACACCATTTAGATAAGCTTTAACTTCAGGAATGCCAGATCCAGCTGCTGCAGGCGCAACATAAGCACATAAGGCAGCAGCTGCTGCTGCCAGAACTAAGTTGCAGCCAGCATATACAACAAATGCTTTGTGATAACTGCACTGAACCACATAATGATCACTTAAACTTATTCTAGAAAAGTGAGTAGCAGAAAACAACATAGAAGTATTCAGTTTACATTAACATAATAGCTCGGAGCCTTTTTCCTGCAGTATTTTCAGTATGAACTTCTCCTAAATGCAATAATCCAACTGCAGTCTGATCCATCAGAAAATGGTCTACTAACACAAATTCCAATTTCAGTTTTAATCGGAGAAAGATATGCTTAATGAAAGCAATTGCCTCCACAATATAGAAACTTGAATTTGTGGAACATTAATTTAATTGTTAAATATAGTGAACACTTAAAACCAACTTTCCAATAAGCTATTCTAGGCCTTTTCCCATAATGATCACTCACCATAAACATGGAGCGCATCTTTGTATGTTCTGGAATGATATGATTTAGACAACTCTTGCTTCAGTCATTTGTAAAAAATTAGCTGATCTCTTCTTCCATAAAATCCTTTTTGGTAATTATTAGAGTAAGGCTAAGCCACTAACAAACTGTCACGGACAAATTGTAAACGACTTGTTCGGTGTAATGCTTATGCATGTCCGTGTCTTTTCAGTTTGTTCTTACTTTGCAAAGCATGTAAAGGGCTGGCCAAAGACTAAACAGTCCCATTTGAGCGAGTTTGGTGGCCGTTTCAGGCTTGTACATAATGATGGTGTCATGTGGACACTTGTACTAGATTTCGATCTATAGTGGACCAATTTTATACCTTTGTTGTGCAACCGTTCTGAGCTTATGACATCCATAGTTGGAATTTGCATTGGTTATAAAGTGTTTGCTGAAAGGGTTACTTGTGGATCCCGTGTGAAGCGTTTTCTCTGTCCCGTCTTCTCTTTTGCAGGTCCTAAGAGATCGTAGGAGATTTCGGAGAGGCTGACCTTTGCGGACTGATACGTAATGGTGCCACACGGCTTAGGCGAACCAGCTAAGTTCGTGACAGATGGTATCAGAGCAGGACAAGCACACATAGAAACACTTAACATACAAACGTGGGGGACCTAGCAGGGCTGCGTTGAGGGCAGCCAACATGCGCGACCGTTTGGAAACGGACATGGAGTTGTAGGGGAAGGAGTCGCTTAGAGGAGCGGGCATCCGAGGATGACATTCAGAGGAATGGCCAACCCTTTGCGCAAGAGGCACCACGAGGACAACAAGCTAAGAAGAATTGCGTAGCGCACAAAGGTTGGGATGGCTGAGATCGAGTAGTGGCTCGACGTTGGCACCCAAACTTGACAGTGCTCGAGGCAAGCGAGGCGCTTGGTAAAGGATGAGACCGTGCAAGGTGGAGTGAGTTGTTCAACGATCGAAAGAGTTGTGCTAAGCTCACAGAGGCGAGGGGAGTTGCAAACTCAAGGAATTCGATACTCATACAAGGGCTTGTATGCGGACGACGGATTGTCCGTCGCCATCCCAAGGCGGCCGAAGGTCGGCTCCATGGAGCATTGAAACTTTGTCTTTGGCATGTGTAGGATACGTTCGTAAGAGGCTGATGTGTGCAGTAGGTTCAGCATGTTACTAGACTCAGAGGGGTGCAGTGGGAGCTGTATTGGCGAAGAGTCACAATCTAGCAGGTGCGTTTGCTAAGGCAGAACAATACACAGTTTGTTCAGCAAAGGCGGAGTAGTCCAAGGGGATAGTCTCCAAAACTTCCAGAGGGAAGGATGTGAAACGAGAAGTTGCTCCAACGGACAAGATATCCAGGAGGGATAAGTCCCGGTTCTCCAGAGGGAGAATCAGGTACAACAGATCGCACACGTTGAGGAGTACCTCAAGATAAAGCTCAACGGATCGAGCGAGCAGCGAGGAATCATCGTATGATCTCACAGGAGGCAATGCATTGGTGGACGCATAGCGAGATCAAGTGGGGGAGTGACCCAAGGCAACACAAAATGAAAGCACACTTAGAGCCGATATGGAGATCGAACTCAACAGAGGGCTGACCCGTGGAATGGTGGGCGTGAGGACTACCATTAATTCTATGCAAATCAAGAAGCGGAGCAACTTGGGGATAACTTAGTAAAACACCCAAGCCGCATGAAGGGAGTGGCATAGAAGATAGAACATGGAGCGGGGGCTTGAAGCTTTCCTTAGACAGAGGTTAAGGACATGGATTCTTGCAGAGGCAGGAGCAGGATCATGTCGTTCCATGAGTTTCTTATTCTGATGGAGCAGACTCATCTTGCATGGTGCCAAAGACGAAGGGAACTTCGAGGCACATGCACCTTATCTCGGTGAAGCATTGACTAAGGCGACACAACTTGCAGAGGCAAAGTTGGTGTCAGAAGTGTTGAATCTCGGATTTTGATGACGAAACTAATTGATTGTGATTTGTGGTCTAACTGCGTTTTGAGTTATGCAGGTCTACTATCGATCAGGATTAGACAGTTGACACTGGAGGAATTGACGTTGCGCCGGAAGTGATCACGTTAGGATATTGGATGTCGAGCCGGAGGTTCGGTCGACAATCGGCAGAAGGCTTCGTACGTCGGGCATCGGGCCAAGAAGAGCGTGTTGCGCTAAGGATATCGGGGTTGCGGAGGTCAACCACCGATTGGGCAATAGATCGCAAGAGAGGACGATGTGCCGAAGAATCAGACGAAGCGTCGACCAATGACGTGCCGGGCAATTGAATGTCAATTCGCGTTGTAATAACTGTCTAGATCGAAGTAGAATGTTTGTTTGTGTGTGTGCAGGATTGACTATGATAGCGATGAAGACGTAAAGTAAAACAAAGTGCCGGAAGACAAGTGTGATGGATCATTGGGAGTTCAAAGATTCGTTGGGAGTGTTGCCGGAATCGGCCGAGAACGAGTAGGAGCTTGCCGAAGGGATTTCGAAATTTCGCCGGAAGGTTTGTCGGAAGTTCGCGGAGCTTGCCAAGAAAGATCGGAGCTTGCCAAAGAAGCTCGGTGGAACTCGCCAAGATCATCGTGAAGTCAGGGAGCTAGCCGGGAGTCCGCAGAATGGTTTCCGAGGGTCCGTCGGAAGACCGCCGGAAGCTCGTCGAAAGAAGTCTTGTCTTGTGGACTTTGTAATAGCTTAGAAAATGTCTTTAAAATTTGTAGTTAGTACATAATTTGGTTTAGGATTAAGTGTTAATCCTATAAACTAAATTTGGGCCAATTTGGACTTCATTTGGACCGGTTTCGATCGAGTTTTCGGTCGAAACTAGTGCTGAAATGACCTAGGCGGTGGCACCGCCCAGTGGCCGAACCAGGCGATGGAACCGCTGTGCGTGCGATGGAACCGCCCCACCGAGTGTCGGGCGGTGGTCGCCACCTGGGCTGTAGCATCGCATCGCCAGCCAGAAAGCACAGGCGATAGCACCGCTTGCTTTGGGCAATGGAGCGCTTTGTGCCTTTGCATCGATCGGGCCGATGATCGACAAGGTAGCACCGCCTCGACAGCGATAGCACTACCAAAGATCGGAAACCCAAAGAATTCAAATTTGGAGCTCAAATTTGAATCCTTTTTGGATCTATAAATACCCCCCTTTCTCAGCTGAAAGGAGAACCCTTTGAGAGTTAGAAATTAAGCAAAAGGCTTGGGAAAGTCTAGTTTTCAATAGTTTGTGTTCACCTCCTTTTTTCTCTTTAAAAAATATGTAAGAGTGTGAACTTCTTGTAAAAGGGTTGTAAGAGGGGTGTTTGGTCCTTTCCCTTCAAAAAGATTTGCTAGTGGAAGTTGGGAGCTTCATCGGAGAAGGCTTCGGAAGTGGATGTAGGTCGGATGACCGAAGCACTATAAATCAGTTTGCATTTACTTTCTCGCAACTTACTTTGCTGCAAACCACCTTCATTTGCTACCTTACTTACTCTACTTCCTCTTCATCTTCATATATATCATTTTAAGTTTATACGCAATCGAAACGGTTTCAAACGAAACGTTGATTTTTATCGTACGAAGTTTCCGAACTTGTTTAAATCGCCGAAAATCTATCGTTCTTTACCGCTGCACTAATTCACCCCCCCTCTTAGTGCCGCTCGATCCCTAATAAGAAGGCCTTAGCACGAGGCAAGAGGATGCAGAGACAGATACTCTTAAAGAATATGCCACAGTGTTGCTATTCGAGTTGCCATGAGGAAAGCGGTATGCAGCGAAGATTATACTGGTAGGGGCATAGGCCCAGGATCCAGACAATGGTGCACCAATTTCAGCGAAGTCAGGGGATTTCAGAGGGGCTGCTAGGCGACGGACTATCCTAGAGCTAGGCTTCGTCCGAGTGTGACCTGAGAGCGGGTGGACGAAGGTCGATTGCCAAAGGAGTGAACAAAATCGAATGTGGCAAAGGCCTTGCGATGTGTTGGCAGAGTCTACACATGGAGATATCGCAGTTCGAGTTCATACCACAAGGATCAAAATGCAAGGAAATGTCACCAGGAGGCGACATGATGCAGCGGATCGTGGTGGAATGGACACACACAGTGTGTGACAAGACGAACACATGGTGAGCGTGGTTGGGAGCTTCACTTCGGTGAACAACACGACGGCAAGAAGAGCTATGGATTCAAGTAGTGAATGCCATGGTACCGCAGAGGCGGGTCTTCCGTGTGTGCATCGAATGCTGTATTGAATGGAAGCTTTGGGCATCAGCTTATGGGGGCTGTGCACTATCGAGGAAGAAGTTCAGGTGCAAGTACCAGTGAGTCGCATGGGGGGATTGGATCATGCAGAGGTATGATCGGGAGCGCGACTAGGAGCTCCACTTCGGTGAACGACATAACAGCAAGAAGGGCTATGGATTCAAGCAGGGAATGTCATGGTACCGCAGAGGCGGGTCTTCCGTGTGTGCATCGAAGGTTGCATTGAATGAAAGTCTTGGACATCAGCTTATGGGGGCTGTGCACTATCGAGAAAGTTCAGATGCAAGTACCAGTGAGTCCCATGGGGGGACTGGATCATGCAGAGGTATGATCGGAGCGGCTGAAGAGTTGGACTGCTTCAGAGCTCACATTCGCTTAAGGAAGCCCGACAAGTCAGAGGAGAAGGCCGAGTAAGCGAACGTTGCGACCAATGAAACTAAGGAGAACAGAAGCGATGCAAGCCCTGCAACATGATGGCGGAGGCCATATATGGGAGTTGTAGTCCGTCTTTCCATCGACCAAGTGGAACTGCTCAGAGAACACAGAGGTGTTGAAGCAGGTGGTCGAAAAAGGGCGAGGAAGCAATGACGAGTCCAGAGGGACTCAGCTACCAAAAAATTGAGCGTCGGTTAGAATGAAGGTAGACTCAGAGGAGTGCCGCAGTGCTGCAGAGGTGGATTTACCGATCGCGAAGAAAGGACGCAGATGCGAGCCAACGGATTGTCACGGATTTAGCTGGTTTTGCCTAGGCCGTGCGGCACCATTGCGTATCACCGCAAAGGTCAGCCTCCCCAAAATCTCCTACGATCCCTTAGGACCTGCAAAAGAGAAGATGGGACAGAGAAAACGCTTCACGCGGGATCCACAAGCCATCCTTTCAGCAAACACTTTATAGCCAATGTAAATTCAACCATTAATATCACAAGCTCAGAATGGTTGCACAACAAAGGTATAAAATTGGTCCACTACAGACCGAATTCTAGTACAAGTATTCCCTCGACGCAAACTTTATGTACAAGCCTATAATGGCTGCCGAACTTACTCAAATGGGGCATTTAGCCTTTGGCAAGCCCTTTACAAGCTTTACAAGCTATAACAAACCAAAAGGGACACGGACACATATAAGCATTACACCGAACAAGCCGTTTATAATTTGTCCGTGACATTCTCCCCCACTTATTCCTTTGACATCCTCGTCGAAGCCTTTGCTGACGCTGCAACTTCTTTTCTTTGTTGGATCTTCGATTTTCTGCTCCTGCTGCGATGCGCCCCTTGGCTCCCAATTGTTCTCCGCTTGTTGTTGTTGAGTCATCGAACTTTAATCTGCCATGCTGCTTCAACTCGCCAATGACTCTGACTCTGGTGTGGGGTTGGCAGAGTTGTGCTAATCCTTGCTGGTTCTTGTGGATTCATCTGATGAAGGGAAAAGACCATCTTTGATATGCGCCAGTCTTCAAATTCTTCGTCTCTTGAATTGGATAGATGCTTGTTGGAGCTTTAACGAGCATCGCCTCGAAACCTTTAAAGTTTTCAAGTCCTTCCTCCGCAAAATCTACCCATCGAATCTTCTTCCACTTAGTTGTCTTGCCCAAGTAGGTTCGCATCACTTTCTCTTTCGATTGGCATTCAATTGGGAAATGAAGTGGACAATCTACTCTCAATAGCACTGATCATCATTGGTGAGGACTTGACAACTATTGTCTTCCATTAGTCTCTTCGAAGGGTCTTCAAATTTGTGCAGAGCTCCTCTGCTAGATAATTAAGAGAGTTAGGGTACTCGGTTTCGCCCATTCTCTTAAGAGTTGAGAAGGTAAAGGTTACTTGACTTCGCCCGCCTCCTTGAGGTTGTACTTTATGCGTCAAGCTGGTTACTAGACTTCGTCTGCTCTTAGCTCACACTTCCGAAGCACTTGAAGTGTTTGCAATCCTTGCGCTGAGTCAGCTATTATGATTCGCCTTCTCATTGCCATTGAACTTCTGGAATGCAAGAAGTTATCACTCCAACTTGGAGTAAGTCTCCGATAGATTTGGTCGCCTTTGGGATTGTACCGCCTTCTCCATCATTTCTGCCGCCGGCTCCTCTAAGTAGCAAAGGTACAGCACTGCGTACTGCCTGCTTCGATCCTTGGTCATGCACTTTTGCATCGACCCGAAGTCCTTCACTCACGGCTATCTTGATGAAAAGTCTATTGGCACCGTTCTTACGAAGTTCTCTGGCCTTTGCCCTTCAGCCTTGTCTTGGTACATGGAGTTTGCCAATGCATTCTCCTCCTCCACGGCCCATATCACGACCAAGCGCTCTCCCTCTATGAGAGCAAGGGATTGATGACTCCCCGAAAGTCCCGCCTCTACGGTACCATGGCACTACTATCCGTTGTCCCACATCTACGTCCCTTATTTGTGATCGGTATATCTACCTCTGCGGCATTGCGGCACTCCTCTGAGTCCACCTTTATTCTAACCGATGATTGATCTTAGGTAGCTGAGTCCCTCTGGACTCGTCATTATTTCCTCGCCTTTTTTCGACCACCTGCTTCAACACCTCTGTGTTCTCTGAGCAGTTCCACTTGGTCGATGGAAAGACAGACTGCAACTCCCATGTAGGGCCTCCGCCATCATGTTGCAGGGCTTGCACCGCTTCTATTCTCCTTAGCTTCATTGGTCGCAACGTTCGCCTACTCGGCCTTGTCCTCTGACTTGCCGGGCTCCCTTAAGCGAATGTGAGCTCTGAAGTAGTTCAACTCTTCAGCCACTCCGATCATACCTCTGCATGATCCAATTCCCCCATGGGACTCCCTGGTACTTGCATCTGAACTTCTTCCTCGATAGTATATAACCCCCATAAGCTAATGTCCAAGGCTTCCATTCAATGCAACATTCGATGCACGCACGGAAGACCCGCCTCTGCGGTACCATGACATTCACTGCTTGAATCCATAGCTCTTTTTGCCGTCGTGTTGTTCACCGAAGTGAAGCTCCCAGTCGTGCCCCCGATCATACCTCTGCATGATCTAGTCCCCCCATGGGACTTATTGTGTGTGTCGACTTGCCACGAACTATTCCACCACGATCCGCTGCATCATGTCACCGCCTAGTGACATCTCCTTGCATTCTGATCCCTGTGGTATGAACTCGAACTGCGATATCTCCATGTGTGGACTCCGCCAACACATCGTAGGGCCTCTGCCACCTTCGATTCTATTCGCTTCTTTGGCAATCGACCTTCGTCCACCCACTCTCGGGTCACACTCGGACGAAGCCTAGCTCTAGGACAATCCATCGCCTAGCAGCTCCTCTGAAGTCCCCTGACTTCGCTGAAATTGGTGCACCAATGTTTGGATCCTGGGCCTCTGCCCCTACCAGCACAATCTCCGCTGCGCACCGCTTTCCTCATGGCAACTCGAATAGCAACACTATGGCATATTCTTCAAGAGTAACTGCCTCTGCATCCTCTTGCCCCGTGCCAAGGCCTTCTGACACCAACTTTGCCTCTGCAAACTATGTCACCTTAGTTCCTCCACCAAATGCTTCATCGAGATAAGGTGCATGTGCCTCAAAGCTCCCTTCGTCTTCGGCATCATGCAAGATGAGTCTGCTCCATCTGAATATGAAACCCATGGAACGACATGATCCTGTTCTTGCCTCTGCAAGAGTCCATGTCCTTGACCTCTGTCTAAGGAAAGCTCCAAGCTTTTGCTCTATGTTCCATCTTCTAAGCCAACTCCCTTCATGCGGCTTGAGTACCTCACCAAGTTACCCCCAAGTTGCTTTGCTTCTCGATTGGCATTGTATTAATGGTAGCCATCGCGCCCACCATTCCACGGGTCAGCCCTCTGTTGAGTCCGATCTCACTATCGGCTCCAAGTGTGCCTTCACTTTGTGTTGCCTTGGGTTGCTCCCCCACTTGATCTCGCTATGCGTTGACCAACGCATTACCACTTATGAGATCATACGACGACTCCTCGCCGCTCACTCGATCCATCGAGCTTTGTCTTGAGGTACTCCTCAACCGGTGCGATTTATTGCACATGATTCTCCCTCTCGAGAACCACGACTTATCCCTTATGGATATCTGCCCCGTTGGAGCAACTTCTCTCTTCGCATCCTTCCCTCTGGAAGTTTTGGAGACCACCATCCCCTTGGACTACTCTACCTTTGTTGAACAAACTGTGCCGAATTTTGCCTCTGCAAATGCACTTGCTAGATTGCGACACTTCGCCAATACAGCTCGCACTGCACCCTTCTGGGTCTAGCAACATGCTGAACCTGCTGCACACTTCAGCCTCTTACGAAAGTATCTTGCACATGTCGAAGAGAAAGTTTCAATGCTCCATGGCACCGACCTTCGGCCGCTTTGGGATGACCACGGACAGTCGATTGTCCTCATGCAAGCCCTTGCATGAGTATCGGATTCCTTGAGTTTGTAACACCCCTCACCTCTGTGAGCTTTGCACAACTCTTTCGATCATTGAACAACCCAATCCACCTTGCACGGTCTCATCTTTTGCCAAGCACTCCGCTTGCCTCGAGCACCGTCAAGTTTGGGTGCCAACGTCGAGCCACTGCTCGAACTCAGCCATCCCAACCTTTGTGCGCTACGCAATTCTTCTTAGTTTGTTGTCCTCGTGGTGCCTCTTGCGCGAAGGGTTGGCCATTCTTCTGAATGCCATTCTCGGATGCCCACTCCTCTGAGTGACTCCTTCCCCTACAACTCTATGTCCGTTTCCCAAACGGCCGCGCATGTTGGCTGCCCTCAATGCAACCCCGCTAGGTCCCTCACGTTTGCATGCTAAGTGTTTCTAAGTGGGCTTGTCCCGCTCTGATACCAACTGTCACGGACTTAGCAGGTTTTGCCTAAGCCGTGCGGCACCATTGCGTATCACCACAAAGGCCAGCCTCCCTAAAATCTCCTACGATCCCTTAGGACCTGCAAAAGAGAAGATGAGACAGAGAAAGCGTTTCACGCGGGATCCACAAGCCACCCTTTCAACAAATACTTTATAGCCAATGCGAATTCAACCATTAATATCACAAGCTTAGAATGGTTGCACAACAAAGGTATAAAATTGGTCCACTATAGGCCGAATTCTAATATAAGTATTCCCTCGATGCAAACTTTATGTACAAGCCTACAATGACTGTCGAACTTACTCAAATGAGACATTTAGCCTTTGGCAAGCCCTTTACAAGCTTTACAAGCTATAACAAACCAAAAGCGACACGGACACACATAAGCATTACACCGAACAAGCCGTTTACAATTTGTCCGTGACAGGATGGTAGTGTCATGGGCATGTCAACACCATGGTACTGCAGAGGCGGGACTTCCGTGGAATCATCGATCCCTTGCTCTCATAGAGGGAGAACGCTTGGTCGTAATATGGGCCGTGGAGGAGGAGAATGTAGTGGCAAACTCTATGTACCATGACAAGGCTGAAGGGTAGAGGCCAGAGAACTTCGTAAGACCGGTGTCAATGAACTTCTCATCAAGAGAGCCATAAGTGAAGGACTTCGGGTCGATGCAGGAGTGCAGGACCAAGGAACGAAGCAGGCAGTACGTGATACTGTACCTTTGCTACTCAGAGTAGGCGGCAGAAATGATGGAGAAGGCGGTATAATCCCAAAGGCGATTAAATCTATCGGAGACTTACTCCAAGAGGAGTTATAACTTCTTGCATTCCAGAAGTTCAATGGCATTGAGAAGGTGAATCACAGTAGCTGACTCAACGCAAGGATTGCAAACACTTCAAGTGCTTTGGAAGTGTGAGCCAAGAGCAGACGAAGTCTAGTAACCAGCTCGACGCACGAAGTGCAACCTCGAGGAGGTGGACGAAGTCAAGTAACCTTTGCCTTCTCAACTCTCAAGAGAATGGGCGAAATTGAGTACCCCAGCTCTCTTAGTTATCCAGCAGAGGAGCTCTGCACAGATTTGAAGACCCTTCGAAAAGACGAATGGAAGACAACAATTGTCAAGTCCTCACCAATGGTGATCAGTGCTACTGGGAGTAGATTGTCCGCTTCATTTCCCAACTGAATGTCAATCGAAAGTGGAAGTGATGCGAACCTACTTGGACGAGACAACTAAGTGGAAGAAGATTTGATGGGAATATTTTGTGGAGGAAGGACCTGAAAACTTCAAAGGTTGCGAGACGATGCTCGTTAAAACTCCAACAAGCATCTATCCAATTCAAGAGATAAGAAGAATTTGAAGACTGGCACATATCAAAGATGGTCTTTTCCTTTATCAGATGAATCTGCAAGAACCAACAAGGATCAGCACAACTCGGCCAACCTCAAACCAGAGTCAGAGTCATTGGCAAGTTGAAGCAGTATGGCGGATTAAAGTTTGACGACTCAACAACAACAAACATAGAACAACTAGGAGCCAAGGGGCGCATCGCAGCAGGAGCAGAAGATTGAAGATCTAGCAAAGGCAAGGAGTTGCAGCGTCAACGAAGGCTTCGACAAGGACTTCAAAGGAATAAGTGGGGGAGAATATCATAGACAAATTGTAAACGGCTTGTTCGGTGTAATACTTATGCATGTCCGTGTATTTTCAGTTTGTTCTTACTTTGCAAAGCATGTAAAAAGCTGACTAAAGGCTAAACAGCCCCATTTGAGTGAGTTTGGTGATTGTTTCAGGCTTGTACATAATGATGGTGTCATGTGGACACTTGTACTAGATTTCGGTCTGTAGTGAACCAATTTTATACCTTTATTGTGCAACCGTTCTGAGCTTATGACATCAATGGTTGGAATTTGCATTGGCTATAAAGTGATTGCTGAAAGGGTTGCTTGTGGATCCCGTGTGAAGCACTTTCTCTGTCCCATCTTCTCTTTTACAGGTCCTAAGGGATCGTAGGGGATTTCGGGGAGGCTGACCTTTGCGGACTGACACGCAATGGTACTGCACGGTTTAGGCGAACCAGCTAAGTCCGTGACAAAACACTAACTCAATATAAGGGAAAGGTAGAAGCCTCCATCATTGTTAATTTCTTGCACTTGTAGGCATGATATGCAATTTCAAATGATACCGTCAGGTACGGGCGGTATGTACCGGTCCGAGAGGATACTGGTACGCGGACCGCTTGCTACCGGGCGATACACGTATTTTGGCTAGTACCGAAGCGTACCGATCGGTACCGAGGCGTACCGACCGATATCGAGGTGTACCGACCGATACCGAGATGTATCGACCAGTACCCGCCCTAGATTTCGACTTTTACCGAGATATACCGATCAGTACGACCTAGCATGATACCATCGGTATGCCATAGCGTACCAACGGTACATATCGGTACGTACCGTACCAACCAACTCTCGGTACACCGGTATGGTACAGTATTGCGGACCTTGCTTGTAGGTCCACTAGATCTTCCCAGATTCTAATAATGATAGTAGCCGAAAAATTGGTTCAAGTACTGGAGTGATGCATATTTATATCAAATTATCTCATGTTCATACTAATTACTACAGCTGTCCATCATCAACAGTTTCCATAATAGAAAAATTAAAATGGCTGCCTATTTGTAAATGTTTGTAATGCACAGCCTAGCTACATTCAATAAAACCATGTCTATTTTAAAACCAGGGTTTATACATGATGTACATAGACAATATCTATATATCAATGCTTGCTAGTTTCTCAATCTTTACATATACTGGCCATGTAACTGAAAAGCATTGCTGCATTCCACTTATGAAAAAGCACAATATCACAAGCAAAATTGTTGCTAAAATATTACTAAGGTGACTAGCAGAGGTGTCGGGGATCCTAGTTTCAAACTATATATATTTCTCTTATCAATACATCATGGTTAGAGTAGTAAAAAAGATGCAACAACTAAACATGCTTAATTCAAGTCTTTATTTCTTGATTTACAAAGCAACATGATAAAAAAAAAAATGCTGCTACCAATTTTAGGGTCTTGCAGGTCATTACTTCTTTTGATTTTTGCCAGGTCAAGAATTTGAAATATTTTTGTATTAAGAATAAAGGAGGATGTGATTCATGACCAGGAGAATTACTTAGCTAAAATACTTGGGCAATCATCTTTACAAGCATCCAAACCTAGAACCCACTAAAGCGAAGAGGGGAACCAACCAATCACCCAGGGTCACATTGATTCCTTCTTGTGTGATTATGCTTCACAATTTATCCCTCATCATCCTTTCAAACTTTGCATATGCAAGATAGCCAAACTGTCTACTGAAACATAGCTTTCCTATGCTATATGAAACCTCAGGCTGATCTTTCAAAAAAAAGTTTACTAATCACGAATTCAGGTTTCTTACATTTCCTCATCTTTGAATGCATTATAACAATCTGTTGAAGTGGTTGCAATAGACGATGTAAACCTTACCTATGCTTTAGCATAAGATTACTTGTCAGCAACAACTTAAATCCAGCTATATTCTCCACAGCAAGGTTGTTGAAAAATCCAACTAGTCCAGCGACCAAGCCTATAAGAAGTGCAAGGGTCCACTTAAGAACTACATACTGAAATATCTGAGCTTTTTTCCTTGATCTCCAATCTTCTTTATATAGGTCATTCTCCACAATCCTGCAGAAAGTAGAGAGTTCAAGTATCATTGATAAAATACTCATATACCCTAATTATAATTTGTACAATAAACAAAAATAAACAAAATTCTAACATCTCTTGGAACAATTGTGCAACATTCTAAGATAGACTTGAGATGAATTCAGATCAGTATGCAACTAGAAGCCTATATTTGGTGAAGAAGCTTTAGTTAAACTCTGAAAAGATTTTAACACGCTGTGAAATACAATCTGTAGCAATGCATTTTTTAATAACACAACAAATGCCATCTTTATTTAACATCTATCATTTCCTCATGTCAGTAAAGGTTGTTACGTCTCAAAGAAGTGAAGGTCTGATCCATAGTAAATTTTCCTTTCTAACTTAGTTGCAGACAAAGAATTTCCTCCAGAAAGTCAAATTATGCTTTCAAAGAATTTAAAGCTAGAAAATATATCATACTAAGCATCCATATACACAGATAGGGAGAGACTGAAATTTTACAGTGCTATATCGCATTTTCCTATCATGCCGTTCAAGGATAGGTTGCCGGGGCATCCCCCATGCCACCAGAAGATCAAGTAAGCAAGGTCATAAATGCATAATTCCAAGCGGATAGAGAAACGATATAGATAAATCTGCATAGATTTGGTATTGGTCATAAATCCATAATTCCAAGCGGATAGAGAAACAACATAGATAAATCTGCATATATTTGGTATTAAAAGGAAAAATAAAACATTAGACCAACTCTGTTTATCTGATGGTTTAATTCTCAGCCTCAAGAGTTGCATGCAGCTCAAAGAAATAAAAAGCGAGAAGTTAGCCTAGGCGATGTCCTTACTCATAGTCCAAACTCTCGATGGGGCAGACGTTGGAGCCAACGACGGCAAGCTGCGACGTGGTATTCATGGTGCGCCGCCTGAGGAGGGGCTCCCTCATGCCCGCCTCCTTGTCATCGAAGAAGTTTGACCCATTCCTCTTCATCTCCCTCGGCGCTGCCGCCTCGTCCACGTTGCTCTCGATGTCCTCACCACCCTCCCTGCGATCCATCTCTACTCAGCTTCGTCAACTTTACATGACCTGCTACGTAACAACAGATCAGAGAAGGAAACCATCTGAAAACACCATCCAATAAATAGCTTATCGTCGTTTCATCTGCGAGATCTAATTAATTACAAGGATATCTTCTTAATGCGTGCAATCTTTAACGATGAGAACCGACTCCACTTGCGTTCGATGGTGTTGCTTGCGGTGTGGATGAGCCGACGGAAGCGCGAAAGATTTTAGCGATCGTCGAGAAATCAGGGCCGTCCAATTGAAAAGATGGACGGCGACGTTGCTTGGTTTCATTATCTGCTAAGGCGTTACGTTGGTGCACGCGTTGACAACGGCCCGGGAGTTCGAGGAACAAACTTACCCGCATCAGTTAGCTTCCCACGAAGCGCACCGGTGGTCCCACGTCGGCTACTCTCTCCCCAGTGAGAAGGTTGGTAAGAAAGAGGATAGCGTGCAGCCACGTAACTATTAATCATTTCTTTAACCTCCGGTAATTAGCCAATAAGTAACGACAGGTGGATAGAGATCTCTCCAGTAAATATTCTTCCTGCATCAGAGTATCATCTGAGGCGTAAATATTTTACATGTGATTGAGAACAGATACAGTCTATGGTTTATTTTATTTTAGGTGGCCACGTGCAATAATAAAACCAAGGACAATTCAATTGTTGGAAGAGGCTTAGGCACAGATATAGTTTCCAACGCTCACCACCGCAACAGCTTGCAGCGTTCATTGGACGGCCTACTTACCTAACAGTCCAAGCTAATCTTTCCTGTCAACATGCGACAAACACGACCTTTCATGGTTATGCATTGAAGCCCGAATGCAAAGGCCTTCGAATACATCGATTGAACTCTAGGCGAGAATGGAATGCGCAACCGACACCGATTCCAATGCCATGGCGTGTGTGATCGTCACAGCCATGTATACCGTACGAAGGCCTTGTAGGATTAGGTCCGTTGTTGACATCCCTAATCGGGTTGTTCTCGTACGCATCAATGCCGAATGAGACGGGGAACGAGACAGGTCCAGTCCCGTTGCTTGGCCTGCTCCCGGTCACTATTCTGTGAAAGGGGTAAAAAATTGCTTGGAAAGAAAAGGAGGAGAAGAATCGAAACCTTTTGAGCCGATCGGTCTTGGACGCCGATGATGTAGGTTGGAATCGATAAAGCAGAGGAGCGATGAAGGGATTACCTCGAGGGGAATCAAAAGCGATCATGAGAGATTTCCGGCTCTCCGCATCGATCGACGAGCACCCAAAAGCAGGAGGAAGGAAGAAGAACAGAATCCAATCAGACCCCGTATTTGGGGCTCCTTTTCCGCGACGACGGAAGAAGCGGAGCCGGGTCAGGTTCGTGGGAAGGAAAGCGACGGAGAGCGGAGACAGATTTGGGTGTTGGGGAGGCAGAGACGCAATAAATGAGGAGCGGCCTCCCCCACTTTATATAGTGTCCTTACGGTTTTGGTCTCTTTTTTTTTTAATAATTACATGAAATAGGAACTTAACGTGGAGATCTTGAATTACCAACCGTGGACGTCTGATCATGATCGAACGGTCTCGATGATAAAGCGACGCTTGGTTATCACTGTACGCTCGCATGGCATCGTGTGTGTGAATGCTTGGGGACCGACCATCTCATTGGCACGAATCGTTTTGGGCTATAGATGGGCCATTTGTGGTTGTGATTCACGTTGGATTCCACGTGTTGATATATGATCAGATTTCGTGTTTTGAACTATAAAGTGGGGATTGGATCCTTTTTACCCTTCGGAGCGGAGGAGAGGAGACTTAGGATCTTCTAACTATACTGATCATTAGGGATTTATAATAAGATTTGATACGTAAATGGACAAGTCGCGTCATCTCTTCTAACTCGATACAGATCAGCAGGCGATAGGGAGTCTCATGACATCAGCATGGACCCATTGAGTCACCCGACAACTTGCTGCCACCTAAATGATAACGTGGGCAGAAGCCGCTTTCCTATTGGTGAACAGTAAGGTAGCGACCCTTCACCCTCAGTCAATCGTAATTTTGGAAAAGTAGTATAGATCGATCATCGGAAACATTAACCCCTGGATAAATCCTATTTGCCCCCCTTCTCCGATAGCCTGGCATAAGCGATGACGGCTCACTTATCATAGCCAGGTTGTAGCACTAACCAACGATACCCTTGTAGTCATCTTTCATTAACGGTATAATGAACTGTACCATTCAATCGTTCACATAAATAAGTCTCAGGAGTGTGAATAGATGTCACGTTCCCCCGAAATTATCATATTCAGGAGGTATGACCTTATCTTAAAATCCATAATATTAAAATTCATCATAATCTAATCCCAAGATCTAAATCAACATTTGAGGATACTAACAATCATTCAAGTCATAAATCACATCCAAAATCCATAATTCATAAAACCCGTACAGTTTATAATTCATATACCACATTACTCAAAGATTCATAAAATACAAAACCAACTCGATTAAACAATATCCACATCATAAAATCCATAAGTGTGGGAATCCATACAATCACAAAACTAATTTTTATCACAAGTTTATATTATTATATCATTTAAATTTAATATTTTAAATTGAGAGGTCCTTTAACTTTTACAAAACATATAAGTTCAGATTTATCATTAATATTTCACTAAATATAAAATATACTTATACAACAAAAACATATCAACCATTAAAGATCAGCCCAAAATTTTCTAGCTTTCCCTTCTTCAACCTAATTTAAACATCCCAGAGACTGATAAGCTAACCCAAATTATTATATAATAACGGAATGAGCATAACAAAGCTCAGCAAGTAACTAACATATCCATGGTGAAAGAGAATAGTTTTCAATAAACTTGGTATCAAAATATAAAGCAAGATACAAGAAATGTATATATATCATCATATCAGATATTGAATCGCAAATGTCCTCTTATTCAAACATATTTGGTTCATAACAATTAGCGTAAAGAGTAATTGAAGCATATCAAATGACACATAGAATATTACGGAGTATATCAATGGTGCACAGAATATTTCGAAGCATATCAATGATATATGAAATGTTTCGGAGCATATCAATGACATATGAAACATTTCAAAATATATCAATAATGTATGAACTGTTTCAGAGCATATCAAGGGAAAATGAAATATTTCGAAATATAGCAAAGATGTATGAAATGTTTCGAAACATATCAAGAGCAGAGGAAATGTTTCGAAATATATCAGTGATATATGAATGGTTTCGGAGAATTTCAAGAGCGAATGAAATATTTTGAAATATATCAAATGGCATATGAAATGATTCGGAATATATTTCAAAGCATAACAATGTAATATGAGATATCTCAGAGCATATCCATATATCAAATAAGAAACAGTAGCTCAAATATCATATCTAACATTCATTCATTTTCTTATCATCCAAAGTACACATAAATACATAAGTAATACTTTAAATATCATATCAAAAACATGGAGGGTACAATGATATCTCAAACAGAATATGGTCCATTCATTTCTGGATGACCACCAAGCAGGAGTCTCCCACATTTGGGTGAAGTTAGAGGGGGCCGACAGAGTATCACGAGCTCTAAGCATATACCCTTTACCATTTCTAACAAAGGGCCAAACAATCCCACATCTACCAGAGTACAAAAGGATAGTGTGAATAATAAATTAACACATATCGGAAGCACATGCGGAACAATAAAATATACATGCACCTTTACGAAATAATACGATGCAAACATATTCTTTCACAAATATATTCGAATTTGAAAGGGAATAAGAGCAAGAGTATATAAAGATTTGAAACAATAATATAAAGCTCAATTGAAGAAAGGATTTATGCTAAAATCTTTTTTATATACTTCAATTGAAAAATCAAAAACTTTAGAGATAGAGAAATTTTCAAGAAACATGCATTTCCTTTTTATATACTTCAATTTATGTGATTTACTTCTTATAAGCATACTTTTGCCTTTAATGCTAAATAAAAATAAATATCAATATTTAAGACCAAAAGGTAAATTTCGTTATAAAGATCATCAAGGCCAAAAATATAACACATCAAACATAAGTCATCTTCAAACAAAAAAATTGATTTATCATGATAATATATTTTTTTTGTGTTTCAATTTGAGTGATTTAATTCATATAAGCATGTTTAAATTTTTTATGCAAGGGCCAAGCATCATGTTTAGAACTAAAATCATCATCAAAATTACTTTTCTTTTATTCAAAAAATTTATTGAAAGCAACGTAGGTTAATTCCTATAAAATTAAAAGTAGTTAAAGTTCTTTTAGTTTTGTAATTGATTTTATATAAGTATGCTTATGTCTTTTAAATAAAGACATGCATCAGCTTTAAAACCGATTCACAAGTGGCGTCATAAAAAAACATCAAGACCAAAAATACATTATTCCAAAACATAAGATTTCAAATCATTAAGCATGATACAAACATTTACCATTTTTATTACATCATTAAAATTATCAAGCATGATTTCATATAAGTATGCCCAAATTTTTATGCCAAAATCATGCATTATGAAAATCGATACAAAAATCATCAAGATAAATATTCATAGAATTAATCTTATTAGGTGTACAAGCATTATATCAACATTTGTTTCTAAAACATGCAATTATCATGATCAATAATTTTTTTTATATTTTTTAACTAATAAAATCATGAAAAACATAACATATTTTTATAATTTTTTATTTATTACAAACTAAATTAAGCAACTCATGAAAATGTTAAGTAATTTCATAATAAGATAAAAAAGTTTGTATTGAGTCACTTATCTTATTGTCGAAGGCTACCATAGCGTAGTTCGCATCTTCATCTTCGGATGCTCTTGATTCATCCTTGAGTGCTTTTTTTTTCTTTAATTTTGTATGCTTGTCTTTGGAGTACCTCGACAACTTGCATTCATAGCAAGTGATTGTGTTTGGATTGAGTTCATTTTTAATTTTTAATTCTTATTTTATGAACTTTTTAAATTTTATAGTGATAAGTTCAAGGTCATCATCATCAATTGAGTTATCACTCAAGTGGTCTTCTATAGTTCGAAGTGCCAAATGTTAGAATCTAAGTCAGCACTGAGGCGGGCGGGGTGGGGGGGGGGGGGTGAATTTGATAAAAATCATAAATTTGATTCAAAAGAGTTGTGTATTGAAGTTTTGATTCGACGAAAGTGATTTCAGCAAAGTGAATGTTTCGAGTAAATACGAAAGAGAGTTGAGAGAAGGTGATTGAGAGATTGCAACCAAGTAAAAATTGAAATATAGCAATTTAAAAACTCACACCAAGAGAAGTACGTAGCAATTTATAGTGGTTCGGTCAAATGACCTATGTCAACTTCCGAAACCTCCTCCGATGAAGGGAAGGACCAAGCACCTCTCTTATAAACTTTTACAAGTGGTTCACGCTCTCTTACATAACTTTTACAAATGAGATTTTGGGAGGTGAATACTCAAACTTTTGAAAGTAATTTCACTAGAGTTTTGACTCAATTCTTATCACTTCTCAATGTGTTTAGCCAGCTGAGAAGCAAGGGGTATTTATAGGCTCAGCTAGATTCAGAATTGAAACAAAAAAGAGTCATATCCTGGATTTTTGAGTGCTGGCGGTACCATCGCCTGGCACTGGCGGTACCACTACCTGTTGACCTTGTTTTGTCAGTGTATTAGGCGGTACCACCATTAAGTCTGACGATGCTACCGCCTGACAGGGTCCTCGGGTTTTATGGAGGGGCGGTACCATCGCCTGTCAAGCAGTACCACCACTTAGACCATCTTGAAACCTGTTCCTAGGGTGGTGCCACCACCCAAGTCTAGCGATGCCACCGCTAGACACGTCCAGTAAACTTGGATGGGCCTTGAATCCGACTCAATCCACTTAAATTATGGGCCTAGTTGGCCCTACCAGGGTTAAAGGATTATCACCTAATCCTAACTCTAATTACATGCTAACTACAAAATTGAAAACATATTCTAAGCAAAATATATTCTGGTAATATCAAGTCTTCTTCCAACGAGCTTCTAATAAGCTTTCGGTGGACTTCTGATGAACCTTCGGGTAGTCTTCTGAAGGACTCCCAGCAGGCTCCTGAATATTATGACGAGTTCCGATGAGTATATTTGACAAGCTTATGACTTTCTCGGTGAGCTCCACGAACCTCCGACGAACCTTTTGGTGACTTTCGACAATCCTTCGGCAAGTCTCTGATTTATTCTCGGCTAGTTCCGGCGGCACTTTCGACGATCTTTCGAACTTCCGGCGGACTCTTAAACCTCCAACGTAATGATCGTACTCAACTCCAGTAATTTGTTTTATGTCTTCATTACTATCGTAGTTAATCCTACACACTTATCTCAATAATATGGATTAGAACAAATAACCTATCAATTAACTTTATCATCAAAATCCGAGATTTAACACCAAATCTTTCTTGTTCTTTAGAAGGTGGTTCTCATGTTCATCATGTTCTAAGTATGTCATCTCATAGGTTATTAATGACCCGCTAAGTTATTCAATAGGAAAATTATTTAAAATTTTTATTTCTTGTATGACCGTTACTTTTGGATCCTAATTTTTAGGAAGGGATCTTAAAATCTTATTTATAAGTTCAAAATTAGAAAAACATTTACTAAGACTTTTTAAACTATTGACGACATTCGTGAAATGGGTGTGCATGTTACCAATAATTTCGCTTGGTTCCATTCGAAAAAGTTCAAAGTCATGCATCAAAAGATTAATTTTCGAATCTTTAGCTCTACTAGTGTTTTCGTGTGTAATTTCAAGAGTATGCCAAATCTCTTGTGCAATCTTGCAAATAGAAATATGTTTAAATTCATTTTTATCCAAGGCACAAAACAAGGCATTCATAGCCTTTACATTTAAAGAAAAAGTCTTCTTTTCTAAATCATTCCAATCATTCATTAGTTTGGAAGACTTTTTAAAATCATTTTTGATAATATTCCATAAATTTAAGTGCAAAGAAAGCAAGAAAACTCTCATTCGAGTTTTCTAATAAATGTAGTCCGTCCCATTGTACATGGGAGGACGAATGATAGAATGACTCACTTGAAAGCCGAAAAGAGCCATTTCTCTTGGGTGTTAATCTAAACAAGAAATACCATGGCTCTAATACCATTTCTCTAGGGGGTTTTGAATTAGTATAGTGGTAAAGATTATGTCAATTTTTGATTTTAGAAAACTGTTTTGATAAAAAGCTTCTTTTCGATGAAAGCCATATCGGAAACGCTTTAAACTTAATGATGTTCGTAATGAGTGAGGGCAGTGAGCAAGTAAATTAATTTATAATATAAATAAAAAGTAGAACAAAGATTGTAAACTGATTTATAGTGGTTTGGTCATCTGACCTACGTCCACTCCCGATTCCTCCGTGGAGGCCATCAGCTTTTAGTAGCAGTCTTCATTCAAACGGGTGAAGACTAACTACCCTTATAACCCTCTTCTTCTTTTCACAAATTTAGGAGATAATCTTTTATAAGCACTCACTCCTCTTTAAATAGAATTCAATCTTAAGGCAAGAGAAGGGGATCTCTCAAGTGATTACAACAACATTTTCCTACTCTTAAATTCTTTATACTTATGTGTTCTAACAAGGGATAAAAAAGATATTTATTGGCTCCAAATAGATTCAAACTTGGAGCCAAAACTAGTCTCATCCTAGGTCTTTCGAGTACTAGTGGTACTACCACCAGTGTTGGGCGATACCACCGCCCAAACTTTCTGATACTAGACAGTACCATTGCCTTACACTATCTTTGAGACTGTGTCTTGGAGGCTAAATTAGTACAGTGGTCAAGATTATGTCAATTTTTGATTTTGGAAAATCATTTTGATAAAAAGCTTCATTTCGATGAAAGCCATATCGGAAACGCTTTAACCTTAATGATGTTCATAATGAGTGAGGGCAGTGAGCAAGTAAATTAATTTATAATATAAATAAAAAGTAGAATAGAGATTGTAAACTGATTTATAGTGGTTCGGTCATCTGACCTATGTCCACTCTTGATTCCTCCGTGGAGGCCATCAGCTTTCAATAACAGTCTTCATTCAAACGGGTGAAGACTAACTACCCTTATAACTGTTGAATCTCGGATTTTGATGATGAAACTAATTGAGTGTGATTTGTGGTCTAACTGCATTTTGAGTTACGTAGGTCTACTATCAATCAGGATTAGACAGTTGACGCTGGAGGAATTGACGTTGCGTTGGAGGTGATCACATCAGGATATTGGATGTCGAGCCGAAGGTTCGGTTGACTATCGGCAGGAGGCTTCGTACGTCGGGCATCGGGCCAAGAAGTGCGAAATTACGCCATGGATATCGAGGTTGCGAAGGTCAACCATCGATTGGGCAACAAGCCGCTAGAGAGGACGATGTCTCCGCAAATCGAATGTCAATTCGCGTTGTAATAACTTCTAGATCAAGTAGAGTGTTTGTTGTTTGTGTGCGGAGTAACTATAAAAGGGATGAAGACGTAAATTAAACCAAGGGCCAAGTCAAGTGCGATGGATCGTTGGGAGTTCGAGAGTTTGACAAGTCCGAAGATTCGCTGGGAGGCTTTAGTAGGAGCTTGCCGAAGGGTTTTGGAAGTTCGCCGGAAGGTTTGTCGGAAGTTTGAGCTTTCCAAGAAAGATCAGAGCTTGCCAAAGGAGCTCGGAGAAACTCACCAAAATCATCGTGGAGTCCGAGAGCTTGTCGGGAGTCCGCAGGATGGTTTCCGAGGGATCGTCGGAAGACCGCCGGAAGTTCACCGGAAGCTCGATGGAAGAAGACTTGACTTGCAAACTTTGTAATAGCTTAGGAATGTCTTTAATTTCATAGTTAGCACATCAATTTGGGTTAGGATTAGGGGTTAATCCTTTAACCCAAGTATGGGCCCATTGAGCCTTGTTCGAACCGATTTGGGCCAAGTTTTCGCCCAAACTAAATGTAGATTTGTCTTTGGCGGTGGAGCTCAAAGACAATGTGCCCAAGCGGCATGTGTGCATGCATGCATGCATCTGGGCTACGTGCATGCATCTTTGGCGGTTGCACCGCAAAGATGCATGCATGCCGCATGCATGCATGCTACGTGCATGCATGCTACATGCATGCATCTTTGGGCGATAGCATCGCCCAATGAACCGAAATGCCTTTGGTCGGGCTGAGCACCGTAAAGATGCATGCATGCTACGTGCATCTTTTCTGCATCAGAACCGGGTACTATAGCCCGCATCGAGCAGGTGGTATAAAAGTGTCACCGGTTTACCGCCCAAGACTGAAAACCAGGTGGTAGCACCACCTGGCTGAGGCGGTAGCACCGCTTGGTGCTTGGAAAACTAGGCGATAGCACCGCCTGGGTGTGTCAGTCTGCCAGGACTGATAGCACCGAAAAAATTCAAAAGATTCAAATTTTTGGCTCAAAGTTTAGGCTCCAAATTTGAATCACTTTGAGGCTTATAAATACCCCTTCTTTCTCAGCTGAAAATAGAACCCTTTTGAGAGTTAGAATCTTAGTTTTAAGTCTTTGAAAAGTCTTGTTCTTGCTAAGTGTTCACCTCATTCTTCTTGTGAAATCTTGTAAGAGTGTGAACCACTTGTAAAGGGTTGTAAGAGGAGTATTTGATCCTTCCCCTTCAAAGGATTTGGTAGTGGAAGAAGGGAGCCTCATCAGAGAAGGCTTCGAAAGTGGATGTAGGTCACTTTGATCGAACCATTATACATCGCTGCGTTTTGATTATGTGAGTGTTTAAATTTCTATTTTATCTCTTTACTTTGCTGCAAGCCTTTACTTTACTTACTCCACTTCCTTTTCATCTTCGTACGCATGCTTTAAAGTTAAAACGTAATCTTTCCGGGTTCAAACGAAACGTTGCTTTCATCAGTTTCAAGGTTGTTTTAAATCGCTGAAAAAAATCTATCGTTTTATCCGCTGCACTAATTCACCCCCCCCTCTTAGTGCCACTCGATCCCTAACAATAACCCTCTTCTCCTTTTCACAAGTTTAGGAGATAATCTTTTACAAGCACTCACTCCTTTTTGAATAGAATTCAATCTTAAGGCAAGAGAAGGGGATCTCTCAAGTGATTGCAACAACATTTTCCTACTTTTAAATTCTTTATGCTTATGTGTTCTAACAAGGGATGAGAGAGGTATTTATTGGCTCCAAATAGATTCAAACTTGGAGCCAAAACTAGTCTCATCCTGGGTCTTTCGAGTACTAGTGGTACTACCGCCAGTGTTGGGCGATACCACCACCCAAACTTTCTGATACTAGGCAGTACCATCACCTGACACTGTCTCTGAGACTGTCTTGGAGACTGAGCCACCAGCGATTCCACTACCTATTTTGGTGGTGCCACCGCTTGACCCACCTCTTGGGTTATTGTTTGGGCCTTTCACTTGGCCCAACATAACCCAAACTTGGGTCCAATTTACCCCTAACTGAGTTGGCCCAATTTCATCCCAATTATAAATTAAACTTACTTTGACTAGATAATTATTACAAAGCGTGAATCAATTTGTTGTCCGACATGTCATTGGTCAATTAGTGCTTCATCCGATTCTTTAACGCATTGTCCTCTCTTGCGGCCTATTGCTTAATCGACAGTTATCCTCCACAACTCCGGTCTCCTTGGAACAATTTCGCTCTTATTGGCCGAATGCTCGGACTCATCATCCGAAGCCTTATGTCGATACATCGACCGATCTTTTGGCTCGACGTCAAATCTTCCGACATGTTCACCTCCAGCCCAATGTCCGATTCTTTCTACTTCAATTGTCTATTCCTGATCGAATCTACCTACGTCACTCAAAAATACAGTTTAAATCATAAATACTATCAATTGGTTTATCATCAAAATTCGAGATTCAACAATACCTGCTCGTGACACTTTGAGCATGCGCTATATCAGGCCTTGTATATAGTATATCATACATGATAAATCCTATCGTATATGCATAGGGTATCCTATCTATATTTACCCTTCCTTCAGGAGTTTTTGGGGTCATACTTTGAGAAAGTAAAATTTCATATTTCATCGGTATGAGACCTTTTTTAAAATTTTTCACACCAAACCTTTTGATAATGGTATATATGTACTTAGACTATAACAAGCCAAGCATTCTCTTGAATCTATATTATAGATCCGGATCTCTAAAATATAAGATGCTTCCCCTGAGTTCTTCATGGGGAAGTGTTTAGATAGCCAAGTCTTTATTGTGTAAAGAATTCCTATATTATTCCTAAGGATTAGGATGTTATCCATATATAACACTAAGCAGGTGATAGTGCTCCCATTTACCTTCTTGTACACAGAAGACTCATCTTCGTTCTTAACAAAGCCATAAGATCTGATTGCCTCATCAAATCTCATGTTTTAACTTCGAGAAGCCTGCTTTAGTCTATAAATGGACTTAAACAACTTGCACACCTTATCTGGACTCTGCTTGGACACAAATCTCTTAGGATATATCATATACACATTTTTCTCGAGATTCTAATTTAGGAACGTGATTTTTACGTCCATCTACCATATCTCATAGTCATAATATGCTGTAATAGCCAATAGAATTCAGATAGATTTTAGCATAGCTACGGGTGTGAAGGTTTTGTCATATCAACATATTATCTTTGATGATACCCCTTAGCCACTAGCTTTGCCTTATAGGTTTCCATCTTTCTATCTACTTCGATCTTCTTTTTGAAGATCCATTTGCAACCGATGGGTATGATACCCTCAAGTGCATCAATAAGGTTCCAAACCATATTGAAATATATGGATTCCATATCAAAATTCATGGCTTCTTACCACTTCCTGGAGTCTATGCACATAATAGCCTCATCGTAGGTCTGAGAATCAATATCCTGAGTATCCTCTCCATTGATATGTCCCACATATCTCTCAAGAGGGTGTGATACTCTACCAGATCTACGTAAAGTTGAAACTTATGTATCAGGTAACTGAACAGACTTAATCTCCAGAATGGTGCTTGAGCTAGGTTCTCCAATCTCACTCAACTCTATCATGCTCCTACTGTCTTTACCAAGAATGTGTTTCTTCTCAACAAACATTTCTCTCTCGAAAATAAAGGCCATTTGGACCTCAGGATGATAGAAATCATACCCATAAGTTTCCTTAGGGTATCTTATGAACTTGCATTGTTCTGTCCTAGATTTTAACTTATTAGGGTCGTGTCTTTTAACATGGGCAGGGCAGCCCCAAATCTTAATAACCTTAAGATTGAGCTTCTTTCCTTTCTATATCTCATATGGTGTAAACATTACTGATTTAGATGAAACTTTATTTATAAGGTAAGCTGTGGTCTCCAGGACATATCCTCAAAATGAAATGGGTAGGTCGACGAAACTCATCATGGACCACACCATATCTAAAAGCGTATGATTCCTCCTTTCTGATACACTATTAAGCTATAGTATATAAGGAGGTGTCCATTAGGATAGAATCCCATGGTCCTAGAGGAACTGAGTGAACTTTGTACTCAAGTATTCGCTTTCTCGATCTGATTGAAGAGTCTTAATACTCTTTCCAATCCACTTCTTCTTGGATATACTTATATTCATGATATTTGGAGTAGTGTTCAGCATAATCAAGCCATTATGCAATGTTCCTCTAGTAATGATCTTATCACCCTTAATAATTAAACAACTATTATAATCATTTAATGTCAAATATGAAATGAAAATAATATTTTTGATAAAGGAGGGAACAAAATAACATGCATCTAATGTAATAGTAGCTCTATCAGGCAGATGTAAAGTGACCTCGTTGACAACAGCAACAGTAACTCTTTCTCTATTGCTCATTTTGAGGTTCATCTCGCCTCTCATCAATCTCCAAAGCTTTGCCAGAACCTATAATGAATTGTAGATATGATAAGCACTACCGATATCTAATACCTATGTATTATCATAAGAATCTGACAAATGAAGACTGATCATGAATGTACTTGAAGTTTCTCCAAGCTTCTATTTCACCTTTTTTATAAGATACTCCTTGCAATTCCTCTTTTAATGCTTGTCTTTGCTGTAGTGGAAGCACTGACTTTTGTCCTTTGTTGGGTTAATCTTAGTAACCTTTACCTTACCCTATTTACCTTTGTCCTTGCCCTTCTTAAGGGACTTCCCAACGTTCCTTTTCCTTTTGGTCTCACCAACATAGAGAACTAGTTTTTCTTTCTTGATGGTGCTCTGTTGCTCCCTTAATATATTAAGGAGGTCAGGGAGAGTCATCTCAAGTTTGTTTATATTAAAATTCATAATGAACTAGGAAAAAAATTGATAAGGATTAAAGTATAAGATCAACACACATGTTATCATCTAGGACCATTCCTAGACCTATGAGTTTCTCAATCCACTCTATCATCTTTAGGACATGGTTTTGAACCGATGCTCCTTCAGTCATCCTGGTGTAGAAGAGACTCTTGGATATCTCATATCATCGAATTCTTCCTTGCTCCTCAAACAGTTTGTGGAAACGCAGGAGTATATATCTGACATCTATGTTTTCATACTGTCTCTATAACTCAGGAGTCATAGAGGCTAACATATAACACTGAGCGAGAGTGGAATCATCTATATACTTCTCATATCGGGCAAACTCTTCCTGCGATGCTCCTACCTCAGGCTATGGTATGATCGTATCCAGGACATATATGATTTTTTTTATTGTGAGAACTATTATCAGGTTACGGAGCTAATCTATATAGTTTAGACCAGTAAGGCGGTTGGCATAAAGTATGTAACATAGAGGGTCTGATGGCAACATATTTATGACAAATAGGAGATATAGCATAAATAAATAGCATACAGATTTTATAGAAAAATAAATAATTAATATATGAACTTTAATCTTGATGTGCTTCTATTATTTTTCTAGCGAGTCACATGATACCCATAACACGTGAAACGAAAGTCTCCGATAGACTTCTAGTAGAGATCGGGATCCAATCGATGTCTTAGTATAACCTCGAAGGACTCGACCAATCACACTAAGTCCAAAAAGGTAAGCATCTTGGTAATCACAGCTCCTTATGATTCCCATCTAATTTGGCCTTTGAACCATTGTGGTCTCAAGGGACTCGAACAACCATGATGTCCAGTTAAGTTATCACTATCGTTATAAGATGAGTCTGATTGGATAATATGCTCTCGAGGGACTCGACTAAGCATACTATGTCCTCAAGTCACTGGTGATATCTCTATGTCATAGGCAAGAATCTTGAACCATAAGATAGGCGAGTCTTGAGTGATTCGATTAACTCAACCTACGTCAGGATTCGATTTTTTGCTATAATGATGGAAGGCCACGTGGGTCAATCTAATTGCCTCATGCTTATCAACTTAATATTATCATAGAAGGAGATTTAGATTCGGTCTCATAATATGATGTGTTATAGACATACATATTTAATATATATTTACATTGCATACGAATATATATATATATATATATACTTATCTAGTAGGTGTATAGCAATCATATGCACAGACACACCAGATGATCATGGACCTCAACTTAATATGATTAAGCCCGGGCCAGTAGGCCTAATCACTTACATCAGGATCTATATGTGCATCGCCGTATCTCCATGCCCAGTGATCATCCATCTCGTCATCGTTAGATCTACTAGCACCTCGGTGCATCGCTTTGTGTCGCGATTGTCTGAATCGACCTCGAGGGTCTCGTTGTCACCTCCAGGCTTCTACTACATCTCTTGGTATAATTACAACATAATTATTGGTACGTAGGCCCAACAATAAATGAAAATAGAGGCTCGCATACTCAAATAATAATAATCACATACACACATCTCATGGTCCATGATCTTCCCACATCATACATCACATGTATATATCATTGTGTAAGATTACTAGATAAATAATAATAGTTAATTAAACTTTTTAATTAACTAATATTTTATGAAATTGGGGACATGTAGGGAAGTTTTTGAAATATGAAGGGTATGTTGGTAATTTAGATAAAAAGGACATACCACGAAAATTTTAAAATTCACAGGGGTAAAATTATCCTTTTGTCCAAAAATTACCCTAAATCGCTTGTGGCGGTTGTAACTTCTTGCGGCCACCGCCTCCTTGTTATCACTAGTGTGGCGATCGTAACTCTTGTGGCCGTCACTTGGTAGGTGATAATGCGATGCCGCCATGTGCGGGTGATAGTGATATAACCCCAAAGGAATTTTATGTAGATTGATCTTTGAGGAGGATCAACCCTTGGAACGCTATAGGGGTTCCACCCTCCAAGTAGTCGGCCTGATGGTAGCAATTGTAGATTGATCTTTCTTATTCAAAAGAGGTGGAGGCTACATGCTTATATAGGACTCCAAACCCTAACTCTAGTGGCTGCTTCCTAAGTAAAATACCTCTTTTGCCCTCAACCCTAGCCAATCAGCCCAGTAAAGGGGGGCGGTGGCTAGGAAGCCCAAAGGCCCAACTATAAACCATAGTCATTCTTCTTTATAGAATATAGATGGCTAGGTGGGGTTTATTACAATCTCACAGGATTTTTATTAGCTGTGACTTGGTTGAGTAGGACCCAATCTTACTAGGGTCCTATCAAGCCCGCCTTCTTCAAATCAGCCTTGTCCTCAAGGCTGAGGTTCCATAAACTCAGGGAATAGGGTCTTCAGCTCTTCATATAATTCTCATGTAGCGTCTTCAAGTAGTAAATTATTCTAATACTAGTACTTCAGTAGAGGGATGTCAGCGATGCATAACGATTCTACGATGGAGGATGGCTTGTGGTTACGCTTGAATATCTCTATTATTAATAGTGTTAGGTAATTGAATTTGGGATGACTCATGTTATCCCAACTTAGGCTTCAAGCATGACACATGGAAGACAGGGTGAATTTTAGCATCCTAAGGTAATTTAAGTTTATACGCCACGGCTCTAATATACTCTGTGATCTAATAGGGCCCATAAAAACATGGGGATAGCTTCATGGAGGCTCATGTGTTGATGGATAGTTGCTTATATGGCTGTAGGCAAAGACAAACCTAATCTCCTACTGAAAATTCTCTTTCACTTCATTGTGTGTCGGTTTGCTGCTTCATTCTGGCTTGAGCAGTAGAGAGATTATCCTTTAGTAGCTGTAAGAGTTTGTCCCTATCAATTAAATCTTGGTCGACTTGATCTACCTTGGCCGAGCCAATTACATACTTTAGAATCACAAGGGCCATGATAGAGCCAATTACATCCTAAGTGAACTACCCATTTTACCCTCAACCTTAGCCAACCGGCCCAGTAAAGAGGGGGCAGCAGCTAAGAAGCTCAAAGGCCCAAATGTAAACCCTAGCCACTCTTTTTTATAGGATAGAGGTGGCTAGGTAGAGTTTTTTATACTCTCACAGGATTTTTATTAGCTGCTACTTGGTTGAGTAGGATCTAACCCTGCTAAGGTCCTATCAAGCTCGCCCTCTTCAAATCAGCCTTGCCCTCAAGGCTGAGGTTCCATGAACTCAGGGAACTGGGTCTTTAGCTCCTCATATGATTCTCATGTGACATCTTCAGGTGGTAAATTATTCTAATGCACTAGTATTTCAGTAGAGGGATGTCGGCGACGTATCACGATTCTATGGTCGAGGATGGCTTGTGGTTGGGCTTGAATATCTCTATCATTAGTAGTGTTGGGTAATTGAATCTGGGGTAACTCATTTTTTCCCAACTTGGGCTTCAGGCATGACACATGGAAGATAGGGTGGATTTTGGCATCCTCAGGCAATTTAAATCTGTACGCCATGACTCTAATGTGCTCTGTGATCTGATAAAGCCCATAAAAACATGGGGATAGCTTCATGGAGGCTCGTTTGTTGATGGAGAGTTGCTTATATGGCTGTAGGTGAAGATAAACCTAATCTCCTACTGAAAATTCTCTTTCGCTTCGTCGTGTGTCAGCTTGTTGCTTCATTCTGGCTTGAGTAGTAGAGAGATTATCTTTTAGTAGCTGTAGGAGTTTGTCCCTCTGAATTAAATCTTGATCGACTTGATCTACCTTGGCCGAGCCAATTACATACTTTGGAATCATAAGGGTCGATCGACCATATAATGCTTCATATAGGGTATATTTTGTAGAGGAATGATACATAGTATTATACCACCATTCGGCCCATGGGAGCCATTTCGTCCACTCCTTTGGTTGGTCACTAGCGAAACATCGAAGGTACATCTCTAAACACCTGTTCACCACCTCCGTTTGGCCGTCAGTTTATAGATGATATGCTGTGCTCATCTTGAGTTTGGTGTCCTGCAACTGAAATAACTCGATCCAAAATTTACTAGTGAAGACCCTGTCTCGATCAATTACAATGGACCTTGGCATCCTATGTAGTTTAATAATATTTTCTATGAAAATCTGAGCAATACTAGTAGTATTGTAGAGATTTCGCACAGCACAAAAATGAGCATATTTCGTAAGTCGATCGACCACCATGAGGATCATGCTTTTACCTTTGGAAGGTGGCAGCCCTTCGATGAAGTCCATAGAGATGTCAGTCCACACTGAGTCCGATATGGATAGTGGTTGTAGTTTCTCTAAACTCGCCACTATTTCACCCTTTTGCTGTTGACATACATCACATTATGCCACATATTCAGAAATAATTTTTTTTATCCCTTTCCAATAAAAATTTTGCTTTACTCTTTTGTAGGTTATCAGAAATCCGGAGTGCCCTACTAAAGGTATGGAGTGCATTTGGTGCAGAATGACTTTGATGCAAGGGGAGTTGGGTATAAGTATAATACATCCTTTATAGCGTAGATCATTCGAATCCCAAGTATAGTGAGCTATTACACTTGGATCCTCCTCTAATTTTTTTAATGATATTATTGGTTTCTAGATCCTTCTTCCATTCCTCCCTAATGTCTTTAAGGAAGCCGGTGGTAGGAAGAGAGATGGCTGAAAATTAGCTAACAATTGGGCGAGATTTTGATCTTCAATTTCTATTTTCCTCCCCTCTGGTTGCTGTTGGAGATGCATAAAAAAGCCACAATTTATCTTGTTCAAAACTTTCTCCATTCGTTGGGTCGAAATGGTAGTTACATTGCTTCTGTGCTTCCCGTGTAGGATGACCTGTTTGCCTTTGCAGTAAAATTTCATAATTAACTTAGAAAAGTTCTAAGAGATGTCACCTAGCATCGTTAGCCATTATATGCCCAACACGGCCTCATAATAATCAATTGGTAGGAAAAAGAAGTCGACAATAGTTTCTTGGTCTTGCAGTAATAGTTTCACCCGCGGACATCTTTGGTCGCACTTTAGGATTCGACCGTCGGTGACCTTTATGTTGAACTTGCTGCAACCTTCGATGTGGAGCACCATCCGAGCAGAAACCTTACTGTTTAAGAAGTTATTAGTGCTGCCCGTATCGATGAGAACAATAATCGGTTATTATTTGAGAAGGCCTCCAACTTTTATCGTTTACGGATTTGAGTAGCCAGCTAACGTGTGTACCATAAAGTCAGTCGGTTGTGGCTCTTCTTTTGCATCTTCTTCCTCATGTTCAAGGATCTCTTCTAGCTGTTCAATGACCTCTTCTTCCACTGGTTCAATCACAAGAAGTCTCCCTTTTTTACAGTGATGCTCATGGCTCCATGGCTCATCACAATGCCAATATAACCCCTTTATATATCGCTCCCGAAGCTCGTCTCTTGTCAAATTTTTTGGTGCAAGAGCTCGGCTGACAATAGGGGGGCTGAGGGCTTCGATATTGCTAGTTAGGGAGTGACCCTAGTCCTTCAGGCTTCGTGGTTCAATCGCTCCTCTTGAAGTCGTGCGAAAGAGATAGCTGCTATAAGCATATACGGTTGTCGTACTTTAACTTCTCCCGGATCTCCGGCTTCAAGCCCTCAATAAACATCTCCAGTACTTATTTTTCAGACCAATCACGAGTTTGATTGGATAACCTTTTAAACCTGGTTTGATACTCTTGAATGGTGGAGGTTTGTCGGATCTTTGCTAGTTGTCCGTCAATGTTCTCGTAATCGGTTGGTCCAAAGCGGATTAGCAGTCCTTATTTGAATTGTCACCATGAGAGGACACCATGAGTGTGTTCAAACCAATCAAACCACTGTATGGCATCCTCTTCAAGATGTATAGCTGCAATTTCTACCATAGATGCATCCGCAGTTTTGTGGTACCAAAAATATCGCTCCGTGCGTGAGATCCAACCAATCGGGTCTCCTTCTTCCCATCTAGGAAAGTCCACCCTCATGTGTGGATAGTAAGGATCAGTCTTAGAGCCTCCGCTCTCTTGGAAGTCATCTCTTCGGTTAGAGCTCTCTCCTTGATGAGATTTCTTTGGGCTCAGTGATTGACCCAAACAGAGTTCGGTAAAGAGAGCTCGAATCTTATCCTCTATTTGCGTCTCGAAGGTTTCGAAATTAGCAGTGATCACCTCCTCGGATGCCATAGTATATGCCTCCAAATCTGTTATATTAAGATCTCTCTTTTGTTGGGTTAAAGGCATGTATTGGTTGAAAGAAGTAGTGTCCGAAAGGGTTGGTGGATTGGTGGATGTAGGCTGCAGTTTAGGCTTATTTTATGATTGTTTTGGGTGTGGTTTGGGGGTGCGGTTTGATGAAGTTTTGGGCTGTGATGGTAGTGGATGAAGGTTAGGGAAGAGAGTTTTAGATCTGTGGTAGATGGCGATAGAGATTTGACAGAATTCAGTGGAAGTTGTTGCCGATATACGCTGTCTTGTAAGAGCAGAATTGTCGTCCAAGAAACAGTGGTTTCTCGATGAAATTCCTAGTGAAAACCTAGAGATTTAAAGAGGGGATTTGATAGTAGAATCTTAGTTTAGATAACAGCAAGGATGATAAATTGGATCAAGAAAATTTTGATAGTAAATCGGCAGAAGTTGCTGTGGATATGTGCTATATCGTAAGAGCAGAATTATCGTCGAATAAATAGCAGTTTCTCGATGAAATTCCCAGCAAAAACCCTAAGATTTGAGGAGGGGATTTGACAGCAAATTCTTGGTTTATATAACAGCAATGATAATACATTGAGTCAATAAAATTTTGGCAGAACAACACCAAGGAAATTGGTGCAAGTTGCGATGGTAAAATTCTCATCAAAAAATTTCAGTAGCTTACGACAAAAATTTGCAGCAATACAAGAATGTTTCAGAGATGAATTCTACAATAGATCAATTACAGATGGAAGCCAAGATGATCTATGAGGTGCATAAAAAATTTCGTTCAAAAAAGGATAGCAATTAGATCGGTTAAAGGCAGCAACATGCGGTTGAAATTTTCTGCAGTAATCCTTTGTTCGCAAAGATGATAACTTTTACGACGAAAGGAATTCGCAGGCAAGGGATAGATAGCAAGACTTCTTTTTGATATTTTGAATGAAAAATTATAGCAGCAAAGGGTATTGGTGATAGAAGAATATTAGATCTCTGATGCAATTAGAGGCGGTGGCAGTAGATTGATTTGATCTACAATAGAGGATGATGGTAGAGACGGTGATGCCAAGAGCAATTGTGGGAATTGCTTGGCTGATGGTGGGTAGCAGGGATGGCAGCAAAAGTAGCAAGATCGCTGATCTGATATCAGATGATAGAACCCTAGAGGAATTTTATGTAGATTGATCTTTGAGGAGGATCAACCCTTGGAACGCTATATGGGTTCCACCCTCCAAGCAGTCGGCCTTGTGGCTATAAGGTAGATTGATGTTTTCTTGTTAAAAAGAGGTGAAGGCTACATGCTTATATAGGACTCCAAACCCTAGCCCTAGGGGCTGCTTTCTAAGTGAACTACCCATTTTACCCTCAACCTTAGCCAACCAACCTAGTAAAGAGGGGGCGACAGCTAAGAAGTCCAAAGGCCCAAATGAAAACCTTTATAGGATAGAGGTGGCTAGGTGGGGTTTATTACACTCTCACAGGGTTTTTATTAGCTGCTACTTGGTTGAGTAGGATCCAACCCTGCTAGGGTCCTATCAGGTCGGCCAACCATACAATGCTTCATATGTGGTACATTTTGTAGATGAATGATATATAGTATTATACCACCATTTGGCCCAGGGGAGCCATTTCATCCACTCTTTTGGCTGGACATTGGTGAAACACTAAAGGTATGTCTCTAAACACCTGTTCACCATCTTTGTTTGGTCGTTAGTTTGTGGATGATATACTATGCTCATCTTGAGTTTGGTGCCCTGCAACTGAAATAACTCGGTCCAAAATTTACTGGTGAAGACCCTGTCATGATCACTTATAATGGACCTTGGCATCCCATGTAATTTAACAATATTTTCTATGAAAATATGAGCAATACTAGCAGTAGTGTAGGGATTTCACACAACACAAAAATGATCATATTTTGTAAGTTGATCAACCACCATGAGGATTGTGCTTTTACTTTTGGAAGGTGGCAGCCCTTCAATGAAGTCCATAGAGATGTCAGTCCACATTGAGTCCGGTATAGGTAGTGGTTGTAGTTTCCCTGGACTCGCCACTGTTTCACCCTTTTGCTATTGACATACATCACATTGTGCCACGTATTCAGAAATAATTTTTTTTATCCCCCTCCAATAAAAATTTTGCTTTACTCTTTTGTAGGTTCTCAAAAACCTAAAGTGCCCCACTAAAGGTGTGGAGTGCATTTCGTGAAGAATAACTTTGATGCAAGGGGAGTTGGGTATAAGCACAATACAACCTTTGTAATGTAGATCCCTCGAATCCCAAGTATTGTGAGCTATTGCACTTGGATCCTCCTCTAATTTTTTAATGATGTTGCTGGTCTCTGGATCCTTCTTCCATTCCTCCCTGATGCCCTAGAGGAAGTCGGTGGTAGGAAGAGAGATTGTTGAAAATTCATCTTACTCAAGTAGCCGTGAGAATGCATCTGCAATAACGTTTTCTTTCCCCTTTTTGTAAATAATTTCATAGTCAAATCTTAGAAGTTTGGTTACCCATTTTTTGCTGCTCTAGAGATGATATCTTCTGCTCCAAAAAGTACTTGAGGCTTCTATGGTCAGTTTTAATTTGAAATCGTCAATCGATTAGGTAGGGTCTCCATTTCGTTACTACGTGCATAATGGCGAGCATCTCCTTATCATAGATAGATATTTTTTGATGGGAGGGAGATAACGCCTTGCTGGTGTATGCAAATGGCTGACCATCTTGCATGAGAACGACTCCAATTCTGACTCCAGATGTGTTAGCCTCAATGATGAAGGGTTGGCTGAAATCTAGTAGTGCTAGCACCGGCGTCATCGTCATGGCTGCCTTAAGTTTATCGAAGGTAGTGGAGGCTTCGTCCGACCATTGGAAGGTATTTTTTTTCAGTAGAGAAGTGAGGGGTGCACTGATCTTTCTATAGTCCTTCACAAATTTTTGGTAGTAGCCTGTTAGTCTAAGGAACCCATGCAGCAATTTCACATTTGTAGGTTTCGGCCAACCCTGCATTGCTTTGATTTTTGTTGGGTCTACTGCCACTCCTTCTTCTGATATTATATCACAAGGTACTCTACTTTTTGCTGGAGAAAGCTACACTTTGATAGCTTAACAAAAAGAGTATTCTCCCGAAGGATCATTAGAACAAATCATAAGTGCTAAAAGTGAGTCTCAAGAGAAGGGCTGTAAATGAGAATATCATAAAAAAATATCAGTACAAATTTATGAAGTAAGCTCTAAAAAATATTATTCATAAGACTTTGGAAGGTTGAAGGAGCATTAATGAGTCCAAAAAGTATTACTAAGAATTCATAATGGTCGTTATGTGTGCGAAAAGTAATTTTTGGAATGTCGTCTTCACATACCCGAATTTGGTGGTAACCAGATTGGAGGTCCAACTTTGTGAAGATTCAAGCTCCTTTTAACTCATTAAGAAGTTCATCCACCACTGGTATTGGGTACTTATCCTTGACGGTGATGCCATTTAGAGCTCGGTAGTCAATGTACATTCGTCAAGTTCCATCCTTCTTGCATATAAGTAGCACCGGTGAGGAATATGGGCTACAGCTTGGCCGAATCACTCCTATTTCAAGTATCACATTTACAATCTTCTCAATTTCATCCTTTTGGAGGTGAGGATAGTGGTACGGTCGAGTGTTCATTGGTGGTTTGCCCGAAAGAATTGGAATTCGGTGGTCATATTGCCGAGTAGGAGGAAGACCACGTAGTTCAGCAAAAACATCATCAAATTCAGCAAGCAATTAAGCAAAATTTTGATCTTCAATTTCTATTTTCTTCCCCTCTGGTTGCTACTAGAGATGTATTAAAGAGCCACCATTTATTTTACGTAAAACTTTCTTTATTAGTTGGGTCGAAATGGTGGTTACGTTACTTCCGTGTTTCTCACGTAGGATAACCTATTTGCCTTTGCAGTAAAATTTCATAATTAATTTGGAAAAGTTCCAAGAGATGTCACATAACATCATCAGCCATTCCATGCCCAGCATGGCCTCATAATAATCAATTAGTAGGAGGAAGAAGTTGATAACAATTTCTTAGTCTCGTAGTAATAGTTTAACCTACGGGCATCTTTGGTCGCACTTTAGGATTTGATCGTCGGTGATCTTTACATCAAACTTGCTACAACATTCAATGTGGAGCACCATCTGAGCAGTAACCTTACTATTTATGAAGTTATTAGTGCTGCCCGTGTCGATGAGAATAGTGATCTGTTGTTGTTTGAGAAGGCCTCTAACTTTCATCGTTTGCATATTTGAGTAGCCGGCTAGCACGTGTACCAAAAAGTTGATCAGTTGTGGCTCTTCTTCTACATCTTTTTCTTTATGTTCAAGGCTCTCTTCTGGGTGTTCAATGACCTCTTCTTCCACTAGTTCAATCACAGGAAGTCTCGCTTTTTTACAGCGATGCCAACATAACCCTTTTATAGATCGTTCTCGAAGCTCTTCTCTTGTTAACTTTTTTGGTGCAGGGGATTGGTTGACAATAGAAGGGCTGAAGGCTTCGATATTTCTAGTCGGGGAGTGACCCTAGTCCTCCGGACTTCATGGTTCAATCGCTCCTCTTGAAGTCATGCGAAAGAGATGGTTGCCATAAGCGTATACGGTTATCGTGCTTTAACTTCTCCCCGGATCTCCAGCTTTAAGCCCTCAATAAACGTCCCCAATAGCTTATTTTTAGACCAATCATAAGTTTGATTAGATAACCTTTCAAACCTAGTTTGATACTCTTGGATGGTGGAGGTTTGTCGGATCTTTGCTAGTTGTCCGTCAATATTCTTGTAATCGGTTGGTCCGAAGTGGATCAGCAGTCCTTCTTTAAATTGTCACCATGAGAGGACTCCATGAGTGTGTTCAAACCAATCAAACCATTGTATGGCATCCCATTCAAGATGTATAGCCGTAATTTCCACTATAGATGCCTCCGTGGTTTTGTGATACCGAAAATATTGCTCCGCGTGCAAGATCCAACCAATTGGGTCTCCTTCTCATCTAGGGAAGTCCACCCTCATGCGTGGATAGTAGGGATTGGTCATAGAGCCTCCCCTCTCCTGGATGTCATCTCTTCTTCAATCAGAGCTCTCTCGTTGATGTGATTTCTTCAGGCTTAGTAGTCGACCCAAACTGAGTTCGGCAAAGAGAGTCCAAATCTTATTCTCCATTCGTGTCTCAAAGGCTTCGAATTTAGCATTGATTCCTCAGATGCCATAGTATATGCCTCCAAATCTGTAATGTTAATATCTCTCTTTTATTGTCGGGTTAAAGGCATGTATTGTTTGAAAGAAGTGGTGGCCAAAAGGGTTGGTAGATTGGTGGATGTAGGCTATGGTTTAGGCTTGTTTTGTGGCTATTTTGGGTGCAGTTTGATGGAGTTTTAGGGCTGTGATGATAGTGGATGAAGGTTAGGGAAGAGGGTTTTAGATCTATGATAGATGGGAGCAAAGATTTGATAGAAATCAGTAGGCATTACTGCAGATATGTGCTGTCTTGTAAGAGCAGAATTATTGTCGAAGAAACAACAATTTCTTGATGAAATTTCTAGCAAAAACCCAGAGATTTGAGGAGGTGATTTGATAGCAAAATCTCGGTTTAGATAACAACAATGATGACAAATTGGATTAAGAAAATTTCGGTAGTATAACAGTAAGAAATCGATGCAAGTTGCGATAGTAGAATTCTCATCAAAAAATTCCAACGGGTTGCGACAAAAATTTACAGCAACACAAGAACGTTTCATAGATGAATTTCATGATAGATTAATCACAAATGAAAGCCAAGATGATCTATAAAGTGCACAATAAATTTCGTTTAAAAAGGATGGCAAATAGATCAATTTAAAGGCAGCAATATGTAGTTGAAATTTACTCCAATAATCCTTCGTTCACAATGATGATAACTTTTACGACGAAAGAAATTTACAGCAAAGGATAGATAGCAATACTTCTTTTGGTATTTTGAGTGAAAAATTATAGCAGCAAAATGTATTGGTGATAAGAGATTATCAGATCTTTGATGCAATTGGAGGTGGCAGTAGTAGATTGATTTGATCTACGATAGAAGATAATGGTGGAGACGACGATGTCAAGAGCAATTATGAGAATTGCTTGATTGATGGTGGACAGCAAGAATGGTAGCAAAAGCAACAGAATCGCTACTCTGATACCAGATGATAGAACCCCAAAGGAATTCTATGTAGATTGATCTTTGAGGGGGATCAACCCTTGAATGCTATAGGGGTTCCACCCTCCAAGTAGTCAGCCTGGTGGCAACAATTGTAGATTGATCTTTCTTATTCAAAAAAGGTGGAGACTACATACTTATATATGACTCTAAACCCTAGCCCTAGTGGTTGTTTCCTAAGTAAAATCTCTTTTGCCTTCAACCCCAACCAATCGACCCATTAAAGGAGGGCGGTGGCTAGGAAGCCCAAAGGCCCAATTATAAACCCTAATCATTCTTCTTTATAGAATAGAGATGGCTAGGTGGGGTTTATTACAATCTCATAGGGTTTTTATTAGTTGCGACTTAGTTGAGTAGGACCTAACCCTGCTAGGGTCCTATCAGATAGTACGACAATCGCCTCATGGAAGCGGTAGGGTAGCTGTCGCCTCTCGTAATCACCTCAAGCAAATGCTTGGCTCACGGGTGATTGTCGCCTCGTGTAGCCACCTTGCGTAAGCGACCGCAACCATTGAGTCGTTGCCTTGCGGGCTAGTGGTAACTGGTGACCGCCTTGCCCGTAGGTGGCCTGCGTGCATGCAGGCGAGCGCTGCCCCTGCTTGTAGGTGGCTTGCCTGCAAGCGCCTTGCCTACGAGCACTGCCCTTGCTGTAGACAGCTTGCTCGCGGGTGCCTTGCCCACAAGCGCTACCTCGGAATGCAAGCGGCTCCTTCACAACTCTTGCGTGCATGCTACCTTTGGTCGATCTAATGGGTAGCAATAGTTGCTGCCTCTTTTTCCTTCATTTACATCAATGAATTTGACATTGAAAGATCACTCTAAAGCCAATAAGATAAGGCATCTTTCAGATCTAAGAACTATGTCAAATGCAGCCAAAACGTGTAAAATAATTCTACATAATTAAACACAACACATACAGTTTATAATCCAATAATCGCATGATGAACCTAGCTCTGATACTATTATTGAGAAATTATGAATCGACATCTCATATATAGTAGAAAATAAAAAATAAAACAAGATTTCCCATAGTCAAGTTCTTGATCGTTGCATGACGATTGGTGCATGAAAACCCGTAAATCTGAAAAATCGCATATATTATGTTAGAAGTGTTACCTAGGGAGATCGTATATCCCTACAATTTCCAGATTTGATGGAGAGGATGAAGGATAACTTGCATACTCATATCTAGTAGTGATCCATATAGCGAACATAGTGACAAGGCTACTAGAGCCAAGGAGGAGAGGAGGCTGAGAAGAATAGGAGGGGCAACCTCTAGAAGTTCTAGCCTATGAACTGTGAGGTTTCTCCTATTTATAGAGATGCATAAATCATATCCCTTAATGGATCATATCATTATTGCATCTCTATCTAATTGTCCAATTGGATCTTATCTAATTATCTATTTAGATCTTATCCACAGGATCCAAACTAGGGGCTCCGTGGATATCTCATATCCGAATCTCTACTCGTCGTAACATCTACTATATGTGTATGACCCTCTAGGTCCGATACCGAGCTGGCCATGAGTCACTCTCATTAGAACTCCTTCTGACTCAGAACTCCTTCTGATATAGTAAATTATTATCTCCATAATAATTTACTTTACTCATCGACTATGGATGTACTAGATGGTATAGAGGGATTTAATCCATCGAACCTATCTATCCTCAGTTATCATGTATATATAATCTCTCATCCATCTAATATCCTAGAGATTGTATATTGGACATAGTAATATCAGGCTCATATAAAAACCTGAGTCTGGCTCTAATCGAATTCTCCCGAAAAACTCCTCTTTTAATCTGAATAACCCTAGCCAGGGATTTTTCTGAGTGAGTTCATGCAAGATATTCATCTCATGATATCGAGAGTGGATGATTCTCTGTTAACACTCAATCACCTTCGTAAGGTTGGCTACCATTTGTGAGAACTGGCTGTACCAGATTTGGAACTTCCAAACCTATAAGTCTGGCATCAAAGAATGACGTACTCATACAAGGCATCTTTGGTATCTCAAGTCTAAGGATCAGACACACAACTGAGACTACGGAATCATTATCTAATGTTAGGTATCATTAACTATCTAGTATTCTGTAAGCGGATCAATCAGTAAACTCATTCTCCAATGAGCACCTACACTATACCTCTACTGTTCCCACACGAGCAACTATGAAACAAGTCACCTCTATCATATGGATAAGTATATAGTGCACCGGTCTATCCGGTTATCTCGATATCCTCAAGTAACCTATGATCGGGATTATTTTGGATTTATGTTTAAAGACAAATCGACCTTATTATCATGATGTCATCACGATTATATTCCTATTCCATAGATCTAAGGACCTCACAATATATATCCAGATAATACGTGATAAAATGCTAGTAATCATAAATAAAAAGATTAACGCAATATATTACAGGTGTCATCACTCACATGATTGGCTTGTAGGGCACCTATAACTAACACTATGTATTACTGCTCAAGTAATCCTTGGCCAGGATCATTCAGATTGAGAGAGGAGTTCTTCGAGAGAATCTAATTAGAGTGAGACTTGAGTAGATTTCATATGGGCCTGACAACATTATGTCTAGTATATAGTCTCTAGGATATTAGATGGATAAGAGACTAAAGATACATGGTAACTAAAGACAGATAGGTCTAAAGGATTGGATTCCTAGTATACTATCTAGGGATTACGACGTAGTAGCCTAGTTCGTCCATAGTCGATGAGTTGAGTGAATTATGGAGATAATAATTTATTGAGTCAAAAAGAATTCTGATAGGTATAACTCATGACCAGCTTAATATTGGCCCTAAAGAGTTATACACATATGGTAGGTGTTGCGATGAGTAGAGGTTTGGATATGAGATATTTGTTGGAGCCCCTATCTTATTGGATATCCAGTAAGCCCCTGAATTATTAGATCTTATGGATGAAATACAGTAAGATCCAATGAGAGATTATTAGGAAGAGATATACTAATCTAAGAGGCTTAGGTAGTTAGATGAAAATCTGGTGCCCAATATAGTAGGATCCATTAAGGTAAGTTTATAAGGGCCTTTATAAATAGGAGGGAACCAAAAGGCCATAGTACTAGTCATATGTGCCTTGCAAGCCAATCACGTGAGTGATGACATGCACTCTTTTTGCTTATAATTATTTGATATTTTATCACTTTATCTTATGTGTTGCATATATTGTGATGTCCATGGATCTGTGCAATAAGAATCGGATCATGATGAAATTATGATAATGAGATCGATTCACCTTTAAACATAGACCCTAAATAATCCTAGTCATAGGTTACTTAAAAGGAATATTGAGATAACCGGATAGATTGGTGTGTTGTATACCCATCCATATAATGGAGGCGGCTAGTCTTATAGTTGCTTGTGTGAGGAAATTAAGGATATAGTGCAGGTGCTCATTGGAGAATGAGTTTACTAATTGATCTACTTATAGAATGCTGAATGGTTGATGATACCTTATTATTAAATAGTGATTCTGTAGTTCTAATAGTGTATCTGGTCCTTAGACTTGAGACACTAAGTGCTAGTCATATGTGCTCTGCAAGCCAATCACATGAGTGATGACATTTGTGACTTGGTATACACTTTTTCTCTTTACTTATTATTAGGCATTTTATCACTTTATCTTGCATGTTGCATATATTGTGATGTCCTTGAATCTGTGCAATGAGAATCAGATCGTGATGAGATCACGATAATGAAACCGATTCACCTTTAAACACAAACCTTAAATTATCCTGATCATAAGTTAATCGAGAAGGATATCGAGATAACCAGATATACTGGTATACTATATACTTGTCCATATGATGGAGGTAGTTGGTCTCATAGCTACTCGTGCGGGGACACTAAGGGTACAGTGCAAGTGCTCATTGTGGAATGAGTTCACTGATTGATCTGCCTACGAAATGCTGGATGGTTATTGATACCTCACATCAGACAGCGATTTCGTAGTCCCAATAATGTATCTGGTCCTTAGACTTGAGACACCAAGGATGTCCTGTATGAGTACTCCACTCTTTGATATCGGACTTATAGGTTTGGAAAATTCTAGATCTAGTATAATCAGTTATTGGGAGTGGTAGTCAATCTTACGATGGCTATTGAGTGTCAATAGAGGATCATCCGCTCTCGGTATCATAAGAGGAATATCCTATGTGTTCTTGCTCGAATAAATCCTTAGCCAAGGTTATTCGGATTAAGAGAGAAAGAGTTCTCTGGGAGAATCCGATAAGAGTAAGACTCGAGGAGAGACCATATAGGCCTGACAGCCCCATGCCCGGTATAGGGTCTTTGTGATATTGGATGGATGAGGGACTATAGATACATGGTAACTGAGGATAGATAGGTCCAAAGGATTGGATTCCTCTGTATCGTCTGGGGGTCGTGACATAGTGGCTTGGTACGTCCGTAGTCGATGAGTTGGGTGAATTATTATAGAGATAATAATTCACTAAGTCAGAAGGAGTTCTGATAAGTATGACTCACGGCCAGCTCGATATTGGGCCTAGAGGGTCACACACATATGGTAGGTGTTACGATGAGTAGAGGTTCAGATATGAGATATCCGCTGAACCCCCTATCTTATTGGATATCCATTAAATCCCTAAATTATTGGATCCTAAGATGAGATCCAATAATTGCTAATAAGAGATAATTAGGTAGAGACCCATTAATCCAAGAGGCTTGGGTAATTGGATGGAGATCCAATACCCAATAGGGCAAAAGATCCCTTAGGGTTTTCAGGGGGCCTCTATAAATAGGAGGGAACCAAAGCTCTATAGGTTGAGAGTTTCTTTTGGTAGCCACCTCCTGTTCTCCTCTCCCCAAAGAGAGAGGTGCATCGTTGCAATCCCTACTGTGTAGATACTGCTAGAGAGGAGGACGCTTGACAAATGCACATTTGCTATCTCCTAAACTCGTTGTGTCAATTGGTCCAAATAAATCCATATGGATCAATTGTAACAGTCTAGAGGTGCTTATTTGATTCTTTGGTTTGAAGCTAGTTTTTATTTGTTTTCCTAGTTGGCAAGCATCATATACTTTATCTTTAATGAACTTAACATTGGGAATGCTTCTTACAAGTCATTTAGATGTGATTTAATAGATTAGTTTCATGCTAACATGACTTAATTTCCTATGTCAAAGCCAAGCATCATCATTCAAAATGAAAAAATACATTTCATTACTAAGATCATCAATGTTTATAGTGTAGACATTAATTTGTTTCAGTGCAATCATAGATGTATTATTATGTGGCTGTTTCAATAATGTAAGCATTAGATTCAAATTTCACAATATATCTCTTATCACATAATTGACTAATGCTTAAAAGATTGTGCTTTAAACCATCTACCAATAACACATTATCAATTGAAAAACTTGATTTGTTACCTATAATTCTCTTGCCAATGATTTTACCCTTGTTGTTGTCTCCGAAGGTGACATACCCTTCATCTTGGCTAGTGAGCTTAGAGAATTGAGATCTCCGGTCATGTGTCTTAAGCATCCACTATCAAGGTACTATCTTTTGCTCCTAGCTTGTGTGGGTGAATGTGTCTATAAAAGAGATAGTTTTTAGGTACCTATTTGAACTTGGATGCCTCAAAACTTGATCTACTAAACTTGTCGTTGTTCATTGAGTTCCTTATTATTCCTTTAGGAACCCATATTAACTTATGTTGGCTAAGTTTCTTATACGGACATTTGTAAGCAACATGTCTTGATTTGCAACAAAAATTACATTTCAAATAAGAAGATACATGTAGTGTGAGTCTGTTAATGAAGGTGGTTGGAGTATGGTGAGATCTACTCACAAATCCAATACCACTTCTATTTCCGACGTGACCCTTATTTGTAAGAATCATGTCTAAGCCCTTGCTACCAATCTTAAACTTGTTTAGGGTCTCTTTAAGTAGTAAGTTCTTATTTTTTATTGCCTCTAAGTATTTGCACTTAGAGCATGGGGTTAAAGAGGGAGTTTTAATACTATCAAGCTTATCTTGTAATAAAGCATGCTCCTTCTTTAATAAATTAAACCTTTTACTAATAGCTCTATGCTCATTAAATAATTCATAAAAAATGATTGAAAGTTTGTCGAAAGATAAATCTTCATTAAATAACTCACATTCCTCATCTACTAAAGCCTTTAGCGCGAAGTTGGCCTCCTCTTTATTGCTTGTTTCTTCATCTTCGGAGCCACTTGAATCGTCCCACATCGCCCTTAGGGCTTTCTTCCTCTTTGGTTGCTTCTTTATCGCTTGGGGGTATTCACTTTTGAAGTGCCCCAGCTTTTTGCATTCTTAACATATGACTTGATTTTTCTTTGGTTCAAGTTTGTTTTTAGTGTCACTTTTAAATTTCTCCCTTCTTATAAATTTTTTGAATTTCTGAGTTAAGAGTGTAAGTTCATCATCAAGATCCACATTACTTGAAGATTCCTTTAAGTGGTCTTCTTGTATTCTCAATGTCATATCCTTCGTGTTCTTTGGAAGGGGGTTCTCTAGCTCATCATGAGCATGATATGTCATTTCGTAGGTCATTAAAGACCCAATGAGTTTTTTGAGAGGAAATGTTTTAAGGTCCTTGGCCTCTTGAATGGTCGTAACTTTTGGATTCCAATTCTTTGGAAGGAATCTTAAGGTTTTAGTTACAAGTTTGAAATTAGAAAAACCTTTACCAAGTGCTTTGAGTCCATTGACGGCATCCGTGAAACGGGTATACATGTCTCCGATGGACTCACTTGGTTTCATTCGAAACAATTTATAAGAATACACCAAGAAATTGATTTTGGACTCTTTAACTCGACTAGTACCTTCATAAGTAATTTCAAGAGTACGTCAAATATCAAAAGCCAATTCATAAATCGAAACACGATTAAACTCATTTTTATCAAGTGCACAAAACAAGGCATTCATTGTCTTTGCATTTAAAGCAAAAATCTTTTTCTCCGATTTATTTCATTCATTCATCGGAAGAGAAGATTTTTGAAATTCATTTTCAATTATATTTCAAAGTTTGAAATCCATAAAAATCAAAAAAATCTTCATGCGAGTCTTCCAATAAGTATAATCCGACCCATTAAACATAGACGGATATGTAATAGAATGACCCTCTTGCATGTCGGTATAAGCTATCTCTCTTGGGTTTTAAATCAAATGAGAATGACCAAGCTCTGATACCAATTGTTAGGATCTAAGCCGCACTAAAAGGGGGGGGGGTGAATTAGTGTAGCGGATAAAATCAAAAAATTGAAAACGATTTCGGAAAGAGTTGTTTGTTTAGAAATTTTGATCCGACAAAAGAGACTTGAGCAAAGTGATTCGAGTGAAAATGATTGAAAGTAGTGAGAAGGAGACCGAAAGATTTGCAGCTAAGTAAAAACAATATGCAAAAATTAAAACTCACATATCCAAAGTAGTAACGATGTATAGTGGTTCGGTCAAATGACCTACATCCACTTCCGAAGCCTCCTCCGATGAGGCTCTCAACTTCCACTATCAAATCTTCTTGAAGGGAAAGAACCAAGTACCCATATTACAAACTTTTAAAAGTGGTTCACACTTTTACATATTTTTGACAAAGAAAAAGTGGGAGGTGAACACTCGAAGTTATCAAATATAATTTTCCTATAGTTTTGACTCTATTTTTTTACTTCTCAGTGCTTCTCTAGCTAAGAAAAAAGAGTATTTATATATTCAATTGACTTCAAAAATAGAGTAAAAAAAAATCACATCTTACATTTTCGGGTACCGACGGTACCCGAAATCATCATTTACTTATCTTTTATTATAAATATTCAATAAAAATATGTCTCCCAAACCTCTTTTTCATACAACAATAAGATAGCACAAATCCATATGAAAATTTAAAATTTGAACGATAATTAAATACATAACCAACTATCCTTCGTATTTTATATATTTCGCTTTTTCTATTCTTTAACTTTTCCTATGTAACCTTCAATGTAAGACCACCTTTTTTTAATCTCGAATTAAATTGATTATCTAATATCATGTAAGATCGTATTAAATATGGAAAGTCAAAATTAATTAACCAAAAATTGTAAGTGCTCCGTCTAATCTCCTTTTTCAAATAATTCATGTTTATTTTTGTTTTCCTTTAATCTCTTCAATATCTTTATCACGACAACTTTTCTGTTTATTTTTTTTTATTATTTTTTCTCTTCCTTTAATGGTAATTTAACAATTAGGTAACTATATCAGCATGATAAAATATAAAAATTAACTAATCTCTAGTACAATATAGTTTTCTTTTTGGCAAAAGAACTCAAAATTTAAATTTATATATATATATATATATATACTGAATCAAGAGATTTTTTTAGATTTGATTTAAATTTTTTTCATAAAAATGATTCTCCAATAAAATAAATCTTCAATACTAAGTATTATTCTAACTGACATCATATATGTAAGGTCATCTCCTTTTGTAAGGTCATCGTCTTGTTATCATATCTTCTTATTATTGTACCTTTTATGATTAAAGTAAGTATTATTTTAACTATTTTAGATAAGTTATATCTATGTCGATATTTATGCATAAGCAATTGAATTTTATATTCAACTTTTAAAATTTTATATATTATTATGTGTCACTTAATTTGCATAAAGGTTTATGTTTTATACTATAAGTTGATAATATTATTTTTGTTATGTTTTAAGTGAGTGAACTTTTGTTTTTATTTGTTTATGATTTTTTATTTTTATTAATTATGATATTTTAGATTTTTACTACAAAAAATTTTAAATTATTTATATGTTTTAAAGTATTTTCACAATTAAACATGTATTCTGACTTGTTGGCACAACGTTTCAACTAGTGACCGCGTGTGCTTAGCCGAATAACAACTCAGTAATATTGATAACTATACTTTGTTGTTAAATTGTCACTAAAATTTAATTTATATTTTTTAGAAAAAAATATAAAACTAACTTGAGATATCCACTTTCTATGCATGGGATGTTGATTTGCATGCATTCCAATTTATTTATTATTTTTTTCTAATACAAGGTGTAAAACAGGATGGAGAAGAAAGGAGAGAAACTCTTATGTGGAACAGTTCATCACTTTTGCCTCACAACCCAACAATAAGAAATCAGATGCAGGGGTCAGGTTTCACATTGCCATTGGAGCTGCCATAGACATGAACACAAATTGACGTCGCATTTTTGGCTTGCTTGTCTTTTCCATTGTACTCCAAGTTGATGTCACTAAGCTCCACGCCCTCACATGGTGCAGCCTCGCTGCACACTAGTTTATAAGCTACTAGCGAGGCAAATGTACCAGTGATATTTCTATACTTGATATTTTTGATCTTAACCAGAGAAGGATCCTACATAGTGGGAGAGAGGATGCACAAATTCTAAGACTGAGTCCATTTTAAAAATCTAATGATATATTTAATAGTAGTAGGAGCAACGTAGTATACCTTTCCAGGACAGTTACCATTTGGGCAATAGTTCTGATCTATGATGATGGGGTTATAGACCGTGTTCATGATGATGTGTTCAAAGAGGAAATTAGTGGCCTTCATCCGTGATAGTGAAGATTGCCATGTCTTGATCCTCAATCCATTTGTTGTACCAGTAAGATTGCATTTTCTCACTTTCAGCTTGATGACATCTTTCTCATCGACATTTCTGCCGAGACTACCGATGCTAATGCCATGGCCGGGACCGCATAACACATTAAAGATAGTCAAATTAGTGCAGCCCGGGCCAATGGAGATGCAGTCATCACCAGTGCCGATGACTGAGTTGGCAATCTGGATATTGGTCGAGTCAGCGATGTGGATGCCATCAGTGTTGGGGCTATCTCCAGGAGCATTGATCCCGATGGAATCAAAGGTAATGTTTCTTGATTCAAAGATATGAATGTGGAAGAACTTGCTGTCGACTAAAGAAATGTTGCTGATGTTTGCATTCGTGACGAAACTAAACACCAAGGTCTATACAGTAGCATTGCAGCAATTGTCAATGCATTTCAAAGTGAGAATGAAGTAGTGCTAATTTCTGCATAGTTAGAGAAGGAAGACAAGGCTAGCGTACCTTGGGTAGGGGTTTGCAATCGAGTATCTTTTTGCATTGGTTATAAGGCCATGCAGAAGCTCCTTGTCCATGAAATCTTCCATTTCCTGAGATAACTAGTCCATTAATGTACTGAAAATCGAGCCAGTTTTTTTGGTAAGCTTTGAGATCGGTGGATGCTAGTAACTGCCCTTTCACTTGCATCATCATTATGCCTTTGCAAGGCCCTTTGAAGATTATTGGCCCGAGCAGGTATCCTCCCTCTGGGATCACTATCGTTATAGTCCCTTCCACCATGCATGCCGCACTCCATGCTGCTTCGAAAGCCTGCCATGCCCATAATTGTTACAACCGTAAGTATGGAGTTGTCATGATAACAAATACAAGAGGTTTCTTATGTTTGCCCTATGTTCCGCTTGAATTTTTTGCAATTCAAGTTCACGAAGATGATTAAATTTATGAGAAAGAAGATAAAAACTAATGGTTATAGTAATAACCTATGCTAAATATGAAAAACTACCTTTGTGTCATCGGTTTGGCCATCACCTACTGCTCCGTAATCCTTTACATTGTAAACACCGACAGCCATGTATTCCCTTACCCCACTTAAGATGAAGGACAATAAGCCAATCACAATAATACTTAATTCTAAACTCATTATCAAAAAGTCTTCTTCTTGATCGATATATTCTCTAAATAAGCACTTTTTGTGTGCATAGAAATGGTCTGAATGAAGCAATCATTTATATTGAGGGCAGGCACGAGGCTTCTTCTCATGTAACCAACTTGTACATATGTTTTAAGTAATTTTTGACCACCAAATTAACAATCACTTGCTATTTATATATACTTGCGGTTGAGAAGGATACATATGATTACTAGTTTATCATTTGAGTATTCTATTCTTGGCTATTTTCAACTGGAAACAACCTCTTCCATCGTAAAGTGTTGTCTCCATAATTTGTGAACTTTATGAGCAATGTTGGTGTGCTGAATAACCGAAATCTATAACTTTTATACTATATACAAAGTAAAAATGAACCATGCATGTCATTGCATTCGAAATATTTATGTATGTGAGTCGAAAGGATGAATTAAGAGAAAAGCACCACAATCAACTGATTAAGTTTTTCGTTTGTGTTTTGAATTTTTGTATGATATATATTTAGAGATCGGAGGGTGAAATTTCATCTGAATACGTTTGAAATATGAAAAAGGAGTATTGAACTAATAAGGTTATGGGTTTGATTGAATTAAGATGAATAACAACAATGGGTAGACATGGATGAACTGTTCCATGAATTTAAAATTTAAACCCTTAGGGACAAAGGGAATGGTGGATTGAATTGATGTCCAATTTGATATGTTATCTTAGAAGTAAGGTTTGAACAATTATATATTATCATATTAAATCGAACAAAGTCATATAACTATTAAAACTAATAATATAGATTTTTTAATATATTTGAACTAATACAATGTTAAAATAAATACTAAAAACAAGCAACACTATAAACTTAGAATAATTTCATTTGTTAAATATGAATCATTATTTATTTTCGATTACAAAATTTTATAATATTTTTAAATTACAAGATATTCTATAAACTAACCAATTATTGTGTAAGCTATATACGTCTACAAATTGCACACATATATATTGATTGAAAACATATATGTTGTTACTTTTATAAGCCGAGAGGACAAAATCATCATTTACTTATCTTTTATTATAAATATTCGATAAAAATATGTAACTCTCAAACCTCTTTTTCATACAATAATAAGATAGCACAAATCCATATGAAAATTTAAAATTTTAATGATAATTAAATACATAACCAACTATCCTTCGTATTTTCTATATTTCGCTTTTTCTATTCTTTAACTTTTCCTATGTAACCTTCAATGTAAGACCACCTTTTTCTAATCTAGAATTAAATTGATTATCTAATATCATGTAAGATTGTATTAAATATGGAAAGTCAAAATTAATTAACCAAAAATCGTGACTGCTCTGTCAAATCTCCTTTTTCAAATAATTCATGTTTATTTTTGTTTTCCTTTAATCTCTTCAATCTCTTTATCACGACAACTTTTCTGTTCATTTTTTAATATTTTTTTCTCTTCCTTTAATGGTAATTTAACAATTAGGTAACTATATCAGCATGATAAAATATAAAAATTAACTAATCTCTAGTACAATATAGTTTTCTTTTTGGCAAAAGAAATCAATTAAAAAAATACCGAATCAAGAGTTTTTTTTGTAGATTTGATTTTAATTTTTTTCATAAAAATGATTCTCCAATAAAATATATCTTCAATACTAAGTATTATTCTAACTAACATCGTATATGTAAGGTCATCTCCTTTTCTAAGGTCATTGTCTTGTTATCATTTCTTTTTATTATTGTACCTTTTGTTATTAAAGTAAGTATTATTTTAACTATCAACGTATAGGTAAGTTATATCTATGTCGATATTCATGCATAAGCAATTGAATTTCATATTCAACTTTTGAAATTTTATATATTATCATGTGTCACTTAATGTGCATAAAGGTTTATGTTTATAGTATAAGTTGGTAATATTATTTTTGTTATATTTTATGTGAGTGAACTTTTGTTTTTTTTTTTGTTTATGATTTTTTAGTTTTATTAATTATGATATTTTAGATTTTTACTACATAAAATTTTAAATTATTTATATGTTTTAAAGTATTTTCACAATTAAACATGTAGTCTGACTTGTTGGCACAACGTTTCATGATCGTGTGCTTAGCCGAATAACAACTCAGTAATATTGATAACTATATTTTGTTGTTAAATTGTCACTAAAATTTAATTTATATTTTTCAGAAATAAATATGAAACTAACTTGAGAAATCCACTTTCTATTTATGGGATGCTGATTTGCATGTATTCCAATTTATTTATTATTTTTGTTCTGATACAAGGTGTAAAAGAGAATGGAGAAAAAAGAAGGGAGAGAAACTCGTGTGGAACAGTTCATCACTTTTACAGGGGTCAGGTTTCACATTGCGAGCTGCCATAGACAAATAGACATCGCATTTTTGGTTTTGTTATCTTTTCCGTTGTACTCCAATTTGATGTCACTGAGCTCCACGCCCTCACATGGTGCAACCTCGCTGCACACTAGTTTATAAGCTACTGGCGAGGCAAATGTCCCCGTGATATTTCAATACTTAGATATTTGTGATCTTAACTAAGTCCATTTTAAAACTCTGATGATATATTTAATAGAAGTAGGATCAAGGTGGTATATCTTTCCGAGACAGTTAGCATTTGAGCGACTTATGATCATAGGGTCATAAACATTGTTCTTGATGATGTGTTCAAAGAGGAAATCGATGGCCTTCAACCTAGATGGAGGAGATACCCATGTCTTGATTCTCAATCCATTTGTTATTCCGGTAGGATTGTATTTCCTCACTTTCAACCTGATGACATATTTCTCACCAGCATTTTTGCCGGGACTATTGATGCTAATGCCAAGGTTGGAACCACATAACACGTTAAAGATAGTCAAATTAGTGCAGCTCGGGCCGATGGAGATGCAGTCATCACCAATGCCGATGACCGAGTTGGCAACCTAGAGATTCGTCAAGTTAGCAATGTGAATATCATCAGTGTTGGGGCTATTTCCAGGAGTATTGATCTCGATGGAATCAAAGGTGATGTTTCTTGATTCAAAGATATGAATGTGGAAGAATTTGCTGTCGACTAAAAAAATGTTGTTGTTGTTTGCATTTGTGATTAAACTAAACACCAATGACTATACAGTAGCATTGCAGCGATTGTCAATTTATTTCAAAGTGAGAATGAAGTATTGTTAATTTTATTCTTTGGGTAGAGTAAGGAAGACAAGGCTAGCATATCTTGGGTAGGGGTTTGCAATTGAGTGTCTTTTTGTATTGGTTATAAGGCCATACAGAAGCTCCTTATCCATTGAATCTTCCATCTCCGAGATAACTAGTCTATTAATGTACTGAAAATCGAGCTAATTTTTTTTGTAAGCTTCGAGATCGGTGGATGCTAGTAGCTGCCCTTTCACTTGCATCATCATTATGCCTTTGCAAGGCCCTTTGAAGATTGTTGGACCGAGTAGGTATGTTCCCTCTTGGATCACTATCGTTGTCATCTCTTCCACCGCGCATGTCATACTCCATGCCTCATCGAAACCTGTCATGTCCATAATTGTTACAGCCATAAGTATGAAGTTGTTATAATAACAAATACAAAAAGTTTCTTATGTTTGACCTATGTTCTGCTCAAACTTTTTGCAATTCATGTTCATGAATATGTTTAAATTCATGAGAAGTAAGACAAAAACTAATGGTTATAGTAATAACCTATACTAAACATGAAAAACTACCCTTGTGTTATCGATTTGGCCATCTCCTGCTGCTCCGTAATCCTTTACATTGTAAAAACTGACAGCCATGTATACCCTCACCCCACTTAAGATGAAGGACAACAAGCCAATCACAATAATACTTAATTCTAAACTCATTATCAAAAGTCTTCTCCTCGATCGATATATTCTGTAAATTAGCACTTTTATGTACATATCAATGGTATATGTTGAATATTAAATTTTGATGATGAAATCAATTAATAAAATTATGATCTAATCTGCATTTTATATGATGTAGGACTAGCTTTGATCTTGGAAAGACAATTAAAGTAGGATGAGTCAATATTGGGCTGGAGTCAATATTGGGTTAGAGTGAACATGTCAGAAGATTAGACATCGAGCCAAAAGAACGATCGACGTATCGATAGAATGTTTCGTGCCATGAGTTCGGCCATCAGGCCAAGAAGAGCAAACATTGCACCAAGGAGATCAGAGTTGCAAAGTTCAACATGTCAATTGGGCAATAAGCCACAAGTGAGGACGATGCACAGAAGAATTGGACGAAGTGTCAATGAACCAATGACATGTCAAACAACATATGATTCGTGCTTTGTAATAATTATCTAGATCGAAATAGTTATAGTTGTAATTAGCTTGGAATTAGGCTAACTCAATTTGGGACCCATTGGACCTAAGTTAGGGCTGTTTTGAGTTAAGAGAAAGCTAAAATAGTTACCTAGAGCTATGGCACTGCCAAGGTTGGCGGTGGAACCACCTGAGGCTCAGTCTCCAATTCACAGTCTTTGAGACTATATCAAGCGGTGGTACCGCATAGTGTTAGAGCAGATTGGGTAGTGGTAACGCTAGTACCCCGAAGACCCAGGATGAGATTGATTTTGGCTCTAAGTTTGAATCCATTTGGGGCCTATAAATATCCCTCTCATCCCTGCTCAGAATAGATAAGCACTGAGAATATAATAGTGGAAAAATGCTATTATAATTACTTGAGAGATCCCCTCCTCTAGCTTTAAGTTGATTTCAGTTTAAGAGATGAGTGAGTACTTATAAAGGTTGTCTCCTAAACCTATGAAAATGAGAAGAGGGTTGTAAGAGGGTAGTTGATCTTTCTCCATTGAAAGAACATCGTTAGTAGAAGCCGATGACCTCGATGGAAGAAGAATCGGGAGTGGATATAAGTCACGATGACCAAACCACTATAAAATCTGGTGTGCTCTCTTTTTTGTTATTTACTCTTACTGCAAACTACTTTACTTGCTCATTACATACTTACAATCATTTTCAAGTTAAATGATATTTTCAATATGGGTTTTTATTGAATAAAGTTTTTGAATCATCGACGTTTTTTTATATACGCACTAATTTAAACCCCCCCCCTCCCTTCTCAATGCTGATTTTGGTCCTAACAGTTGATATTATAGCTATATTTATTTCTCATTTGGTTTAACATCCAAGAAAAATGACTTTTACTGACAATCAAAAGAGTCTTTCTATCACTTATCCTCCTATGTTCAATAGGACGGACTATGTTAGAATCATAGTTGGCACTAAGAGGGAGAAAGAATTAGTGTAGTGATAAAAACATCATTAATTTATAAAAACTTTCGATAATTCAAAGATTCATTTCGATTAAAAGTCGTATCGGAAAGATGTTTAACTTAAAAGCATTTGTAAGTGAGTGATGTGGAAGTAAAGTAGTTGCAAAGTAAGTAAATAAGCAAAGAAAGATGTGCAAATTGATTTTACAGTGGTTCAATCGTTTGACCTACGTCCACTCCTGATTCCTCCTTTGTCGAGGCCACCAATATCTACTAACGGTCTTCCTTCAATGGGTGAAGACCAACTACCTTCTTATAGTCCTCTTCTCCTTTTCTCAAGTTTAGGAGACAACCTTTACAAGCACTCACTTCTCTCTAAATAGAATTCTAAACTAAAATAAGATAAGGGGATCTCTCGAGTGATTACAATAATATTTTTCCACTATTATATTCTCAGTGCTTGTGTGCACTGACTAGGGATAAGAGAGGTATTTATAGGCTCTAAATGGATTCAAACTTGGAGCCAAAACTAGTCTCATCTCGAGTCTTCCGGGTACTGGCGGTACCACTGCCAGTATTGGGTGGTACCACCGCTTGACACAGTCTCGGTGACTATGTCTCAGAGATTGAGCCACCGATAGTTCCACCATCTATTCTGACAGTGCAACTGCCTGACCCACCATTGGGTCACTGTTTAGGCCTTTCACTTGACCCAACACAACCCAAACTTGGGCCTAATTGGCCCCTAATTGAGTTGGACTAATTCCAACTCAATTATAATTTAAACCTATTTCGATCTAGATAATTATTACAAAGCATGAATCAATTTATTGTCTGGTATGTAATTGGTTCATCGACGTTTTATCCGATTCTTTGACGCATCATCCTCTCTTGTGGCCTATTGCCCAATTGACCAATTGAACTCCGCAACTTCGATCTCCTTGGCGCAATATCCGCTCTTCTTGGCCCGATGCTCAAACTCATCGTTCGAAGCCTTCTGCTGATATGTCGACCAATCCTACGGCTCGACGTCCAATCTTCTGACATTCTACTCCGACCCAACTTTCGATTCCTCTTGCTTTAATTGTCTCTTCCTAATCGAAGCTAGTCCTACATCACTCAAAATATAGATTAGATCAAAAACTCTATCAATTAGTTTCATCATCAAAATTTAAGATTTAACAATCTCTCCCTTTTTGATGATGACAACCAATTGACAATGGCGTTAATCTTAACTCCCCCTATCAATATGCTATATTGATAGATCCTTTAACTTCAAACAAAATCATGAATCATAGCAATATATCATTCATCATATTGCATACATCATTCAAAATTTCAAATGATAACATGTATGAAATTTTAATCGTCATCATACTTCTCCCCATTTATCATCAACAAAAAGGCGAAGTGCATCTAGCAAGTTTTTAAGATATGCAAGTTTTACAATATACAAGCTAGCAATCACTTTATAACATGCAAGCTAATAAGTTATTTCTTCTCTAGCAATTCTTGCTTTTCTTTTGAGATGTGCAAGTTTGTAAATTTGCTTCTTGAGATAAGCATACTTTTGCTTCTCTTTACGATGTTCGTGCTAGTAAATTTTGTTTCTTCTCTTTTGAAAAGTGTAAGCTATTGGAAAATCTAGGGGGTGACATCACATGCATAGCAAAAGAATAGAAAACAAAAAACCTAGATTTGCTCAAAAAGGTTTGTCAACGTGCGAAGATCAGTACGCAAAAACAAATCCACAAATCCAAAAAATGTTTATGTAAGAAAGATAGTACCTAGGGAGATCGTATATTCCTGAGATTCCTACAGATCCCTAGGGAGGATGAAGGAGGTCAAGCGTCCTTCCCTCTAGTAGTGTCCATACAGTAGAGACTACGACGATGCTCCTCTCTAGGGAGAGGAGAATATGAGATGGCTACTAAGAAGACCCCCAGCCTATAAACCTTTGGTTCTCTCCTATTTATAGAGGCCCCTTGTAAACCCTAATGGATCTTGCCCTATTGGGTATTGGATCTTCATCGAATTACATAAGCCTTTTAGATTAATGGGTCTCTACCCAATAATCTAGCCCTTATTACATCTTATCCATGGGATCCAATAATACAAGGGGCTTATTGGATATCCAATAAGATAGGGGCTTCGGCAGATATCTCATATCTGAACCTCTACTCGTCGCAATACCTACCATATGTGTGTGACCCTCTAAGCCCAATATCGAGCTGGCCATGAGAAATACCTATCAGAACTCCTTCTGACTCAATGAATTATTATCTCTATAATAATTCACTCGACTCATCGACTACGGACGTACTATGCCACTATACCGCAGTCCCCAAATGATATAGGAAAATCCAATCCTTTAGACCTATTTGTCCTTAGTTACCATATATCTATAGTCCCTCATCTATCTAATATCCCAGAGATCATATATCCCACATGGTGCTGTCAGGTCCATATAATTTTCAATTGAGTCTCGCTTTAATCGGATTCTCCCAGAGAACTCTTTCTCTCTCAATCCGAATGACCCTGACCAGGAATTTGCCTAAGCAAGAACACATAGGATATTCCTCTCATGATATCGAGAGTGGATGATCCTCTATTGAAACTCAATTGCCTTCGTAAGGATGACTACCATTCCTGAGAACCGATTGTAACAGATTTGAAACTTTTTAAACCTGTAAGTTCGGCATCAAAGAATGAAGCACTCATACAAGGCATCTTTGGTGTCTCAAGTCTAAGGATTAGATACACTACTGGGACTATGGAATCACTATCTAATATGAGGTATCAATAACCATCCAGCATTCCGTAAACGGATCAATCAGTGAACTCATTCTCCAATGAGCACTTGCATTGTATCCTTAGTGTCCCCACACAAGAAGCTATGAGACAAGCCACCTCCATCATATGGATGGATATACAGCACACCAATCTATCTGGTTATCTCGATGTCCCCTCTCGAGTAACCTATGACCGAGATTATTTAGGGTCTGTGTTTAAAGGTGAATCAGTCTCATTATTGTGATCTCATCACAATCTGATTCCCATTGTACAGATCCAAGGACATCACAATATACATCCAAATAATGTAAAAAAAATACCAATAATCATAAGCAAAGAGATTGACATAGCATGTTACAGGTGTCATCACTCACATGATTGACTCGTAGGGCACCTATAACTAGCACAAGCAAGTTTTGCCTTTCTTTACAAGCTAGTAATTTTGGACTATATTCAAGATAGCAAGTTCTTTCTTCTCTTTTGGGAAGCATAAGCTAGCAAATTTTCTCACCCTTAGTCATTATCGAAAAGAAGGGAAGAGTACAATGATATAGTTTCTTCTTTTTACAACTTTTCACATCTATTAAAAATTTACATCAATATCACATGAGGCATACAAACCATAAATACAAAGAAATCATGTCATGAAGGATATAATATCAAAAATCATGAAGGATTAAGTCACCCAAAAGACATGATTTATTTTGACAAATCTCCATTTTACAAATAATGAAAAGAAACCTTATGAGGTCAAAAGATCTTGATTTAAAAAAAATCTTAAGTATTGAATGTCTAGAAATCAAGATCATGATTCATAAACACTTTCTCTAGCAAAATGAAACATAAAAGATTAAATAGCAATGATACCAATCAATATTCATTTGGTAGTAAATAGCAAAAAGAACAACTTGATTCATGCATAAGAAATCTTAATTCACCATGACTCAAAATGATTCCAAGAGATCAAGAGAAAATTCAAGAATCATTTGGAAAAATCTCATTCAAATTCAATTCATCAACTCTAAGCTCATCATCAAAATTACTTTCATAATTCAAGAGATTCACAAAAGATAATCTACATGGATTCATTAATCTTTTATTCAAAAATCAAAAAGCTTTAAAGATAGCAAAATTTTTTAAAAAAAATGCATTCTTTTTTTAGTTTCAATTGAAGGCATGTCTTAGTCTTTTATGCCAAATCCATGAATCATCGTATAAATCCAAAAAGCAAGTTTCAAAAGAAATCATTATGATCAATAGTATAACACATAATAATATATCTTCAAACAAAAGATTCAATTTATCATTTTAATTCCAATGATGATACATTTTCCTTCTAATGTGAATTTAACTTTTCATACTTAATGCAAGGAATACAAATGTCATGTTAAATATTTTTTTTAGAATCACTAGAAAGAAAATCATGATATTTTTTATTTAAAAATAACTCATAAAAAGCATCAAGTAATTTCATAATAAAGTAAAGAGGTTTTGGTTGAGATGCTTACTTTGTTGTCGAAAGCCGTCAAAGCGTAGTTTACCAATTCATCTTCGGATGCACCCGATTCGTCCTTGAGTACTTTCTTCTTCTTTGGTGGCTTCTTCTTTTTAAATTTATTTTTTAGTTTGTTATTATTCTTTGATTCTTGTTTTATGAACTTTTTAAATTTTATAGTGAGGAGTTCAAGGTCGTCGTCATCATCATCATCATCATAGTGAGGAGTTATCACTCAAGTGGTATACTATTGTTTAAAGTCCCAAATCATTCTTGTTCTTTGGAAGGTGGTTCTCATGTTCATCTTGTGGTATACATGTCATCTCAAAAGTCATTAAAGGCCAATAAGTTCTTCAATAGGAAAATTATTCATGTCCTTTGTTTCTTGTATAGCCATCACTTTCGGATCCCAACTCTTTAGTATAGATCTTAAAATCTTGTTTATAAGTTCAAAATTAAAAAAATATTTATCAAGACTTTTTAAACTATTGACGATATCTGTAAAATGGGTGTGCATGTCACCAATAGTTTCGCTTGGTTCCATTTGAAACAATTCAAAATCATGCATTAAAAGATTAATTTTTGAATCTTTAACTCTACCAGTGCCTTTATGTGTGATTTCAAGTGTGTGCCAAAAGTTATGCATGGTTTTGTAAATAAAAACCTGATTAAATTTTTTCTTATCAAGAGAACAAAACAAAGTATTCATCGTATTGGTATTTAATGAAAAAGTCTTCTTCTCCAAATCATTCCAATCATTCATTGGTTAGGAAAATATTTAAAAATTATTTTTGATAATATTTCATAAGTTTAAATCCAAAGAAAATAATAAAACTCTAATTCGAGTCTTCCAATATGTGTAGTCCATCCCAATGAATATAAGAGGATGAATGACAAAGTGACCCCTTGAAAGCCCAAAATAGCCATTTCTCTTGGGTGTTAAACCAAATAAGAAATAGCATCGCTCTGATACCAACTGTTAGGATCGTAGTCGGCATTGAGAGGGGGGGGTGAATTAATGTAACGATAAAAATGTCATCGATTTATGAAAACTTTTAATGATTCGAAGATTCGTTTCGATTAAAAGCTGTATCGAAAAGATGTTTAACTTAAAAGCATTTACGAGTGATCTGGAAGTAGAGCAATTACAAAGTAAGCAAACAAGTAGAGAAAGATGTGTAAACCGATTTTAAAATGGTTCGGTCGTCCGACTATGTCCACTCCCGATTCCTCCTTCGTTAAGGCCATCGGCATCCATTAACGGTCTTCCTTCAATGGGCGAAGACCAACTACCCTCTTACAGCTTTCTTCTCCTTTTCTCAAGTTTAGGAGATAACCTTTACAAGCACTCACTCCTCTCTAAATAGAATTCTAAACTCGAACAAGAGGAGGAGATTTCCTAAGTGATTACAACAGCATTTTCCCACTATTATATTCTCAGTGCTTGTTTGTACTAACCAGGGATGAGAGGGGAATTTATTGGCTCCAAATGGATTCAAACTTGGAGTCAAAACCAGTCTCATCCCGAGTCTTCCGGGTACTGGTGGTATCACCACTAGTACTGTGCGGTATCACTACCTAGTCTGGAAGTACCATCACCCAGTCTGGCAGTACCACCGCCTGACACAGTTTTGGAGATTGTCTCAGAGATTGAGCCACCAAAGGTTCCACTGCTTGTTCTAGCGGTGCCACCGCCTAACACACCTGTTGGGTCACTGTTTGGGCCTTTCACTTGGCCCAACACAGCTAAACTTAGGCCCAATTGGCCCCTAATTGAGTTGGCCTAATTCCAACCCAATTACAATTTAAATATACTTCGATCTAGACAATTATTACAAAGCATGAATCAATTTGTTATCCGACATATCATTGATTCATCGACGCTTCGTTTGATTCTTCGGCATATCATTCTCCCTTGCGGCCTATTGCCTAATCGGCCAGTTGACCTCTACAACTTCGATCTCCTTAGCGCAATGTCTGCTCTTCTTGGTCTGATGCCCGAACTTATCATTCGAAGCCTTCTGCCGATACGTCGATCGATCCTCCAGTTCGACGTCCAATCTTCTGACATGTTCCACTTCGACCCAACTTCTGATTCCTCTTGCTTTAATTGTCTCTTCCTAATCAAGGCTAGTCTTGCGTTACTCAAAATACAGGTTAGATCAAAAACTCTACCAATTGATTTCATCATCAAAATCTGAGATTCAACAGACTACACGTATTGGAAAACAAAACTGAGAATTTTCTTGCTTTCTATAGATTTCGGTTTATGGAACATTATCGAAAGTGGTTTTGAGAAGTTTTTCAAACTAATGAATGAATGGAATGATTTGGATAAGAAGACTTTCTCTTTAAATGCTAAAGCGATGAATACTTTATTTTGCGCTCTTGATAAAAATAAATTTAATCAAGTTTCTATATGCGAAACTGCTCATGAGATTTAGCACACAATTGAAATCACACACGAAGGCACTAGTAGAGTTAAAAGTTCTAAAATTAATCTTTTAATGTACGATTTTGAATTGTTTCATATAAAACCAAGCGAAACAATTAGAGACACGTATACCTGGTTTATGGATGTCATCAATGGTTTAAAAAGTCTTGATAAATATTTTTTAAATTTTGAATATTTTAATAAAATACTAATATCCCTTCCAAAAAGTTGGGATCTAAAAGTGATGGCAATATAAAAAATAAAAGACTTCAATTATTTTTCGTTGAAAGAACTTATTAGGTCCTTAATGACCTATGAGATGACATATATGATATAAGACGAACATGTGAACCACCTTCCAAATAACAGAAAGGATATAACACTGAGAACTAAAGAATACCACTTGAGTGATAACTCAAGAGATGATGATGACCACCTTAAACTTCTTACTATAAAATTTAAAAAGTTTATGAAACAAAAAATAAAGAATAAAAATAAACTTAAAAAGAAGAAGAAATCACTCAAGGATGAATCGAGTGACGAAGTTGCGAACTATGCTTTGGTGGCCTTTAACAACGAGGTATGTGACTCAACCAAAACTCCTTTACTTTATTATAAAGTAAATGAATCATGGTTTCTATCTTGAATTCTCATAATTATAACTTGAATTTTAATCTATATGAATCAAGATCTTTTATCTCCTATGTTTCCTTTTGCTAAAGAGAATATTTATGAATCATGATTTTTTTCTCTTGATTTCTCAAAATTCATGAGTTAAGATTTCCTTTGAAGATTACCTATTATTTAATCTCCTAATATTTCTTTTCATTATTTACTAAAGAAGAGATTTGTTAAAATTATTGAATCTTATATTTTGATGATGAAATCAATTGATAAGTTTGTGATTTAATCTGTGCTTTGAGATAAGTGATGTAGGACTAACTTCAATTAAAAAAGATAAAATAATTAAAGTAAGATCAGACGTTGGGCTGAAGTTAGAAATTAGGCATCTAGTCGAAAGAATCAGACGTTGCGCCAAGATTAAAAGTTGTGGGAGTCAACATGATAAAGGATCGAGCGATACGTTGAAGATTCGAACGACGTGCCGGAAGTTCAGATGATGTTTAGATAAAATGACATGCCAAAAAATAAAGAATTCTTGTCTTTAGTTGTATATGTATTAATTGTTGAAAGTTAGGTCAAAATTGAGTTAGATTTAAGTGTAACTCAATTAGGGACCAATTGGGCCTAAATTGAAACTGATTAGGACTCATTAGGAGGCCCATTCAGTGACCTAAAAGTTGCTACAGGTGGTGGTACTGCTAGCATTAAAGCTAGCAGGTGGTGGTATCGCCCAAGCTGGTAGTGGTACTGTTAGAGCCCCTATTTTCAAGGTGCTACAAGCGGTTGCACTGCCCAATGCAGGTAATGGCACCACCCATACTCGGAAGATCCAAAAATTTGAATTTTGGCTTTGTTTTTGAAGCCATTTAGGGCCTTGAAATACTCTACTCATCCCTTTTATGATTACACAAGAAAAAGTGAGCTAAAATTCTAGTGAATCAGAGTTGTAATTTTGAAAAGTGTTGAGTGTTCATTCTCTTCTCTTGAAAAGTTAAGAATTTTATCTAACGAAGGTGAAAGACTTGTAGATGTTTTCTCCTATACCTTTGAAAAAGAGAAAGAGTTGTTAAATGATGGTTGATCTTCGCCCATTGAGAGAAGATTGTTAGTGAAAGCCGGTGACCTCGACAGAGGAGGAATTAGGAGTGGATGTAAGTCGATGAACCAAACTATTATAAATCTAGTATGCTCTTTTCTCTTTATGTTTTTTACTCTTATTACTTGTTAAGCTAGTTGCTCAATACTTTTACTTATATTCCAAGTCAAAACGCATCTCCGATGCATTTCATCGAACGAAATTTTCAAATCGACGTAATTTTTTGAAAGCACTAATTCAAGTATAACTCAAAAATTAGGTCAAAATTGAGTTAAATTCAAGTGTAACTTAATTAGGGACCAATTGAGCCTAAATTGAGATTGATTTGGGCTCATTAGAAGGCCCATTTAGTGACCCAAAAGTTGCTACAGGTGGTGGTACTACCCAATCTAGGCGATGGTACTACCAGCATTAAAGCTAGCAGGTGGTGGTATCACCTAAGCTGGCAGTGGTACTACGAGAGTCCCTATTTTCAAGGTGCTACAAGCGGTTGCACTGCCCAATGCAGGTAATGGTACTGCCCGTACTCGAAAGACCCAAAAATTTAAATTTTGCCTTTGTTTTTGAAGCCATTTATGACCTTTAAATACTCTACTCATCCCTATTATGATTAATAAGAAAAAGTAAGCTAAAACTCTAGAGAATCGAAGTTGTAATCTTGAAAAGTGTTGAGTGTTCATTCCATTCTCTTGAAAAGTTTAGAATTTTATCTAACGAAGGTGTGAGACTTGTAGATGTTATCTCCTATACCTTTGAAAAAAGAGAAAGAGTTGTTACATGGTAGTTGATCTTTGCCCATTAAGAGAAGATCGTTAGTGAAAGCCGATGACCTCGACAAAGGAGGAATTGGGAGTGGATGTAAGTCGATGAACCAAACCATTATAAATCTAATATGCTCTTTTCCCTTTATGTTTTTTACTCTTATAACTTGTTAAGCTAGTTGCTCAATACTTTTACTTATATTCCAAGTCAAAATGCATTTACAATATATTTCATCGAATGAATTTTTCGAATCGACATAATTTTCTCAAAGCACTAACTCACACCCCACCCACCCCACCACCCCCCTCCCCCTGTTAGGGATCGAGTGGTACTAAGAGGGGGGGGTGAATTAGTGCAGTGGTAAGGAACGATAAATTTTCAGCGATTAAAATAAGTTTCAAAAACTTCATACGGTGAAAACTTCATTTCATATTATGAAAGCCGTATTGGTGGAATCATATAGGAAAAACTCTAACTTAAAGATGTTTGCAGAGATGATAAGTAGAGCATCAAATTAAGTGGAAAGGGTTTGCAGCAAAGTAAATAGCAAGAACGTAAATGCAAACCAGATTTTTATAGTGGTTCGGTCATCCAACCTATATTTACTCCCGATTCCTCTTACTTGAGGCCACCGGCTTTCCACTAGCTATCCTCCTTCCAACGGGCGAGGATGAACTCCCTTACAACTCCTCTCCTTTTGACGGGCTTAGGAGGAAACCCTTACAAGCACTCTCTCCTTTCTTTCAGTGGAATACAAGTGAAAACTAAGGAGGATCGTTTAGAAAGATTTGAGCAGAGTTTTCTTGCTTTGAAAGTGTTGTGCTTACTGTCTTTCTTACAGGAACACTTGGGGTATTTATAGACCCCAAGAGGATTCAAATTTGGGCTCCAAATTTGAATTTTTTTTAGCTTCCCGCTGCTGGTGGTGCCACTGCCTGTCAATCGTCAGACTAACAGTGCACAGGCGGTTCCACCACCCAAGGTAGGCGGTACTACCATCGCTGCACATAGGCGCTGGGCGGTGCTACCACCCAGCCTGGGGCGGTACCACCACCCATGGCTCGGCTACTAGGCGGTGCCACCGCCCAGCATATTTCAGCCTACTGGTTTGGGCCGAAAACTCGACCCAAATCGGTCCAAAACAGCCCCAAATGGGCCCTAACTTGATTTATAGGATTAACACATAATCCTAAACCAAATTATATGCTAACTATGAATTTAAAGGTATTTTCTAAGCTATTACAAAGTCTGACAAGTCAAGACTTCTTCCGGTGAGCTTCTAGCAAACTTTCGATGGTCTTCCGACGAACCTTCGGAAATCATTCCGCGGACTCCCGGTAAGCTCCCAGACTTCACGATGATCTTGGTGAGTTCCACCGAGCTTCTTTGGTAAGCTCCGATCTTTCTTGGCAAGCTCCGCGAACTTCCGATGAACCTTCCGGCGAACTTTCAAAAACCCTTCGACAAGCTCCCTACTCATTCTCGGCCGGTTCCGGCAATACTCCCAACGAATCTTCGGACTTCCGTCAAACTCTCAAACTCCCAACGATCCATCCCACTTGTCTTCTAGTACTTTGTTTCGCTTTACATCTTAATTGTCATCGTAGTTAATCCTGCACACATAAATCAAAACTCTACTTCGATCTAGACAATTATTATAATGCGAATTGACATTCAGTTGCCCGGGACATCATTGGCTTATCAACGCTTCGTCCGATTCTTCGGCACATCGTCCTCTCTAGCGATTCGTTGCCCATTCAATGGTTGACTTCCGCAACCCCAATATCCTTGGCGCAACACGCTCTTCTTAGCCCGATGCCCGACGTATGAAGCCTTCTGTCGATTGTCGATCGAACCTCTGGCTCGACATCCAATATCCTGACGTGATCACCTCCGGCGCAATGTTAATTCCTCCAGCGTCAACTGTCTAATCCTGATCGATAGTAGACCTACGTAACTCAAAACATAGTTAGACCACAAATCACCATCAATTAGTTTTATCATCAAAATTTGAGATTCAACAATCTCCCCCTTTTTGATGATGACAACTAATTAATAACCAACAGAGTTAACCATAACTCCCCGGAGTTTAACATAAACTCCCCCTATCAATATACCATTGATAGAAACACTTGGATTATCCCAAATCCAAGCAATATTCATCACAATGTTAAGAGAAAACAACTAAACCATCATGCAAATATATAAAATATTCAATCAATGTATGAAGTCATCAATCTACTTCTTCTCTTATGTCATCAACAAAAAGGAGAAGTTGCATCATAGCTAGTTTAAAAGATATGCAAATTTTATAACATACTAGCTATCAATCTAGATATACATCATACAATATTTAAGCATAGCTTTACAATACAACATCCAATCATACCATTCAATCATAGCAAGTTTCTTAGGATGGACAATGATGTCAATTTTTTCACTTGCTTCTTGAGATGTGCAAGTTGCACTTTCTTTGCATCTTTTGCATGTTCTAGCTAGTAAAATTTTTCTTTGCGATACATAAGCTAGCAATAAATCTTCTCCCCCTTTGTTTTTGTCAAAAAAGTGAAGTACAAATAGTCAATGCTTTGATCATGACAAAATAACAAATTTACAACATGAATTTTCAGCATATTAAGTCATAAATTCAAGGGAGTCAAAAAATCATGAAATGAGAGAAAAAGATGATAAGCAAGCAATCACTAACGATAAGCAAGATAACATACTTTGAGACACGAAAGTTAGCTTCCTTTCAATTTTTCTCTTTTGTAACTAAGTTTCACCTTTGCAAGCTTTCAACTTTTTGTTTGCAATGAGCTAGCAATTATGTATAATCACTTTAAATATATATGCTAACTTTTCATTAAAAATACAAATATAAAGGCATAGCAAGTGTAACATTTCAAATTTTTGAAATTTTACATTTTGCTTCTTTTGAGATAGTCAAGATAGCAATATTTGCATCCTTTGAGATAATAATCCTTAACTTCTTATGAAATTGCAAGGTAGCAAATTTTCTCTCCCTTTGTCTTTGTCAAAAAGATGGGATGACTAAATGGCTAAAAATTTCAATCATTATACAAGTCATTTTTCATATCAATTATAAATTTACATCAATAAAAATATATATCAATTGTTCAATCATCACATGATGCAAATAAGATAATAATATAAAGAAATTATGTCATGAAGGATATGTATATGTAAATTCAACAAGGATCAAAACCAAAAGATATCATTCATGATTCATAACTTTCTTTTTAGCAAGATCAAAATTCATATTTATCAATTTTAAATTCAAGATAAATGTCATACAACCAAGAATCATGATATATAAAAGCATATCAATATCAAGGATCAAATCATGATTACAAGTGCTAACATATTTTCTTTTCATTCATTTTCAAGCCATGATAAAAGAATAAATCAATGATTCAATCATTAAGCACATTTCTTTTAAATCAATTTTGAATCATATAAGGCTTACATGGAAAATATCAATTCATGATAAAGGGTATACAACCAAGAATCATGATGCATAAAAATATATCATTCTCATAGATCAAATCATGATTCATTGATTCATCATAAGGCAAATTTCTTTTCAATCATCAATTTTTCAATTGCCACATAAGACATATAAGCCAAAGAATTCTTGTCATTTCTATATTATGAAATATATGATATTATGGCTCATGATTCATTTAAAAAGATATAGCACAAAGAGCAACTTGATTTATGCACAGGAATTCTCATTAAGATCATATTTCATGAGAAATTTCAAGTATCAAATATCAATATATCAAGACTTGAATTGTTTTCCTTTTAGTAAATAAAAAAGAAAACAATCATAGAGGAAAGTATTTCAATTTGTAAAAAAAAAATCTAAAGTTAAGAATTTAAGAGAGAGTTCATGATTCACTTGAAAATATCTCATTCAAAATAATTTGACAACTTGAAACCCATAATCAAATCAAAATCATTTTCGAGATTCAAAATGCTAGCAATTTGCATTAATCATGACAAGTGATACATCAAAAGTCTACATCAATATTTCAATCAACAAGTCATGAAGCATACAAAGTAGTATTGAAACATGAGAGAAAAGTTTAAATTATCAAATAATAATTAATTCATCGAAATCACTTCTATAATTTATGAGATTCTTAAGATATCATAAAATCATTAATCTCGATAAGATAGTAAATATAATTTCTTTATGTTTCATCATATAAGTATGTCTTTTGTCTTTTAATGTCAAATAAAATAAAAATATCAACATTCAACATCGAAAGACAAACTTCATCATAAAATTTGTCAAGATAAAAATATAACACATTATTTCAAAATATAAGATTCAATTTATCATGATAATGTGTTTCGTTTTAAGTTGTTTGTTTCATATAAGTGAGCTTATGTTTTAAAGGAGGAGTATCATATTTAGAACCAAAATATGAGTATTGTCATCAAGATATAACAACTTTAAATTCTCATGATATCATAAAATCATTAAGCATGATAATAAACTTATAATATTTTCATTTCATCATTATCAATGATGATTTCATAAGGTATGTTCAAATATTTATATGGAACCCATCATCGTATAAATTCAAAATACAAATTTGTCATTAAACCCATTAAGATCAAATGCATCAAAATCTTTCATTCAAAAATTTTAATAAGAGCAACATAAATTGATTACATGTATCAACTTTTCAAAGCAAGACGTAAGTTTCATCATAAAGACCGTTAAGACCAAACACATTAAAAATAAAACATCGTGATTAAAATATTTTTAATTTTTGTGTTTTATTTTATGTGGTTGATCTTATATATATGCATGTTTAAATTTTCATGTAAAAATGAAATCATCAATATGCTTGCTTTTATCTTTTAATCATATTTGGTGTGCAAGCATTATCTTGAAACATGCTATTAATTTTTTGTGTCAAAAATCATGCATCTTGTTTGAAATCTAAAGCAATGTAAAATCATCAATATTCATGAATTTATCATGATCATATGTATGGAGCATTTTCATTTATCAAGTAAGATTTCATATAAGCATACCCAAAATCTTTTTGCATGAAAGATATATATCAAGTTTAAAACTAAAAAGTGATACGAAAATAATCAAGATTCATAGATTTATTATGAATATATTATTTCAAAATATGAGATTTCAAGTCATCAAGTATGATACAATCATTAAGCATGTTTTCATAATGCATCATCAAAATCATTTTAATTCTTTCTTTCATTTGTAAAAACAAGATGATCAATGCTCAAATTTTTTGCTAAAATCATGCATCATTTTTATAAATCTAAAAAATAATTTTGTAAAATAAATCTTCAAGATAAATATTCATGATTTAATCTTGTTAGGTGTACAAGCATGAGATGTAATTATCATGATAATATATTTCTCATTTTATGTGTTTCAATCTACGTGAGCATGTTCAAATTTTCATATAAAGGCCATGCATTATATTTAAAACCGAAAGCATCATCATATAAATATGATTCATAAGTTTTGTCAAAACCATCAAGGCATCATTCCAAAACATAGGATATCATTATTTCAAATTTTTATGCATAATTTCATTAAGCATATAAAATGAAATACACAATCATAATCATGCTAATTAATTTTTGTGTTAAGCCATGCATCAAAATATGATATGGAAATCATAAACTAAGCAATCATCATTCATAATTTTCACTTTTCAAAATACTAGAAGGAAAAGCATAGTATAATTTTTTTAAAACATTTTTTAATTTCTAAAAACACAAGAAAAGCATGAAAAAAAATTCCTACTTACTAAGTTAAGCATTCATGGAAAGCATCATATAATTTCAAAATAATTCAAGGGAGTTAAGTTACTTACCTTGTAATTGAAACCCATCAAAGCACATTTCGTCTCTTTTTTGTTTGATTCTTCTTTGCAAGCCTTCTTCCTCTCCTTTGGCATCTTTCTCCATTCAAGTTCATTTGTGTTTTTTAATTTTTATTTAATGAACTTATTAATATTCATTGTTATGTGTTCAATGTCCTCATCACTTGAGTCATCACTCAAGTGGCATTCATTTGTCCGATGTTCCAAATCCTTTCTATTCTTTGGAAGGTGGTTCAAGTATTCAATGAGTTCAAAATATTCTATGAGGCTCATTTCATATGTCATTAGTGAGCTAATTAGTTCTTCAATCGGAAGATCATTTAGATTTTTAGCTTCTTGTATTGCGATTACTTTAGAATCTCATCTTTTTGGAAGGGATCTTAAGATCTTGCTTACGAGTTCAAAATCCGAAAAAGATTTACCAAGAGCTCTTAGACTATTGATGACATCCGTAAAATGGGTGTACAAGTCGCCTATAGTCTCGCTTGGTTGCATTCGAAAAACCTCAAAATCGTGCATCAAAATATTAACTTTCGAGTCTTTAACTCTACTCGTTCCTTCATGTGTGATTTCGAGAGTATGCCAAATATTGAAAGCCATTTCGCACGTAGAAATCCGATTAAACTCGGTTTTATCTAAAGAACAATATAAGACATTTATAGCCTTTGCATTTAAAGAAAATGATCTTTTCTCTAAATCCGACCATTCGTTTGTCGGTTTTAGAGGAAAGTTAAAATTTATTTTCAACGATGTTCCATAAGTTTAAATCGAGAGAAATCAAGAAAACTCTCATTCGAGTTTTCCAATATGTGTAGTCTGATCTGTTAAAGAACGGTGGACGAAAAACCAAAAAGCCCTCTTGAAAACCATTTAGAGTCATTTCTCACGAGTGTAAATCCGAAAGAGAAAGAACGTGGCTCTGATACCAATTGTTAGGGATCAAGCGGCTCTAAGAGGGGGGGGGTGAATTAGTGCAGTGGTAAGGAACGATAAATTTTCAGTGATTAAAATAAGTTTTGGAAACTTCGTACGGTGAAAACTTCGTTTCGTATTATAAAAGTCGTATTGGTGGAATCATATAGGAAAAGCTCTAACTTAAAGATGTTTACAGAGATGAGAAGTAGAGCATCAAATTAAGTGGAAAGGGTTTGCAGCAAAGTAAATAGTAAAAACATAAATGCAAACCAAATTTTTATAGTGGTTCGGTCATCCGACCTACGTCCACTCCCGATTTCTCTTGCTTGAGGCCATCGGTTTTCCACTAGCTATCCTCCTTCCAACAGGTGAAGATGAACTCCCTTACAACTCCTCTCATTTTGACGGGCTTAGGAGGAAACCCTTACAAGCACTCTCTCCTTTCTTTTGGTGGAATACAAGTGAAAACTAAGGAGGATCTTCTAGAGAGATTTGAGCAGAGTTTTCTTGCTTTGAAAGTGTTGTGCTTGCTGTCTTTCTTCCATAAACACTTGGGGTATTTATAAACCCCAAGAGGATTCAAATTTGGGCTCCAAATTTGAATTTTTTTCTTTTAGCTTCCCGGTGCTGGCCGTGCCACCACCTGTCAGGGGTAGTGCCACCACTTGTCAATCGTCAGACTGACAGTGCATAGGCAATTCCACCGCCCAAGGCAGGCGGTACTTTCGCCGCTGCACACAGGCGTTGGGCAGTGCTACCGCCCAGCCTGGGGCGGTACCACCGCCCATGGCTCGGCTACTAGGCGGTGCCACCGCCCAGCATATTTCAGTCCACTGGTTTGGGCCGAAAACTCAGCCCAAACTGGTCCAAAACAGTCCCAAATGGGCCCTAACTTGGTTTATAGGATTAACACCTAATCTTAAACCAAATTACATGCTAACTATGAATTTAAAGACATTTTCTAAGCTATTACAAAGTTCGACAAGTCAAGACTTCTTCCGGTGAGTTTTCGATAAACTTTCGACGGTCTTCCGAAGAACCTTCGGAAACCATTCTACGGACTCCCGGCAAGCTCTCAAACTTCAAGATGATCTTGGCGAGTTCCACCGAGCTTCTTTGGCAAGCTCCGATCTTTCTTGGCAAGCTCCGCGAATTTTCGACGAACCTTCCGGTGAACTTCCGAAAACCCTTCGGCAAGCTCCCTACTCGTTCTCGGCCGATTCTGGCAATACTCCCAATGAATCTTTGGACTTCCATCGAACTCTTGAACTCCCAACGATCCATCCCACTTGTCTTCTGGCACTTTGTTTTGCTTTACATCTTCATCGTCATCGTAGTTAATCCTACACACATAAACCAAAACTCTACTTCGATCTAGACAATTATTATAACGCGAATTGACATTCAGTTGCCCGACACATCATTGGCTTATCGGCGCTTCGTCCGATTCTTCGGCACATCGTCCTCTCTAGAAATTCATTGTCCATTCGACGGTTGACTTCCGCAACCCCGATATCCTTGGCGCAACACGCTCTTCTTGGCCCAAAGCCTGACGTACGAAGCCTTCTGCCGATTGTCGACCAAACCTCCGGCTCGACATCCAATATCCTTACATGATCACCTCCAGTGCAATGTCAATTCCTCCAGCGTCAACTATCTAATCCTGATCGATAGTAGACCTACATAACTCAAAACGCAGTTAGACTACAAATCACAATCAATTAGTTTCATCATCAAAATCCGAGATTCAACACCCCCCCCCTCTCTTAGTGCCACTGTGATCCTAACAGTTGGTATCAAAGCCACATTTATTTCTTATTTAGTTTAACACCCAAGAGAAATGGCTTTTATCGATAATCAAGAGGGTCTTTCTATTAGTCATCCTCCTATATTCAATGGGATGAACTACACGTATTAGAAAACTAGAATGAGAATTTTTTGTATACTATGGATTTTGATTTATGAAATATTGTTGAAAGCGGTTTTGAAAAATCTTCCAAAACCAATGAACAAATAGAATAATTTAGAGAAGAAAATTTTTTCTTTAAATGTTAAAGCGATGAACGCTTTATTTTACGCTCTTGATAAAAATAAATTTAATCGAATTTCTATATATGAAACTGTATATGAGATTTGGCACACTCGAAATCACACATAAAGGCACAAGTAGGGTTAAAGAATCAAAAATTAATCTTTTGGTTCATAGCTATGAATTATTTAGTATGAAACCAAGCGAGACTATTGGAGACATATACACCAATTTTACGGATGTCGTCAATGATCTAAAAGCACTTAGTAAAAATTTTTCTAACTTTAAAATTGTTAATAAAATACTAAGATCTCTTCCAAAAAGTTGGGATCCTAAAGTAATGACAATACAAGAGGCGAAGGATTTGAACAATTTTTCACTCGAAGAACTTATGGGGTCTTTGATGACCTATGAAATGATATGTATAACATATGATAAACTTCAGAATAACCTTCCTAAGAATAGAAAGGACTTGGTACTTAAAACCAAAGAAGACCACTTGGGAGAAAACTCTAAGTGATGATGATGATGATGATGACTTGGCACTTCTTACAAGAAAGTTTAAAAAATTCTTAAAAAGAAACAAAACAAAACAAGACACTAATTACAAAAGTGAACTAAAAAAGAACTTAATAATATGCTAGGAATGCAAGAAGCTGAGACACTTCAAAAATGAATATCCCCAAGTGAAGAAGAAGCTACCAAAGAAAAAGAATGTGCTTAAAGCTACTTGGGACGATTCAAGTACATCTGAAGACAAGGAGCCTACCAACAAAGAAGAAGTTACAAATTACGCATTAATGGCATTTGGTAATGAGGTATGTAACTCAAACAAATCTTTGTTATCCTATGATGAATTTTTAATGTATTTAATGATTTATTTAATAATTTTAAATTAGTTAGTAAAATTTATAAATTGTTAAAAAAAAGGATCATGCTTCTCTTGCTAGTAAATTTGATAAATTAAAAAATGAGCATGATGATTGTATGTTAGTATTAGGATCAGTTTGGCACTAAGAGGGGGGGTGAATTAGTGTAGCGGTAAAGTATAACAAATTCGATGATTTTAAAAAACTTCGTATGATAAAAATAATATTTCGATTAAGACCGTTTTTTCTTGAACACGTATCGGAAGTACTTCAACTTGAGAGAGTTTAGAAATGAAGAAAGGTAGTGAGTAAGTAGAGCAGCAAAGTAAAGATGGTTTGTAGTAATGTAAATTTGCAAGAAGTAAACACAAACCATTTTTATAGTGGTTCGGTTATCTGACCTACATCCACTCCCGATTCCTATTCACCTAAGGCCACCGACTTTCCACTTCCTTCCAACGCGTGAAGACAAATCATCTTCCTTCCAACACGTGAAGACAAACTCCCTTACAGTTCTCTCTCCTTTTGATGGGCTTAGGAGATAACCCTTACAAGCACTCACTTCTCACTGGAAGCTAAAAATAATATAAGTCTAAAGGAGGATTTTCTCAAGTGATTTTTACAGAGTTTTCTCACTTTTAAAGTATGTGTGCTTGTGTATTCAACCCAAGGATGAGAGAGGTATTTATAAGCTCCAATTGGATTCAAACTTGGAGCTAAAAACCATCCCATCCCAGGTCTACCGGGTTCTTGCGGTACCACCGCCCAGTCTGGCTGTACTACTGCTAGAGCAATCTGACATTGGGCAGTACTACTGCCTAGTCTGGAGGTACCACCACCCAATTTGGTGGTACCACCGCCTAGACATACTATCAATAGGCGATACCATCACCTAGACTCAGTCTTGAAGACAGCCTACAAACGTTTCCACAGCCCAACTAGCGGTGCCACCGCTTGATATGATATCTGGGCATTGTGTGGGCCTTTCATCTGGCCCAACACAGCCCTGATTCGGGCCCAGTTGGCCCATATTTGGGTTAAGAGGACTACCTCCCAATCTTAACCCTAATTACGTACTAACTATAAAATTAAAGATATATTATAAGCAAACACTTAATCTGGCACATCAAGACTTCTTCCGGCGAACTTCCGATGAACTTCCGGTGGCCTTCGGACGAATCCTAAAACACCTTCCAATGGACTCCCAGCAAGCTCCTAGACTTTATGATGATCTTGACAAGTTCTGACGAGTCTTCTTTGGCAAGCTTTGATCTTTCTCGGTGAGCTCTGTGAACTTCCAATAAACCTTCCAGCAAAATTCTAACAACCCTTCGACAAGCCTCCGATTCATTCTCGGCCAATTCCGGTAGCACTTATGACAAACCTTCAAACTTTCGATGGATTCTTGAACTCCCAATGATTCAATCGTACTTAACTCTGATACTTTGCTTTGCTTTACGTCTTCATCACTATCATAGTTAATCCTACACACTAATTAATCAACATCCTATTGACCGACACATCATTGGTCGACACTTCATCCGATTCTTCAGTGCATCGTCCTCTCTTGTGGCCAGTTGCCCAATCGACGGTTGACCTCCGCAACCTCGATCTCTTTGGTGCAACTTTGCTCTTCTTGACTCGATGCCCAAACTCTTCATCCAAAGCCTTCTACCAATCATCGATCGGACCTTCGGCTCGACGTCCAATCTCCTAATGTAATCTCTTCCAAAGCAACGCTGATTCATCCTATATCAACTGTCTAATTCTGATCGAGAGTAGACCTGGGTGACTCAAAACATAAATCATAAATCACACTCAATTAGTTTTATCATTAAAATCTGAAATTCAACAGTTAGCTCCTTGCACTAAGTGTGAAGAGATAGACTCACTTAAGAAAGAAAATATTTTATTATAAGAAACATTAGAAAATTTTAAAATATGTAATAAATCTCTAAACATGATCCTTGCTAATAAGGGTTATGTTTATAGAAAGGAAGGAATTAGATTTGTGAGTAACACTCAACAAAAGCCAACTATCTTTGTTAAAAGACTCACATTACATGTTTCACCTTGAAATAAATATAATTTTTATGGTAGATTTGGACATTATACCTATAGATGTTCATTTAAAAGGTATACTCCACACAAATTAGTTTAGGTTTCTAAAGTAACCATGAATAACTTAATACCAATAGCTAAGATAGGTAGATCTATTAAAGAGGGACCTAAAGTTAAATTGGTACCTAAAAGAGAACCTCCTTTCTTATAGACATGTTTACAATTACAAGCTAGAGCAAGAGATGAAACCTTGATAGTGGATGCTCAAGGCACATGACCAGAGATCTAACACTTCTCTAAGCTCACTAACCAAGATGAAGGATACGTCACCTTCGGAGACGACAACAAAGGGAAAATTATCGGCAAAAGAACCATAGGTAACAAGTCAAACCTTTTGATTGAAGATGTGCTATTAGTAGATGGGTTAAAACATAATCTACTAAGCATTAGTCAATTATGTGATAAAGGATATATCATCAAATTTGAATCTAATGTTTGTATAATTGAAATACTACATAAAAATATATCTATGATTGCCTTAAAAAATAATAATGTGTATGCAATTGATATTGATGATTTTTGTGATGAAACGTATTTTTTGGCTTTAAATGATAATGCATGGCTTTGGCATAGAAGACTGGGTCATGTTAGTACGAAACTAATCTCACAAATTACTATTAAAGAACCGGTAAGAGGAATGCCTAGTATTAAGTTTATCAAAGATAAAGTTTGTGATGCATACCAACTAGAAAAAATAAATAAAAAAATAATTTTAAATCAAAGAATCAAATAAGCACCTCTAGACTACTATAATTAATCCATATGGACTTATTTAGACTAATTGATATAACAAGTCTAGGAGATAGTAAATACGCCTTTATAATTGTTGATTATTATAGTAGATATACTTAGACATACTTCTTAGCATACAAAAGTGATTGCTTTAAATATTTTTTAAAATTTTATAAACTTATTCAAAATAAAAAGGATTTTATGATTTCATCTATTCGTAGTGATCATGGTGGTGAGTTTCAAAACTGTAATTTTTAAAATTTTTGTGAGCCAAATGGATACAATCATAATTTCTCTACTCCAAGAAATCCACAACAAAATGGAGTAGTTGAGAGAAAAAATAGGAGTTTACAAGAGGTTACAAGAACCATGTTAAATGAACATAGCCTACCTAAATATTTTTGAATTGAAGTCGTTAATGTTGAATCTCGGATTTTGATGATAAAGTCAATTGATAGGTTATTTGATCTAATCCATATTATTAAGATAAGTATGCATAATTAACTATGATAGCATGAAGATATAAAATAAATTACCGGAGTTAAGTATATTGGAAGCTTGAGAGTCCGTCGGAAGTCCAAAGGATCGTCGAAAGTGCTGTCGGAACCAGCCAAGAATGAATCGAGGACTTACCAAAGGTTTCGGAAGTTCGTCGGAAGATCATCGAAGGTTCGCGGAGCTCACCGAGAAGGTTTCGAAGCTTGCCAAAGATTCGTCAAACTCGTCATACAGTCTGAGAGCCTGCTAGGAGTCCGTCGGAAGAAACCCAAGGGTGTGTCGAAAATCCACTGGAAGTTCACCGAAAAGCTCGTTGAAAGAAGACTCGACGTTGTCAGTTGTTAATTTGCTTAGAATTATGTTTCAATTTCATAGTTAGCATATAATTAAGATAAAAATTAGGTGATTATCCTGATTAACCCTGGTAGGGAACCAACTAGGCCATATGTGGACTGAATTGGGCTGGATTCAGGGCCCATTCAGTAGTGCTGGACTAGGTCTGGCAGTGGCACCGCCCTAGGAATTGGTTCCCAAGTAGTCTGGGCGGTGATACTGCCCCAGGTCAGTGGTGGTACCGTTGGTAGTTATTACCTGCCAACGGTGGTACCGCTTGACAAGTGGTAGTACAGTCAGTCCACAGAGCCCGAGGACTTTGTCAAGTAGTGGCATCGTTAGATTAGGCGATAGTACCGCTTAGTACATTGACAGAACAGGGTCAACTAACGGTGGTACCGCCAGTACCCGAAAATCTGGAATGTGACTCTTTTTTGCTCCATTTCTAAAGCCAATTGAGTCTATAAATATACATCTTTTCTCAGCTAGAAAAGCACCTTTTGAAGAAGTGAAAAAACAAAGTCAAAGCTATAGGAAAATTGTGTTTAATAGCTTGAGTGTTCACCTCCTACTTTTTCTTTGTCAAAAATCTGTAAAAGTGTGAACCACTAGTAAAAGTTGTAAGAGGGGTGCTTGGTCCTTCCCCTTCAAGAAGATTTGATAGTGAAAGTTGGGAGCCTCATCGGAGGAGGCTTCGGAAGTGGATATAGGTCATTTGACCAAACCACTATACATCGCTGCGTACTACTTTAGATGTGTGAGTTTTAATTTCTACATATTACTTAGCTGCAAATCTTTTGACCTCCTTCTCACTACTCTCAATCGCTTTCACTCGAATCACTTTGCTCAAGTCTCTTTTGTCGGATCGAAATTTCTAAACAAATAACTTTTTTTGAAAATTATTTTTAATTTATGGGTTTTATCCACTGCACTAATTCAAACCACCCTCCCCCCCCCCCCTCCTTCTTAATGCTACTCAGATCCTAACAATTGGTATCAGAGCTTGGTCACTCTCATTTGGTTTAAAACCCAAGAGAGATGGCTTATTCTGGCATGCAAGAGGGTCATTCCATTATAAATCCGTCTATGTTTAATATGTCAGATTATACTTATTGGAAGACTCGTATGAAGTTTTTTTTATTTTCATGGATTTCAAACCTTGGAATATCATTAAAAATAGATTTCAAAAATCTTCTCTTCCGATGAACGAATGGAATGAATTAGAGAAGAAGGTTTTCGCTCTAAATGCAAAGGCTATGAATGTCTTATTTTGTGCACTTAATAAAAATGAGTTTAATCGTGTTTTGATTTGTAAATCGGCTTTTGATGTTTGGTGTATTCTTGAAATCACTCGTGAAGGCACTAGTCAAGTGAAAGAATCCAAAATCAATCTCTTGGTGCATTCTTATGAATTGTTTCGAATAAAACCAAGTGAGTCGATTGGAGACATGTACACTCATTTCACGAATGTCGCCAATAGACCCAAAGCACTTGGTAAAGATTTTTCTAATTTTGAACTAGTAACTAAAATTTTAAGATCCCTTCCAAAGAATTGGAATCCAAAAGTTACAGTCATTAAAGAGGCCAAGGACCTTAAAACATTTTCTCTCGAAGAACTCATTAGGTCTTTAATGACTTATGAAATGATATGTCATGCTCATGATGAGCTAGAGAACCCCCTTCTAAAGAATAGGAAGGATATGATATTGAGAACATAAGAAGAGCACTTGAAGGAATCTTCAAGTGATGAAGACCTTGATGATGAACTTGCACTCTTAACTCAAAAATTCAAAAAATTTATAAGAAGGAATAAATTTAAAAGTGACACTAAAAATAAACTTGAACCAAAAAAGGACCAAGTTATATGTTATGAATGCAAGAAGGTGGGGCACTTAAAAAATGAATGCCCCCAAGCTAAGAAGAAGCTACCAAAGAGGAAGAAAGTACTAAATGTGACGTAGGATAACTCAAGTGGCTCCGAAGATGAAGAAGCAAGCAACAAAGAGGAGGTCAACTTTGCACTAATAGCTTTAGGAGATGAGGTATGTGAGTTATTTAATGAAGATTTATATTTCGGTGAACTTTCGATTGCTTTTCTTGAATTATTTGATGAGTGTAGAGCCATTAGTAAAAAGTTTAATTTATTAAAAAAAGAGTATGCCTTGTTATTAGATAAACTTGAATGTTTTGAACTTGATACTCCCTCTCTACCTCCATGCTCTAAGTGTGAACACTTAGAGATAATAAAAAATGAGAACTTGCTACTTAAAGAGACCCTAAACAAGTTGAAGGATGGTAGCAAGGGCTTAGACATGATCCTTGTAAACAAGGGTCATGTCGAAAATTGAAGTGGTATTGGATTTGTGAGTGGATTTCATCATACACTAACCACCTTTATTAAAGGACCCACACTACATGTATCATCTCATTTAAAATGTAACTTTTGTTGCAAATTCGAACATGTTGCTTATAAATGTCCGTATAAGTAAATTAGCCTACATAGGTTAATATGGGTTCCTAAAGGAATGATAAGGAACTCAATAACTAATGATAAGTTTAGTAGATCAATTTTTGAGACACCCAAGTTCAAATGGATACCTAAAAACCATCTTCTTTTGTAGACACATTCACCCACACAAGCTAGGAGCAAGAGATGATACGTTGATAGTGGATGCTTAAGGCACATGACCGGAGATCCATCTCAATTCTCTAAACTCACTAGCCAAGACAAAGGGTATGTCACCTTTAAAGGCAACAACAAGGGTAAAATCAATAGCAAGGGAACTATAGGTAACAAATCAAGTTTTTCAATTGATAATGTATTATTGATAGATGGTTTAAAGCACAATCTTTTAAGGATTAGTTAATTATGTAATAATGGATATATAGTGAAATTTGAATCTAATGCTTGCATTATTGAAAAACCACACAACAACACATCTATGATTGCACTAAAAAAAATAATATCTACACCATAAATATTGATGATCTTAGTAATAAAATGTGTTTTTCGATTTTGAATGATGATACTTGGCTTTGGCATAGGGGATTATATCATGCGAGTATGAAACTAATCTCTCAAATCACATCTAAAGGACTTGTAAGAGGCATTCTCAATGTTAAGTTCATTAATGATAAAGTGTGTAATGCTTGTCAACTATGAAAACAAATAAAAATTAGCTTCAAACCAAAGAATCAAATAAGCACCTCTAGACCATTATAATTGATTCATATGGATTTATTTGGACCAATTGACACAACGAGTCTAGGAGGTAGCAAATATGTATTTGTCATTGTAGATAACTATAGTAGATACACTTGGACTTATTTTTTGGCCCACAAAAGTGATTATTTTAAATGTTTCTCTAAATTTTATAAACTTGCTTAAAACAAAAAAGGTTTCATGATTTTATCGATTCGAAGTGATCACGGTGGTGAATTCCAAAACCGTGACTTTTAAAATTTTTATGAATTTAATGTATACAACCACAACTTCTCTACTCCGAGGAATCCTCAACAAAATGGAGTAGTAGAAAGAAAGAATAGAAATTTATAAGAAATAACAAGAACCATATTAAATGAACATAGTTTACCCAAATACTTTTGGGTCGAAGCTGTTAATATGACTTGCTATGTCAAGAATAGGGTTCTAATAAAACTATCTCTATCCAAAACCCCTTATGAATTGTGGAATAACAAAAAACCAAATGTTTCTTATTTTAAAGTTTTCAATTGTAAATACTTTATCTTGAATGAAAAGGATGTCTTAGGAAAATTCGATGCTAAATCGAATAAAGGCATCTTTCTTGGTCACTCTTTCGTTTTTAAAGTCGTTCATATTTTTAACAAAAGAACATTGATTATAGAAGAGTCTATTCATGTAGTTTTTAATGAAGTTTTTGAATTTAAGAAAAATAATTTTGATGATGATCTTAGTTTTGATGGTTTGAATTTAAATGAACCCTCTCCTCAAAATAGTTACTTGGATGCATCTTCTTCTCAAATTTCCTTACCTAAGGAATGGAAGTATATAGAACTCATCCAAATGAGCTAATTATAGGAGACACATCAAATGGGGTTCAAACTCGTTCTTCTTTTGAAAACTCTCTATTTCCTAATCATATGTTTAAATTAAGTAAGGCTCTCTATGGGTTAAAAGAAGCCCCAAGGGCTTGGTATGAGAGACTTAGTTCATTTTTAATTTTAAATAATTTTACTAAAGGCAAGGTCGATATTATATTATTCATTAAATATTTTAAAAATAATTTTTTTATTGTTCAAATCTATGTTGATGATATTATCTTTGGTTCTACTAATGAATCACTATGTGAATCATTTGCCAAGTGTATGAGTCATGAATTTGAAATGAGTCTAATGGGTGAACTAACCTTCTTTTTAGGATTGCAAATTAAACAACTTAGTGATGATATATTTCTTAATCAAACTAAGAATACATTAGAATTATTAAAATAATTTAACATGGATGGTTCAAAAATCATAAACACTCCTATGAGTACTTCTACTAAGTTAGACTTGGATGAAAGTAGAGAAAATTTTGATCAAAAAACATATATGGGAATGATAGGTAGCTTACTTTACCTCACCACAACTAGACCAGATATCATGTTTAGTGTAGGACTTTGTGCAAGATTTCAAGCGAATCCTAAGTTATCTCACCTTAAAGTCATTAAAAGAATCCTTAGATATCTTAAAGGAACTCCTAACCTAGGATTATGGTATCCAAAATCCGATGACTTTGATTTAAAAGGCTATGCTGATGCGGATTTTGGCAGATGTAGAATAGATAGAAAAAGTACATCCGGAATATGCCAATTTTTAGGACATGCACTTGTTTCTTGGACTTCTAAGAAACAAAATTCGATTGCACTATCTACGGTAGAAGCCGAATACATAGCCGTAAGTGCATGTTGTGTACAAGTTGTGTAGATGAAAAATACTTTAGAAGACTACATAATTCATTTAAAGAATATTCTCATAAAATGTGATAATACAAGTGCTATTTGTCTAATCAAAAATCCTATTCAACACTCTAGAACTAAGCAAATTGACATTAGACATCACTTTATACGAGATCATGTCAATAATAATGATGTCATTCCAGAATTTATTGATACAAAATACCAATTAGTGGACATCTTCACAAAACCCCTAAATAAAGAATAATTTGACTTTATTAGAAGAGAATTAGGCATGCTAAATTATCCTAATGCATGAAGATGTTGTATGTTCTTTTTCGAAATCTTTTAACTTCGGTTTTTATAGTCTCAACTTGTTATTTTTGATGACATCTTTTGAACGGAACTCTCATTTTTATTTTATCATAATATTTTCCTTCTTCGATTAATGAAAATCATGCCTTTTGATGAAGTATTAAAATTGATTTTATAATCCTTCTACCTCGATTGGAATGGTTAAATGGATTTTATGATTTTTGTATCATTTGAAGCTTAATGTCATGAAATTTTTGCATAATAATTAAGCTCTCAAGAGCTTATTATACTCTCTTCGGACTTTATTCTTAACTCTTGATCTTTTATGACTTGATTGTTTTTCTTTTCCTCCACCTCATGAGAATGCCAAGTTAAATCTCTCTCTATAAAACTTTTGATGTTGATGTGCTGTACTTCATAAATGCCAAGTTGAACTTTTGATGAACTTTTATCATGATTTTTCTTTCACGAATTTTTTTTTATATGACATGAGCTCTTATTAGTATATTTGATGAATGACTAAATGTTTGATGAATAGCTTCAATGATCTATATTTTTAATTTATTATTTTATGTTTGAATTTTCAAAATTGTATCTTGAACCTCTTTCATGTATGAATCCTTCATAACTTGATCATTTTTCAAATTTCATAGACATGAATAAAAATGATCAAATCATTGTTCAAATTTATCTGTCTCGGATGACATATTTTGCATTATGTTCAACTTGATTTCTAAGTAAATATTAGCCTCATGTATCATATATTTTTTATATATTTGATTAATGATATGTATCATGATTCCTTATGATGACCACCTTTTTTTTTAAATTCACCTCCTTTTTATTGATGACAAAGGGGGAGAAGAATGTGGCAAAATTGATGACTTGATAAATATCATGCATGCATTGTATTGAGAAGTATATAGCAAATAAATTGTTAACTTGATAGATGACTTATATGTATCGTATCGTAATTATAATAAATGTCTTATATGTTTTAAATTACAATATGATTGCTTTTGCCATGTTTTATAATCGAAAATTGGTTAATGTCTTTAAAAGCATCGTAATAAAATTTGTATCGTATCGCAATGTATCACATGTATCGCAAATGCTTAACATATAAACTTTTTTAAAAGAATTGTTATCATATCATGTTTAACATTTGATATCTTTCATTGATATTATAAGATATCATCTCATTTGATGATGTATTAAAAAATAATATCATGCCTTACACTTGTACTTTTTATATCGATATCATTTGATCCATGTTGTATTTCAAATTATAATTGGTATCTCTTATCGAAGTGATAAATGTCTATCATTCAACTTGAAAATAGGTGTCATGCCTTGACATTATAAAAAAATATGAAGTTTCGTATTTATGGATGAAAGATTATGCTTGTTAAGCATGATGATAAGTTCAATAGATGGAACTAATCGATTTTTGCTTGAATTCAAGGAAATTGAATTCAAGTGTTTTCCTTCTCATAATATGGCATATAGATAGGGGGAGTTAAGATTAACTCTGTCATCAGTTGATTGTCATCATCAAAAAGGGGGAGATTGTTGAATCTCAGATTTTGATAATGAAGTCAATTGATAGATTATTTGATCTAATCCATATTATTGAGATAAGTATACAGAATTAACTACGATATTATAAGACATAAAGCAAATTACCATAGTCAAGTACGTTGGAAGTTTGAGAGTCTGTCGGAAGTCCGAAGGATCATCGGAAGTGTTACCGGAACCAGCCAAGAATGAATCGGGGACTTACCAAAGGTTTCAGAAGTTCGTCAGAAGATAGTCGAAGGTTCACGGAGCTCACCGAGAAGGTCTGAAAGCTTGCCAAAGATTCGTCGAACTCACCATACAGTTTGGGAGCCTGCTGGGAGTCCACTAGAAGAAATCTTAGGGTGTGTCGGAAGTCCGTCAGAAGTTTGTCAAAAAGCTCATCGGAAGAAGACTCGACATTATCGATTGTTAATTTACTTAAAATTATATTTTAATTTTATAATTAGCATATAATTAGGATAAACATTAGGTGATAATCTTGATTAACCCTAGTAGGGTCCAATTGGGCCTTATGTAGACTGAATTGGGCTGGATTCAGGGCCCATTCAAGAGTGCCGACCTGTGTCAGCGGCAGTTGGCATGCCAGACTAAAGGTGGCACCGCCCCGGGAACTAGTTCCCAAATGGTCTAGGCAGTGGTACCACCCTAAGTCAATGGTGGTACCATTGACAGTTATTACCTACTAGTGGTGTACCGCTTGATAGGCGATAGTACCACTAGCCCATAGAGCCCAAGGACTCTATCAGGCGGTGGTACCGCCTAGTACACTAACAGAATAGGGTCAACTGGCGGTGGTACCGCTAGTACCCGAAAATCCGGGATGCGACTCTTTTTTGCTCTATTTCTAAAGCTAATTGAGTCTAAATATCTCTCATTTCTCAGTTGGAGAAACATCTTTTGAAGAAGTGAAAAAAGTCAAAGCTATAGGAAAATTGTGTTTGATAGCTTGAGTGTTCACCTCCCATTTTTTCTTTGTCAAAAATCTGTAAGAGTGCGAACTACTTGTAAAAGTTTGTAAGAGGGGTGCTTTGTCCTTACCCTTTAAGAAGATTTGATAGTGGAAGTTGGGAGCCTCATCGAAGGAGGCTTCAGAAGTGGACGTAGGTCATTTGACTGAACCACTATACATCGCTGCATACTACTTTGGATGTGTGAGTTTTAATTTCTGTATATTGCTTTTACTTAGCTGCAAATCTTTTGATCTTCTTCTCATTACTCTCAATTGCTTCCACTCGAATCACTTTGCTCAAGTCTCTTTTGTCGGACCGAAATTTCTAAACAAACAACTCTTTTCGAAATCATTTTTAATTTACAAGTTTTATCCGCTGTACTAATTCACCTCCACCCCCTTAGTGTCGCTCAAATCCTAATAGTTAACACGGTATATATCATGAATAAGGTTCTTGTAAAATTATTTACTTTCCCAAACTCCTTATGAATTGTGAAATAATAAAAGACCCAACATTTCATATTTCAAAGTTTTTATTATAAATATTTTATTTTAAATGAAAAAAATGTCTTAGGAAAATTTGATGTAAAATTCGATAAAGGCATATTTCTTGGATATTCCTCTATTTCTAAAGCTTATCGTATTTTTAATAAAAGAACTTTGATGATAGAGGAATCTATCTATGCTATTTTTAATGAGATTTTTTAAATTTAAGAAAAATAATTTTGATGATGATTTTGATTTTGATACCTTGAATTTAAATGAAAATTCTCCTCTCCCTAGCAAATTGGTGGCATCTACTTTCAAAGAATCCTTATCCAAGGAATGAAAATTTGTAGATGCTCATCCTAAGGAGCTAATTATTGGAGATACATCAAAATATGTTCAAACTCATTCTTTTAAAAAAAATTTATACGAATATAATCTTTTTATCTCAATTATACCAAAATGCATTGACGAAGCTCTAAAAGATAATTCATGAGTTATCGCAATATAAAAGGAGTTAAATCAATTTGAGAGAAATGAGGTGTGAAAGCTTATTCTTAGACCTAGTGACCATTTAGTAATAGGCACTAAATGAGTTTTTAGAAATAAGTAAGATAAACTTAGTATCATGGTTCAAAATAAGACTAGATTAGTGGTCAAAGATTTCAACCAAGAAGAATGTATCGATTATGAAGAAATATTCACTCATATGGCTAGACTTGAAGCCATAAGGATTCTCCTTGCCTGTGCATATTGAGCAACCACCTGGATTTAAAAATATTTATTTTTTAAATCATATTTATAAGTTATCTAAGACTCTATAGATTAACACAAGCTCTAAGGGCTTAGTATGAGAGACTTAGTTCATTTCTTATTAAGAATAATTTTTTAAAAAGTAAGGTCGATACTCATTATTTATTAAATATTTTAAAAATAATTTTTTCATTGTTCAAATTTATGTTGATGATATCATTTTCGATTCTTTATGTGAATCTTTTGCCAAAAGTATGAGCCAAGAATTTGAAATGAGCCTATTGAGTGAATTAACTTTTTTCTTAGGATTACAAATTAAGCAATTAAGCGATGAAACTTTTATTAGTCAAACTATGTATGCTTTAGATCTATTAAAATGATTCAATATGGATAGTGCTAAGGCTATTGACACACCAATGAGCACTTCTACAAAATTAGATATGGAGAATGTTTTGATTAAAAGACTTATAGGGGTATGATATGTAGTTTACTATATATTACTGCCACTAAACCCAATATTATGTTTTATGTTGGACTTTATGCTAGATTTTAATCTAATCTCAAGTAGTCTCACTTTAAAGATGCAAAAAGGATTTTTAAATATCTAAAAGGAACCTCTAATCTATGATTATAGTATCCAAAATCTAAAAATTTTGAATTAATTACTTATATCGATGATGATTTTACTGAATGTAGAATAGATAGAAAAAGCACGTCTAAAACATTTCAACTCTTAGGTCATGCACTTTTTTCTTTGTCTTCTAAGAAATAAAATTCTATTGCATTATCTACAAGTGATGCTGAATACATTACAGCAAGTGCATATTGTGCACAAGTTACTTGGATGAAAAATATTTTAGAAGATTATGGACTATATTTGAAAAATATCCATGTAAAATACGATAATACTAATGCAATATGTTTAATAAAAAATCTCATTCAATACTCTAGAACTAAACATATTGATATTATGCATCATTTTATAAGAGATCATATTAATAACTATGATATATTTTTAGAATTTATTAATATAAAATATCAATTAGTTGATATTTTTATAAAACTTTTGAATGAGGAATAATTTAATTTTATTAAAAGAGAATTAGGCATGTTAAATCTTCCTAATGCATGAATCCCTCTTATATATTTTTTGGATTTCTTGGTTTTCATAACTTGAGTTTTCTTTTTAAATCGAGATCATTTCCTATTATTCCTTCCTCTTTCAAAATTTACAAAAGAAGATTTGTCAAAATGATTCATGATATTTCGGATCTATGATTTGATCTTTTATTTTTCATGTAATGATCATTTCCTTGATCTTTAATCGTTTATGATGTAAATTTTTATACCAATGAACTCTCTCCTCTATTTCTTTCTTTTTTAATAACAGAGGGGAGAAAGAAACCTGCTAATATCTTAAGAAAAGCAAAAATGCTAGTTTACACATCTCAAGAACTAAAAGTGCTTGCACATCTCAAGAGAACCACAAGTGCTTGCACATCTAAAAAGAAGTGCTAGCTTGGCAATTTCAAGAAGCCAAAATTTTGCTTAATTTCCCATCTCAAAAACTTATTAGCTTGCATGTTCTAAAATAGTATAAAACTTTCTAAAGTACTAGCTTGCATGTTTCAAAATTCGTTTGTTGAACTTTTCTTCTTTTTGTTGATGACAAAGGGGAAGAAGTAAGTAATAATAAATGATTAAAAATTTTAATATTTTGGTATCATATATGTTATGTCGAAAGTAAGTAATGATGAGTGATTAAAAATTTTAATGTTTTGGTGTCATGTATGTTATGTCGAAAGTGACGTTGATTTGTTTTTGGTATCATGTATGATATGCCTAAAGTGATGTTGATTTTGGTATGATGCATAAAGTGATAATGAGTTATAATGTTTTGAAATTGTGTATGTTATATTTTGATGATTTGAAACTATGATGCACAATGTATAAAATTTTGATATGATCAAAATTATTTCACTTGAATTCAAAGGCTATTATTCCTTTTGAATTTAAGTTTATCTTAATTTGATATGACATATAGATAGGGGGAGTTGACTTTAACTCCGTCATCAATTGGTTGTCATCATAAAAAATGATGAGATTATTGAATCTCATATTTTAATGATAAAATCAATTGATAAGTTTGTGATCTAATCTATACTTTGAGATAAGTGATGCAAGACTAACTTTGATTGGAAAAGATAAAACAAATAAAGCAAGATCAAACATTGGGCCAAAGTCAGAAATTGGGCATTGAGCCGAAAGAATCGGACGTTGCACCAAGATCGGAAGTTACGAGAGTCAACATACCAAAGGATCGAGCGATACGTCGAATATTCGAATGACGTGCTAGAAGTTCGGACGATGTTCAGATAAAATGACATGCTAGGAAAAAAAATTCTTATCTTTAGTTGTTTATGTCTTAATTATCAAAGGTTATGTAAAAATTAGGTTAGATTCAAGTATAATCATGCAAACTCAATTAGGGGCCAATTGGGTCTAAATTAGGATTGATTTAGGTTCATCAGAAGGCCCATTTAGTGACCCAAAAGTTGTTACACACGGTGCCACCGTCAAACTAGCGATGAAACCACTTATGAACTAGGAAAGTGAAAAAAATATACTTTTCTAAGCTATAAGCAATGGTACCATCAGAGCCCTTGTTTTCAAGGTGCTACAGGTGATAGCACCGCCCAATGTAGGCGATGGTACCACCCGTACATGGAAGACCCAAAATTTTAAATTTTGATTTTATTTTCAAAGTCATTTGGGGCTTATAAATACCCCACTCATCCCTGCTATAAATACCCCACTCATCCTTGCTATGATTACACAAGCAAAAATGAGCTAAAACTCTAGTGAATCAAAGTTGTAATCTTTAAAAGTGTTGAGTGCTCCTTCCCTCATCTTGAAAAGTTTAGAATTTTATCTAAGGGAAGTATGAGACTTGTAGATGTTATCTCCTAAATCTTTGAAAATGAGAAGAGTTGTAAAAGGGTTGTTGATCTTTACCGATTGAAAGAAGATCGTTAGTAAAAGTCGATGACCTCGACGGAGGAGGAATTGAGTGTGGACATAAGTCAGAGAATCGAACTATAAATCTGGTGTGCTCTTTTCCCTTTATACTTTTCACTCTTATTACTTGCTAAGCTATTCGTTCAATATTTTTACTTACATTCTAAGTCAAAACGTATTTCTGATACATTTTATCGAATGAATTTTTTGAATCGATGTAATTTTTTGAAAGCATTAAATCATCACCCCATTATCCTATCTTTTAGTATTCATGAATTGATTTTTCTTGATCTTTCATATTAATATCTTTCATGATCTTTATATGACTCCTTTGTATTTATGTTTATATATCTTATGTTATGATTAGAACATTAATGTAAAAAAAAATTATATTATTATATTCTTTTCCCTTTTTTAATGACAAAAAGGGGAGAGAAAAGGTGGTAGCTTGAATGTTAAACTTAGGCATGAGAAAAAGTGCTAGCTTGAATGTTAAAATGTTAAATCATCATTCCCCCATCCTCTCTTAATCCCGATTACAATCCTAACAGTCTGAATGAAGCAATCATTCATTTTTATTGAGGGCAAGCAAGAGGCTTCTTCTCATGTAATCAACTTGTACATATATTTTAAGTAATCTTTTACCACCAAGTTAATAATCACTTGCTATTTATATATACTTGCAGTTGAGAAGGATACCACCAATTAGATATGGATGAACTGTTCCATGAGTTTAAATTTTAAATCCTTTGGGGAATGGTGGATTGCATTGATGTGCAATGTGATATGTTTTATATGATATCTTAGAAGTTCAAAATCTAGAGAACATAACGTTTAAACAATTGTTTATTATTGTATTAAATCTAATGAAATCATATAACTATTAAAACTAATTATATTTTTTTAATATATTTGAACAAATATAATGTTAAAATAACTACTAAAAACAAATAATACTATAAAGTTAAAATAATTTTATTTGTTAAAATAGCACTGATCTTGATGGAATCAAAGGTAATATTTCTTGATTCAAAGTTATGAACTTGAAAGAACTTATCGTCGATAGAAGAAATGCTACAGATGGTTGCATTTGTGGTGAAACTGAACACCAAGTTCTATATAGTAGTGTTGCAGCGATTGTTAGTGCAATTCAAAGTAAAAATGATGTGTTGTTAATTCCTGCATAGTTAGAACTAGGAGGATATGGCTACCATACTTTGGTTAGGGGTTTGTGATTGTGTCTTTTCACATTGGTTATAAGGCCATGCGGAAGCTCCTTGTCCACTAAATCTTCCACCTCCTTAGGTAACCAATCCATTATTATACTAGAAATCGAGCCAATTTTGTTTGTGAGCTTCGAGATGAGTAGATGTCAATATTATCACGGACTTAGTTGGTTTTGCCTAAGCCATGCGGTACCATTGTATGTCGCCGCAATAGTCAGCCTCCTCAAAATTTTCTACGATCCCTTAGGACCTGCAAAAGAAAAGACGGGACAGAGAAAGTGCTTCACATGGGATCCACAAGCAACTCTTTCAGCAAATACTTTATAATCAATGCAAATTCCAACCATGGATATTACAAGCTCAGAATGGTTGCACAACAAAGGTATAAAATTGGTCCACATGATACCATCATTATGTACAAGTGTCCACATGATACCATCATTATGTACAAGCCTGAAACGGTCACCAAACTCGCTCAAATAGGGCTATTTAGCCTTTGGCCAGCCCTTTACATGTTTTCGAAGTAAGAATAAACCGAAAAGACACAAACATGCATAAGCATTACACCAAACAAGTCGTTTACAATTTGTCCATGACAAATAGTTGTCCTTTCTTGCATCACTATTATGCTTATGCAAGGCCCTTTGAAGATTGTTGGATCGAGTAAGTATGCTCCCTTTAGGATGAAAATCGTTATCATTCCTTCCATCGTGTATGCTGCACTCCTTATCGCTTTAAAAGCCTACCATATCCATAATTATTACAATTTTTAGTATAGAGTTGTCATGATAAAAATACAAAAGTTTCTTATGTTTGTCCTTTGTTTTGCTAAACTTTTTGCAATTTAAGTTTATGAAGATGTTTAAATTCACAAGAAGACAAAAACTATTGGTTATAGTAATAACCTATACTAAACATGAAAAGCTACCTTTGTATTATTGATTTGGCCATCTCATGGTTATAAGTTAAATAATCATTCTAACATTATAAATCAATTATCATCATAAAATTTTTAAATTAAAATATTATTATGCATCATGAAATTATAACAATTTTAATATCAAAATTTTTAAAATATGAATCATAACTAATTAGAAAAGAATATAGGATCCTACCTCTTCTCGATTATCTTCTCATCGAGATCGTCTCCTTAGAAAATTCTCTCATCAATTCTCCCATTGTTAGGCTTAATAAAGAATGAAGGAGTAAGAGCCCCTTTATATCGGCGAAGTTGTGATCTCCTCCAAAGGTAAGTAATAATTTTATTTTATTTAAAATTTATTTTTATTTTATTTTCCTGTATAAAGATAGAAATATAATATTTATTTCTTATTATTTACACATAAAAATGGAATATGAACTATTTCCTTTCTAAAAATTATATCATTCATTATATAATAAATTAATTAATAATTTAATTGATTGATAAAATTTTTAACTTGTCCACATAATTAAGAAAATCAATTTTAATCATTTCCTTAACCATACTACACAAACAAGTATATTAATAATTTATATAAAATAATATATTATTTATAATAATTAATTTATGTTAAGAGAGAAAATTATCGATGATTACAATAAAGATTTATAGTGTGAGGATGCACGTATATGTTACAGCGTATGGTATGAGAGTGCACGTGTATGCTAGGACATGTAGTATGAGAGTACATATATATGTAATAAAATGTGATGCAAAAGTTCATAGGCATATTATAATTTTTATTGCAAGTACTTTGATTATCATTACATAAGTGTATTTTGATTTACTTTAAAATCAAAATTTATCTCCTTATTAGGTAACTATCATGCTATGATGCATTTGTCATTGCATGTTTTATATATTTATAGATATATGTGATGTGGGAGTGCATGTAGATACCATGATATATGATTGAGAGTTCATAAGCATACTATGATTTTTCATTGTACAGGCCATAACCTACTCGTGCACACATGGATTACGGTTTACTTTAAATAAGAGTTATATCTTCTTATTATGCATTTGTCATGTTACGAGATGGTACATTGCCAAAGAGGCCATAAGTAGATAAATTTACAATGAAATATCTTATGCAATCGTAGATATGTGCGGTATAAAAGTGTATGTAGATATCATGATGTGAGAGTTCATAAATATATTATGTTTATATTGCACGAATTATGACCTATCCATGCACATATATATTATGATTTATTTTGACTTTGAGTTTCACCTCTTTACTCTATATCTATTATTTTATAGGGTTGCAAGTTGCTAAAGAAGTCATAAAAATGTGAGATTACCATGAAAAGTATTATGCAAATGAATTAAGTTATACATAACATAATATATACTCACTTAAATAAAATGATAAAGGTTTATATTTATTAAGTCATCACTCATTATAGATCTTATTTTACAAATAAGAATATTGTTAATCTATCCATATGATACGCAGGAGGTGAGTAGATACGGGCCTATGTCAAAATAGATATAGATAACAACTTATGAGCATAATTTTTGAATCAAATATACATATGTGGTTTAAGATTATATGTTCATAACATATGTACAACTATCAAGCATCAATGTCTATAGGTGAGGTCTGGCATTTTGTTTAGCAAGAAAATATGTTTTAAATTATTTATTTTTTCTGCTACACTATTTTTGATAGCTGTAGTAAACTAAAAAATATAATCCTATCTTAATCATGAATATATATGATATATGTAGAATTAGAAGTAGGATCTTACACGAAGCCCCCTATAACAAGTCCCAGGTGTGTTCCTAAGACTATATCAGACAACTTAAGTATCCAATACTTTACCTTCTCAAATCCTCTAAGATTGGAGTGCTTTTATCAAGAATACCCCCAACGTAGTATTTAGAAGATGCACTGTCAACTCGGCACCAAATTTGCGACCGGCTTAGATGTTGGACTTAGGTTAATTTCAAACTCCCGATGTGTGTTATAATTAGAATTTATCAAACTGGAACTTGAAACATATATCTCAATTAATTTGACTAATGCTAAGGCATGACGACTAATATGGTAAAACGAATATTAGTCAATCATTTACCAAATGATATTTCTAAGGGTACGAAATTTCATCCTTTATCCTTTCTCTTTGATTGAAGACTCCAAATTTTATCCCATAAATTATTTAAAAGTTTTAATTCAGACCCCGTATTCTCCCTTCGCCAAGAAGAAGAAGAAAAAAAAGAAGAAGAAGAACCCGACCGAGAGCAGAAGTCAACATGGACTTCATCAACCCGGTACAGATGATAAACAAGGTTCATGTGGATATCAACTAGCAAAGCATATAGTTAACCACCTCATTCGACAATGACATGTAGCGATTGTTCCAAAAGAACTGCCTCATTTAACTCTCTTTATATCTTTTCTACTCTTTGATTGATTAGGTAAATTATGAAGAATGCGTTGCGGTCATGTCAATATCAAAACATCAATAATTTTCTACGTATCTCGTGCCTTCATGGTATTAATTATTTATGCTCAAAATTCCATGCTGAATCAATTAGTGGTTACGATGTATTGTGCCTAAATATTTGAAGTATAATTAATTAATTAAACCCCTGAAACTAAAATGCATAGTTTTGGTAACAATTAATTTCTCTTATTCCATTTTCTCCTCCTTGTCTATCTATCTCAATACCCGAGGACTCCGCTTATAATTTTCAATGAAAAATCGACACGAAGTGAGTTCATTAAATTCTAAGTTTATATAGTGAGGCTTCTTCCTAGATAGGTCTCTTTGGGGCTAATTATATATTATCTCTTGTAGTTAGATCTCTTTAACATCCCAATTGTTAGATTTAAAAAATTTACATTAAAATTCATATATTTAAACTTCTTTAGCATCTCAGTCCTTAGGTTTAAAAAAAATTACATTAAAATCTCTATAGTTATGAAAGTAAAATATGTAACATCATTTATCCTAATATTATCAATTTTATTGATGAAAAATATAACACGTGACAATGTGCATATGAATGACATAAAAATAATAGATAAAAAGATAATTTCATTAATTGTGGTGGATAGTGTCATCCTGGATAACTGTTGAGATGGTGGTCATTGAAAACAACACAATGTTCGACCTTATCGATATCATAAATGGTAGGAAAATAGTGAACAAAAAAAATAGTTTCGACTCAATCTATATCTTCCATCGATAAAACCGATTGAATTAAGATAATGAGCTTAAATATTTTATTTTTATAATTATAAAATTTTTAATATAAATATTTTAATTTTAAAAATCGAGATGATAAAAATATAGTATTTCAATGTAATTTTTTAAGTTTAGAAACTGACATGCTAATAGGTAATTAGCCCGATGGGCTTTTCGAAGGTTCTTCTCGTTTTCGGTCGGTTTCTTGCGTCGACGCACCAATCAGATCGCACGGGTTGTGAACCCGATTGCGTTTCTTCGATTGCTTCGCAGCTTGGGGCAACCCTAGATTCGCCTGGGAGTCGGAGGAGAGGGGGAGAACAAAGGTGGTAGGTTGTTCCAAAGGAGGGTTTCGTTGGCTCGATCTGGTTCTTCCGGCTGCTTTCGCTCAGAGAGTCTGGAGAGAAACTGATTGTGTTTTTTGGCCAATTGTATTCTTTGAGGTGAATCGAGAGTTCAGTATAGCGTGTGGCTGATGCTTGTTGGAATTTGGGGTTGCTGAACTGCCTCGGAGTACTTCATCAGCTTACAATCCCTATCCTTTAACGTGTCTCGTGAATCGAAGCTGCAAAGGTTGCTGAACTGCCTCGGTGTACTTCATCAGCTTGCAAGCCCTAATCCTTTGTCGTGTCTCGTGAATCGAAGCTGCCAGTGACAGGTCTAAAAGCTTGGAGAAGGTTTCTGGTGATGTTGGGCTCCTCGTTGGTTCCTTAGATCAGGCAATAGCCCCACAAGCTCTGGTGATCATGATCATGGAGGCCAATCTCGATCGGTACTAGACCAGAGGCTTCTCAAAGATCTCATATTTTTTTGCCCTAGACCTAACTAGGGAGGATGTGGCAGCTGAGATGAAGAGGAGGTCGATTGCTTCCCTGCAAGCCCAAGAAAGGAGTGGTCGATGATGTTTGTGTCCGCTCTGGTCAACTTCGCTCAGTGCCACACCTCGCAGACGGAGCTCTTCTTCCCCAGGCAAATGTGCACGGCAAACTGCGACGAGGACTGTTTGATCCGGCCTTCTTGCTACCCCGATGAGCACTACACTCTGACCTACATGAACATATGGCTCCGAGCATCACCGGCGGAGTGCATCGAGGCCATCAGAAACAATGGCACGGCCTGCATGTACATCTCCAGGCCGACATCGATCTGTTTCCTGCCTTGAGACGTCTACTGAATGTTCCGTCATGGGCTTCAATTCAATTTAGGTTTAGTTTTGATTTGGTTGATTTTTTTTATTCGAAATGAACACCCTAATTAATAATGTTATCAGTGACCGAAACAATTTTTATCTCCTCTACTATAAATGTTGTGAACTGCATCGAGAACCAACTCATAGCGTTGGTTTGGTGGGATAGAACATGGTTTGCATAGATATATTTCTCAATGTCAAATTTCGTAAAACTCACCTGGACTAATTCATCTACATTGTTTTCTCTCAATCCAGTAGAAGGCATGTGAGAGAAGACCCTTTCATAGAACATCAGATATTCCAATCTTGAGAAATCAAAGCGAAGGTTTTCATGAAAAATCCACACTGGTTTATGTTTAGCTTCATATGTTTACCAAGAGTTGGATCAAGTAGGATGTGTCAAACCTAAACTACAAAGCATTGTTAGGACTTTGAGAATTTACTTTGTTTCTAATTATGAAATCAATGGCCAGTTATCCTAATTCATTTGTTGAAGGACCAACACAGTTTTGACAGATTGAACACAACTGGCCATCATGCTCTTTTGATTGGTGTATAATTTGCTGGGCCAAGTCACATGATTTTGGAAGACAAATGACGAAGAATTGTTGTGCTGATAGATACAGACAAGCTCAATAATTAAGTTTGTTGAGCAGCATGAAGAAACCAGTAGAAGTGGGTCATCTTCTGTAAGACTTGTTGGAATATAGAAGAATTAAAGAATCAAGATTTAAGCTAGAACAGTATTTTCCTGATAAACACATTAACCATATGACTTGGGACTAGGAACTTTTTCTTAGCCAACATTATTCTGGGGTTAGGGTTGACTAACATCATGAAAAGGCTGAATCATGATATATAATAAGGATTTAAATCTCAATACAAGTTCAGTAACCATTTGGATTAATACGTAAGTGATATATCAAAGCAATGCAACCATCTACAAGCAAAGAGGAAACAAGAAAAGGAGATACAAGAACAAAGAAGTGGTGCATAATACAAGATTTGCTATGTGTAACTTCATGATTTGCAGCACCAATTATGTAAAAGACCAAACAATTTTGAGATCTAAATGGGTATAATTCATGTGCATGCATCTTCAATAATCTATGTACTTCAACATTAAGAAGAACCATCAGAAGTAGAGTCGAGTCATCAAAACACATCACAAGTACCCCAGCCAAGAAAATGCTGTTGCCACAAAGCCTTGGACATCAACTGCTTAACCAGATGGAAATAATAGAACCAATTCACAAAGACTAAAATCATTGAGAAAAGCTTTTGCTGACCACCCACCATCAATGACATAAGCAGCAAATAAAAGCACAACCCTTTCCCCGAAGAACACTAAAAGTATGTTGATGTAGATTTGTTCTCACAGACCCAATTAGGAATATGAAATAGAAGCAAAGTTATCGAGATGAGTCGAAGGAGAGCAAACTTTGCTTATTAAATCAATACTATTAAGAAATTAGGGTTTGTTGTTGAGGAATCGCAAAAGTTTGCAACACTAAATACTTATTGATGCGAATGAATTTTGGGATCAAAAAGATTTTGGTCTAATTCATAATCTTAAGGAAACTTATTCCCTTCCAACACACCAACGCACTCACCCCAAAAGATCTTGAACTAACATCCGTAAGAAGGAAGAGGAGAAGATAACTACCCAAGACGAAGCAGCAGTCTTACGACACCATGGGCAGGGCGGTGGCGCAGTCGAAGCCGCAGCTGCATCGCGGGCACTCATCGAAGTTGGAGACGGGGAAGGAGGCCGAGAGGGGACCGACGTAGAAGCTGATATCGGAGTCGCTCCTCACCACCTCGTTGATACCGAACCAGGCGAACAAGACCTTGACGCTCACCCCCTTCAAGTCCGTCAGCGATCCCGACTTTACCTTCCCGGTGATCTTCCACCCGTACTTGAGTATGTACCCTCCCTCCACCTTGAACTCGCAATTCCCGTTGAGGTACACCTCGAAGCCCCCATCGCGGTTCAATATGTAGCTATTCACGCCCTCGGGGAGGATTCCCTTGGGGAAATCGAACTTCTCCAGCATCTCGTAGGCGGAGGGAGTCTCAGAAACCGAAGCCTTGAGGGCGAGCGCGGAGATCAGGAGGAGGAAGAGACAAGATCGAATTTTGAGGACCGGCATTGCCGACAGGTGGGATTTGGCGACGGCTAAAGACTGGAATTCTTGTAGAGAAATCGGAGAACAAGGAGTAGATGAGAGTTTGGGTTTCAAAGGAAAGGGGTTTTGATGCCGGAGGGAGGAATTTATTTCAAGAGAAGGAAGAAGAAGCGTGGTTTCATGGAAGACGGGAGAGGAAGACAAAAGGGTTGGCAACAGACTGGCGTTTTGGACGCATTGGGGTTGCGTCTAAGGACGCTAAAGACCAAAACATATACGTACTCGTAAGACGCCAAAATCCTTTCCCCAAACGCATCCATGTAAACGTCATCACCTGGCTAAGATGATCAAAGTTTGTTTTGGATCGGTGCATGCCATCATATGAGAAATAATCGATTGTTAACTACCAAAAAAATATTATCTACTAGTCTCTCGATTTTCCAAACTCCATCTTTTCTTTTTATTTTTAAATCGATTTTTTTATCATAACAAAATTTTACTTGGATATTAATCTAATGATGACATACTAGATCCACTTATCACGGTTGAAAACCTGACACATCTTTTTGTTATACAACCGTCAACATTTTTATAAGTTCTAGGTGTCACAAATTACTCATCAAAATTTTACCTGAACATTAATACAATGGTGATATACTAAACCCACTTATCACAAAGTTCCAAAACCTCTTTGAAGGTGCTAACTAGTCATATCACCACAAAGTTTTAGAATCAAAACTAGTCTCATTTGTATGACTTCCAAGTGGCACAACCTACTCATCAAAATTATACCAGGACACTAACATAATAATGATATACTAGTGAATCATAAAGTTCTAAACCTCTGACATATTCCGAAGGTGCTAACTAGCCTGATGGGAAAAACCTTCATATCATCACAAAGTTCTAGGATCAAAACTAGTCTCCATCATTTTCCTTTTGTAAGGAGAAAAAGATTGGCCATGGAGATGATGTTTGCCATGGTGGATTCCATCTCTTTCTCTGAAGAAAATGATTCATCTTGGAAGCAATAATGCTCAACTTGCTAATTCCTGAATACACCATTCTTCTCCTACTACCATGCATGAATTTGGAAGCAACCCCTCTGGTGATTAAGCAAATCAAATTCATAATCTGGCACAAGTTTAGGTAGCAACAAAGATTTCCTGATACATCATCCTAGGTAACAATTTATCTACATTGGTATTTGGCACACAAGGGATGGAACTCAAGTCTCTTAACTGTTACTAAAACAAATTCACTGCTGCACAATACCAAAAGAAAACTAGTGGCAGTATCATGTTTTCTTTGACTAGTAGCCTGAAGAAATGAATCCAAATGCATCAAGATAAATGATTTGAGTAATAAAATCATATGAAGAGTCTCTTACTCGGACAAGTTAAATCAACAAGAGAATGAAGACGAGAAAGTAAACACCATTCCATCTTCTGTCAAAATTATGACAATCTTCATTTTCGTGCTGAAACGCTTGGGAAATTATGCTAGTGAAAACACTTGAAATGAAGAAAATTTTGCGTTAGAAATCTTAACTCCATGTGTGAGATTCTTGTAAACATCGTCACCTCTGCTACCAGATGGCCTTCCACATCTTACTAGAGCATTTCTGCAAACAGTTGCTTACAATGCAATGAAGCACTCATCTACAAAACCAATATTATGATGCAATGAATCATTCGATAAAGTTGAATCTCACCTGATTAATCTTTATATTCAAATTCTGACTGCTAATCCATTAACTCATGACTTGGAAGGAACTGCAATCTAAAAGGATGACCTGCACATACTGCAGTGACTCAAAAGCAACAGCAGCTGCAAGCTGCAAAATCTACTTCTTTCAGTAAACACAAGTGCCTTTAATAAATTGGTCTAAACACAAGTGCATCTTTCCATCTCCACCTGCCTTTCACAAATGTAGTTAGCTATAGATGTAGAAATCTATAAAATAATTGGGCCAAGCAGTCTCCACTTGCCTTTAATAAATTGCACAGAGAAATTTGGAGATACTATTGATATAGACGGAGTGCATCTGTCAACAAAATGGCATCTTCTCTTGTCTGGCCCGTTTTCCAGATCTTAAAATCTTCATCGAAAAAGCCTTCTCTCATCCAATACCTTAGAGATACCATGTCAAACGGTCCTTGTTCATTGCCAGAAGGGTCAACATAATGCCATGTCTTGTCTTCATCATCAACGTGGTTGCTTATTTGCATATTGCCAGTCATCTTAGAATCTTGAAATCCATGGTCTTCTTCGATTTCAATTACACGACCACTGCTGGAATTATTGACATCAGAAGCTTTTGGCAGTTGGCAATCTGCAACAAAGACAAGGTCAATAGAAGAAAGATTATATTCTCATGTAAAGAGTGGAAAACAATGAGTAACAGCTCCATTGTGCAACATATAAATGAACCAGAGTGCTTTTGTTGTAGAGCTGTGTTATAAGGACAGCATATGGCAGGAAAAACATAATTTGAGAAATCAGAATAAGAGGTGAGAAATCAGAAAGTTCAAAATGTTCATAAAAGGCAGCAGGTGAAGATGGTTTTTGACCAAAGATAATCGACCCAGCTGAAGTCCAAGTTCGGCCACAGCCCATAGATTCAGGCCCAGGCTCAAGTTCAGTCAAGCAGCATCAGATCTGCTTCAATCCCTCCTAGATCATTAGGAGTTGCACTCAAATTGAAAAGGCTTCACTGATTATGAGTCTAGAGTCCCCTGCATGGGACTAAGAGTGGGACTCCGATTGAGAATCCTTCTCTAGTAAGTGTCGTCCCCCTCTACAATTATAAATAAAATGGTTTGGCAGCCCCATAGAAGCATGGAATTGAGAGAGAGGTGACAGCAAGAGAGAACCATTTAGAAGTCCGAGATATTGCTCAAGAAGTCGAAGTTTGTTACTTAAGAAGTCTTTTTGTAATTACATGATCAGATATTCTTTTTTTCAAGAAGCAATCAAGATCATTTTTCCCTTTTAGTTTTCTCTTCTTCCACCATCTCTATCAATCCTCCCACAAAGCGTAAATCCGCTCGGAGGAAGGATCAAGATCCCCAAATCCTTCCCCTAAACAGAACAAGTGGTATCAGAGAGTCGATCCTCAGCTGTGCATGGTTACAACGAATATTATATTCAAGTGAACTTCAGGATTTGGAGATTCAACACCAATCGTCAACGAAAAGAGATGACGGTGCGATGCAATAAAGTACTCCAACAGCATCGCCAAATCTTGTTTCCCAAGTAGCATAGCCCGTGCAAAAGATGAAGGATATGATGTGTTGGATCCAATCCCAATCCAACAAGATAACAAAAGGTGATGCAGATAAGTGTGTTGTAGCAAAGACACTCTGTCAGTATATCCTTGTTATTTATTTTTTGTCTTGTTGTTAACTCTCATTATTAATAGTTACTTATTGTTAATAACAATGATATTAACTAATGGTTAACTCTTGTTAATAATGGTCAATGGTTGAGTTCTTTAATAATGGTTACACAAAACACGAGTTCTTTAATACTTTTATAGATGGTTAATCTTATGTAATTTGATGTTTTGGTGGCAATCTTTTGAATAAAAAATGATATGAAACTCGTATATTACATAATTTCTATTTAATGATTGTTTTTATCCTTAATTGTATTTTTTTATAATTGTTATATTGGTGAGCGCCTTGCTTCACTCCACTGAGCACCTTGGGTGTTTTTCAAACCTTGGCACTTTTTAGTACCTTTGACAACAGTACCTCTTCATGTCAAGAGGGAAACTACCACTAACATACTAAGGTAACTACCACTACCTTAAGTAGTTTTCCTCTTGAAATGATGTAGTGGTTTAGTTAAGACCCCATGATCCTTGTAGTGTAACAATGATGAGTTAGTTCCTATAACTAATAGAGTCTAAGTTCATGGGCAAGATAATTAAGTATTAACTATTAGGTACTATAAAGAGTATCTTGCACTGGAAACATGTAACAAGCATTGAGGATTTGTTCTAAGTTTTATTTATTGCTTCAGTAATACTAGTGTTCTTGTTTAGTAGCATCTCTTTCAAACACATGTAATATTTTGTTTTGTGTTTCCTTGCTCTTCTAACCCTATTATTTATGGTATGAGAGTCAAGTTCAAGCTGAACAGGACAATTAGGAAATTATCATGACATCTAATGGAAGACCTATAAGCATTTCTCAACCTCTTATCGACATCTTGGGAAAATGCTATGAGTTTTGGTGTATTAAGATAAAAACTCTATTCAAGTCTTAAATTTCAAGTCTCAAAATCGTTGGGAGTTAGTAAAGAATGGAAACATTGTTCCATGTAAAAAATCTAATAAGCTATTTTTCTTCATTCAATAGTTTGTTCACCTACTACTCAAGACAAGCTTGGTTGATACTTCAAAATGAAATTCAAGATTCATCGAAGGAAATTATAGTAAAATTTCAAACCCTTCATCGTGATATTAAATTTTTGTTCATGAAAAATAATAAATAGGTTTAAGATTTTCTATCACGAGTGACTTCAATTGTTAGACAAATGAAATCTTCCGATGAACATCATTGTGATCATCTTGTTGCTGCAAAAGTTTTGAGAAACTTAACTATAAAATTTGATCATTTTGTTGCCAGAAAAAACTACTTCATTTGAACTAATGGGTTTGTTACAAGGTCACTTGAAAAAAAATGAGGAAAAGACATTTCAGGTCAAGGGCAGGCTTCCACTTCAAAAGATCAGGATTTTGTGTACAGGAAATGGAAGAGGAAGAGGTTACTTTGACAGACATGATGAACAAAAGCAATCAAAAGTAGTCAAAATTAGCATAGCTTTCAGCATTAGTTGTGAACATTTTGTTGCAGCAGTCATGTGAAATGTTCTTCATGTTATGTAAAGGAACTCTGGACAGTTTGATTGGTTTGTTGCATATGTGTCTTTTCATTTGACAGATTTTCATATGTTCCTATCCAATTTAAGTCAAAGTTTTCTTATTTCCAAGGAAAGGTGGACCTCAGAGATACTGAAACGTATGAGTTTTTGTTCAACGATTATTGGGAAATTATAAGAGTGAAATTCAATGCTAGTATTGTAAAAAGTTTAGTCACATAAAGGCATATTATTGGAAAGGAGAAACATAAATGAAAGAAAATAAAGAAAATAGCAAGTTGTTCATGACTCACATGCAAGTTAATAATGTCATAAATAATATTTGATTTTTGAATAGTAAATATTCTAATCATTTGTTAGCCATTATTTAGAGTTGAGAGTTAGACTTTGTGATAATGAGCAAATTCAAGTCGAAGGGAAAGGAATAATTGAGGTGAAAACTAGTCAAGGTAAGGTAAAGCATCTTAGCAATGTTTTCTTTGTTTCTAATTTGTCACATAACTTGTGTAATGCCAAGAATTGGACAATTAAGGAATGATAGATATGCAATTACATTTGACAATGATTCATACACTATCAAACTAAAAAAAACATTTGGTTTAATTATAATAAATGTTTGTATGACTCAAAACAAGATGTTTTATTTGATGTTTCAAATGTTGAAAATAGCATATGCAAGTCAAAAAATGAGTCTAATTTATGACATTTAAGATATAGACATAGGCTAAAAGTTGTCCAGTCAAAAAGAAATTGTTTTTGCCTTTTTAGATTATCTAAAATTAATGTACATGATGTATGACAAATAAAGGAAGAAATATTTCCTATTGAAAAAGCAAAACTCATTGTCTTGAATTAGTTCATGTTGGACTATGTGGGCCTATGAACATAAAATCTTTCAGCAAAAGTTGAAATTTTCTATTATTTAATGATTATTATAATCACATGAGTTGGTATATTTTCTAGAAAACAAATTTGAAACCTTCGATAATTTAAGAAAATTCAAGGAATTCATGAAAAGACAAAGCAGTAGTTGCATAAAAACATTTCAAATAGCCAAAGATGCTAAATTTTTATCTAATGAATTTAATGCTTTTTGAGAAGAAAATGACATTTGTAAGGAATTGATAGAAACATACACATAGGAGCAAAATGGTGTCACCAAATACAAGAATCGAATGGTTGTTGAAATGACAAGAAACTTGCTTAATAGCATGTATCTTCCAAATACAAGTTGTTTATTTGTTGTACATTCAAATTTTCACCCATATGGGCTATTCTAAATTAAACTCCTTGTGAAGCTTTGTATGGTATGAAACCAAGGGTAAAGCATTTATAAATTTTTGAATGTATTATTTATGCTTTGGTAGATTCACAAAATCATTATAAACTCGATAAAAAATCTGAGAAATACATAATAATTGGTTATTCTTTGTAATCCAAAACATATCGGTTATATAATACCCTTAATGACAAATTTATTATTAACAAAAATTTCAAGTTGGAATTAGGAGAATAGTGAAGGTGAAAACACATTCAGATTCCAGATCCAACAAATTCATCATCTGCCAACAAATTCACCATCAGCCTCTTATGATTCCGTAGATGAAACTCTATTAAAAAAAATAAATCATTAATAAACATTTATGATTAACATTTACTTTGTTTATTTCAGATCCAACAAACTTTAAAGAAACACTTGAAAATGATGAATCGAAAGAAATGAAACCTAGGAGTTAATGAACCTGCCTAAACAAAAAGGATTATAGGACTGTAATGGTTGCTCAAGATAAAAGTATAGTGCAGACGAAAGTTTTTAGAAGCACAAGGCAACTATTATAACTCTCAACAGAATACAGATATGCCACCACTAAACTGCCACCCATACTATTATGGGTATTATACATATTATATCTATTATAACTCAACAGATATTGTAAATTGTACCACCAATTTACAATAATAACATGCATAATTTAACCAGAAGAAGATGCATATACTTTGCTTAAATAATGTGTAACTTAAGCCCATGTGAAAGCAGCCAACCTGAAGAAATAGGTGGACCATTGCTATTCTTCACCTCGGTTTGAGATATATCAGCAACCACTGTTGGAATCTCTTGAAGAAGGCGCTTTTGCTCTTCAGATGTACGAAGCTTTTCTCTTTCATCAATATAAGCAAAAAGTGTAGAAGCCAGAAAAGGTCAAGGGTTAAATAATGTCAAATGAAGTTTTCTAGTTGTTAAAAAGAAAATAATTGAATGCATGTTATGTTATACATGGTATGCATGCATCCATGTTTTTTATCCTAAATCTAAGGATATTCTCTGCGCCATCCTTTCTCATTAGCTCGATCTATCAGTTTTTGTAACTTCAAAACTTCCTTATCAATCCACTGTAAAATGAAATATTTAATCAGCCTCATAAGAATAAAATAAAAGATAACTAGCAGATTAGGCAAGAAATGAACTAGAGATCTTGTGATATGTAAATATTTCCTACATCTGTTCCCTTGCATAAAAGAACTATGGTGGTAGCAAATAGTAATATGCAATGGGCCAAGAGCCAATCCCATTTTATCTATTGCCAGCATAACTTATTTATTCAACAAGAAATAATAGGAACCAAAACTTACAAATTTGACTATTGTATTTTACGCAATACAGATATACATACATGATTCATTATGTCAGCATGAACACTTCTGATCTTCTTTTCAAGCTCTGCCTGTGAAAACAACAAATTTAGCATATAGCAACATGATTACAACAATATACACTTTTGAGCTCCCCAAAGACAGACAGGAATAAGAAAAAAACTACTTTATGAGCAAAACAAATATAAATTTTCAAGGAAAAGAAAATAATGATATGTGGACATAACAAATATAAATTTTCAACACACTGTTGCTCTGTGAAAAAAGGAAGAATCACTTGTATTAAACTTAAGATCTATGAAAACCTCAAAGATATTTTGTCAGGAACCACTGAATCAGAATGCATTTCGATTCGTGAAGGCTATATATGCACAAGAAAGGTGGGTCAAGCAAATTATTGCACACCTTGCTCAACTAATCCATATTCCATTCAAATATTGTCCTTGTCTAACTTGTACATGAGAATGCAAAACACGAGATGTTTTCTTATAAAAGAATGCAACCTTGGTTTCATTCTTTTCTTAATATCTCAAACAAGGAAGAACATGGCATGAAACTATATCCATATCAAGTGCTATGAACTGTCTATACTCTGATCGGCATGCAAACCATCCAGTTTCATGCAAAATATCTTAATTTAATTTAAGTGGTCAAAATTCCACAGTTTCAACCAGTTTGATTACAACCCAATCAGTCTTGACTAAAACCAGTTGAAACGTCCCAAAAAGCCCTTGACATACCAAATTGATCAATTTTTCCTCTAGCTGACTATCTCTCCATATCCCCTCTTCAGCTCACCTTCTGCACCAAAAAATTGTCCAATTCAGCCAGTGTTTCAAGTTCTCAACAGAGTGTTCCTCAAGGCTCTGACACCAGATGAGAAGGGGAACCAAGAATTCTTTTTTTTTTTCCTTTTGTGCTGACACAATACCAGTCAAATCAGTGACTAGCACAGAAATGGTAATTTGGAAAGGCAATCCTTCATTTTATTTTGTGAACAAGAGAAATGGCATCTCCTGCCATGTTCACTTTTGCCACAATATAACAGACAACAGTCAAACCATATGTCAGCCAATCTCTTGCCCTATTGTTGGTAAGCTTTTCATACACATGTAAGTTTCGTTCGCCACAAAAAATGTGACCTTCGTATCTCCAAATTTCCATCGACAGCTTACGAAATTTACAATAAAACATTTGAAATTATTCAAGAAAATGAAATTATGAAATTCTTCAGAAAAATGACCCATGGTTGGACAGGGCGGCACCTATTTATTGTAACAAACAATAATTATCAGAAAGATAGGAACAAAATAGAAAAATCTAGGCTCAAAGGTTTTCTATCACAACAAAAATAGTTTAGGAAAGATAAACTTACAACAGTGGGTCTTTTGAAGAGGCCTTTATTGGCCAACTGGAGAAGATCTTCACACTCATCCTACAATCGTAGATATGGAAAGTTTTACTGGACTTGCATAGATACCCATAAGTGTAGTGAACTATATGTATATGAATTTTGAAACTAGCATCCTAGCAAACTTTATAAAAATAAAACATTCTATCCATAGGCAAATGCCATTCTTCTTTTAACAAATAAATATCCAGGTTACAAAAACCAAAAAGTGAAACAACTTTTCTTGCACAATACATGTTCACCACCGCGCATACCTCATCAAAGTCATCATCGGATAGAATAAATAATTGAACATCCGCATGATAATTGGAAACACGTAGAATCACATCTGTGGACATTGTGCCTACCTTGTATGTCTGTAAAGCCTTCTTAACACCTGTTAAAAAGTAATTGAACGATAAGTTTTCCAGAGAAAAATCAATACTGTCCTTTATTAGGTTTGGAAACTAACGCCAAGATGGCCAAGTGGCAATACTATTGATATATATGCCTTTTTTAGGTCCAAACACCCCAGTTGAAACAATCATCTATTCTTTTTAAGGAAGCAAATCACATCCTGATTGCTGCAACATGCCATTTTCAAGGTGACAAGAAGTGACCCTTGCTCAAACTGGATGTAAATTTGATTAAAAATTTTGTGAACACATGCAAGAGCACTATCAAACCTGTGACCTGCCCTAGCTTGTACCTCTTTTCGGGTACAAAGTAGAAATCTTCAGCATCTACCTTCACCCTCACAAAGCAGCCAGTAACTTTTTCTTCAAAAGTATCAGGACTTTTAAGAAATTCCATAATTAAAGATCTCTTCAAATACACCGAATTTATGTTTTTCCTAACTATGGAGGCATAACAACTTTTAGGTGCTGCAGAAATATCTTCCTTATATTCCTTTGGTTGTACTTTATGAGGCGTGTCATCATATCCTGTATTTTGCTTCTTTCGTCTTCCAATTGTGTCACCATCTTCTGAGCTAAAAGAAATTTCTTCATCTGAATCATCATTTGTGGCAAAGTGACTCTCCAACAAACTCTCTATCTTATGAAACTTCAGTTTCCTTTTTCTGAATAAAGCAAACAGTCTCTCATCACATATTACATTTTTTTTCTTTTTAGTATCTGGATCACGAAGGTTGTTTCTATCAATGTAGTCCTTTATGATTTCACATGCATCCAACAGTGTAAGTGGTTCATTTGTATCTCTACCAACAGATATAAGGAAATTTATCAGCTCCACTGAACCCCAACTAATAAACACTTTTTTCTTTGACCTGGACCTCTTAATTGGTTTCTTCCTTCTACCACATCTCCCTTTCAAATCCTCAAGAAATGACAACCCATCTTCAGAATTAATTTCCAAATCATCACCTTCAGATTCGACATCTTCTTCAACAAGTTTATCAGAATCTGATCCATCCTTGTAATTTTCACCTCTTTTAAGAAGAGCATTCGCTGCCTGAAGATCAATCAATGTCAGTCCTTCCTGATCCTTTATTATTTCCCAATAATCCTTGAACAAAAACTCATACGTCTCAGTATCTCTGAAGTCCACCTTTCCCTGGAAATAAGAAAAATTCAACTTAAATTGGATAGGAACATAGGAAAATATGTCAAATGAAAAGAAACATATGCTACAAATCAATCAAACTGTCCAGAATTCCTTTACATAACATGAAACATTTCACTTGAGTGTTGCAATAAAATGTTCACAATTAATGCCGAAAGCTATACAAATTTTAAAAGTTGCTAACATTGAAGATCATTCTAGAAGTCAATTAAGGGTGCAGAAGCGTGATGTTTAATGCCAAAGGAATCTGTAATAACTAATGAAGATTTATGCAGAGGATACCCCATCTGAATCAACATCTATATTCTCTTCTATTAAAATTGCTAGCTTTAAGCAATTGTTGCAGAAGCCCTTTGTTCTTTTCTTGACTTGCACAAACTCAGCTTCCTTTATGCATGAGTGGCAAACAGAGTTCGGGCAGCAGTAACATTGGAGAGCTGATGCCTTTTGGCAGATAAAGCAAGAATGCCAACCTGTCAGATACAGCAGGTCAACAAATCATGTCAAACCAAAGAGAGAATGGCATGGAATCACCATATCACAATCTTCATTCAGAGTAACTCCAAAAAACAGATCTTATTGCTGGTTTATCAAAGGCTTGCTACAAAAGTTTGGTTAGAGAGATTCCAGAACACAGCATTAAATTATCTATCATGGAAAATTTTCTTTCTATCAAACTTAACATGAAACCTACAGTTTTCCCTATTCTACACAATAAGTCTCACAGTATGGAGACTGGGGACTACTCATCGGCTAAAAAGTTTCATAGGCTTATTGACCGCTAAATTATATTCTGGAATACTTTCACAATGTAACAACTGCTGAAGAATTATACCATATGCTGGTTGCCACAACCAGAAATAAAATGGAGTAAACATGTTACACCTAACAGCAGAAAAAACAATGATACTGCAATTTAACCAAAAGATGTAGGAAAGAACTGAGTTCAAGGCATTTACCACATGTCCAACGTTCATCACTCTCCATGAATGAGGGATCCTTACCCACACATTGAGGATGGTAAGCTTTAAGACAATTCCTAGAAGGAAAATTGCATGATTAGCATTGTGTATTCCAAGATATATCTCCTGAACCTACTCCTTTCACATTTTCGAGAACACAACCACTGGATCAAGTGAATATTACAATGGTCCAAACATTAACCAAAGTTCAACAAAAAAAGTAGATCATGCAGGTACTGTAGTGCCAGAGAAACAATGATATACAATTATACAGATAGATAAAGGATGCTGATCTGACATAATACACTTTATTGGTTAGGTTCCACTACCAGTTATCTTGATAACAAGCCTCAATGGCAAAACGTATGACTCAAGAGGATCTTAAAAAGTGTAGCTAGGACCAACCAATGCCAATTAATCAGTCCATAATTGAAAAAGATCTCATTCAGACACATAATTAGACAAAAGAGCATACTCGGAGTAACTTGTTGGGGGTTGTTAATTTCGGACAGTGAATCTATATAAAGAAATGGAAGAATACACCAAACAAAAAAATTAGTAATTGATACTGACATGACAGCTGAAGTAAAGCATATAAGTTATAGGAGACAAATATAGGTACCACTAAGCACTAACACATATAGACATCAAATATATACAAGACATATAGATCCCATGGGACAAAGCATTTGTGAAAAACATTTAGACAATCCTAAACAAATCTACCTGAAAAGATCTAAAAAGGCAGTATAAGACTTGTTAGAATAATTGAGTGCATCAAACATGGTATTTAATGCAGATAATGTTATGTTTGAGTGGACAACAGATGATCAATATGGCTTGGCGACAAAGAAATAGCAATAAAACATCCCTTAATACAAGGTTCGTAATTTCGTATCGTACCGGTGTATCGAGCTTTGCTCGGTATGGTATGATACGAGCGTATAGAGCAGTACACCAGGGTGTACTGCTCAGTGTGTGTATATATATAATATAAAAATATGTAAATATAAAAATAATATTAAAAAATAAAAAAGGAGGTGTATGCTGCCTCGACAACGTCGCCTCCTTTTCTTCTCCTCGTCACGCCAAACGAGAAGAAGAACGCGGTCTTCTCCACATTTGCAACGTTCAGCAAAGACGTTGAAGGCCGCAGACGTCTTCAGCCTTCGGCGAAGAAGAAGCTGAGCTGTCGCCTCTCCATTACCTCCTGGATCATGATCATCGAGGGAGGGCAACGCTAGATCGGGAAGCGTCAAGGTTCTCCCTCTTCTTCAAGCGCCTTCTCCCTCGATGCTTCTTCTTCCCTCGTCGCAACCAGGTTGATACCACCCAATAGCGGGCGGCAATGGTCGAAATCGATCGTTACCTACATGTTTCAGGCGGCAATGGTCGAAATATTGACCGTAGCAGGGCTAGATCAATGGTATCTAGTCTGCTGGCGGACAGGTATGTACCGCCCGATACGAGCGATATCATTCGGTATTATAATCCTGGCCTTAATACAGGTTTCAGAATTGAACTTCCCTAATCTGACAACAGTATCAAGTTATGAAGGTATGAACAATCTGATGAATAAGCATTTGCTCACATGATGCAAGCATCCAATCAATGCAACATAACCAGTCCACTTCAACAGGACGGCGATAGTCAAAAACTGACCCTGATTATGGAGCTTTAAGGTTCTGTGCTTCAATTTATATGCACCAAACCAACAATTTTTTCAACAAGTATCTTTTATCATAAACTTCAACAATTAACATTCATATGTTCTACAAAAAAGAAATACAGTAAGATAAATCCATTTGATGACTAAATGCCAATACTGACATTAATTATCATAAAAATGCAATATCTACTGTTAACAAAGTTTTTCAAGATGAAGAAACAATGTAACTGCATGATTTTATTAATAAATACCAATGACCAACCAAAGAAGTTTGATGAGAAAGCTATCAACTAAATAAACCACGATATTGAAGCAGCATGAGAGTAATGTATTAGGATATAAACAAATGGTCGATGTAAAAAATGTGGCCACTAAGATCATACCGTCGGGAGTCAGGCTCATGCACTCCACAAAAAAGTACGGTATTGAATGGTTTTAGTTTATGTGGATTCCAGATTACCTGTTGCCACATTGCAGGTTTTGGATTGTCCTACCATCTCTTCACTGTGGTCTCAAAAGAAAAAAAAAATTTCCAGTGAGCCTAAGAAAGTATTGCTTTTAGACTAGAATTTTCCATATGTCTTCTCCAAGATTTTTTCTAAAATCGCAAATACAATCTGTCATTCACTTATGTGTTTAGAAGAAAGTGACTTATCTAATGCATAATTATTTTAATGTAGTAATTAGACTTGCTTAATATGATATTAACCATCCCCAATATACAGATTTTTCTTTGAACATGTATCTATGAACAATCCAAAACTTAGCTAACCGTTGCAAGTAAACCTTGCTGAATTGATGATCTTCATCCTTCAAAGCTAAATTCTTTAGTATAGAATTTGTTTAGTATATGATTGACCCAAAACAGAATTGTCATCACTTGCTTCCAATCTTCATGGTTGCCAAGTCAGACAACAAGTATATGTCAAATGTCTAAGCTACAGGGAGTGATACACATGCAGCTACACAACATAGACTAATTAGAACCTTGAATTTTGCTTACTTATGACTGACAAGAAAATAAATCTAGGTCGTGACAATTAATCCCTCTGTCGAAAGATGACTAATTAACAGTTTGTAGAACCAACAGATAGAGACATTATTTACTACCACATGCCCAACGACTGGTTCACTTACTAGACTTGAGCATGTATTTGACGTGTTATTCTTTGTATTAGCCTCTTTTTTTACAATGTAGGTTTTAGATTAAAGATGTATTAGCAAATGAGAGTACTACCATGCACTTTTGGACATATATGGAAGGATATTATAATCAAAATACCATCTTCATGTGATTATGCAACAATGAAAACGTAATGGGGTTAGCCCTGCAATTCTCACAGTGCCCTCCTGCTGAACAAAAGTCCTTTCTCTTCCACTGATCAATTTAAATTTGAATAATATAAAATCTAAGCTACAAATTAACAACATTTTGATTCAATGGAAACATCAAGATGCTAGATATGTGTCAGACGACACAGAGAAACCAGACTGTGAAGCAACCAAGAAAAAGCTATAAACAGGGTAGTAATAAAACTTTAGCAATTGACCAAGCTGAAGAATTACCTTCAATTTTAACAACCATTCAATTATAGACAAGTATTAAACAGCTTAATTTTTAAGGGTGCAACTCAATGTCATGATTAAGTTGCTCCTTTGTAACCAAGGTACTAAGGTGAGTCATGGAAATAGTTACAGGAGACCCTCCCAAACACCTTACTGGTGGTAGCCTCCTGCACCAAGCAACTCTTTTATTAAAGGGATCATGTTGAAAATGACCATCCATAGTTCATAACATCTAAATTTCTGTGATACTTACAGATGAGTATTTATCGAGAATTTATTATTTAAAAAATTAAAAATTAAAAATTTTAGAGAAAAAGCTTCAGATATTTCATTAGCCATTGATCTCTCGTGAACAAGAAGGATAAAGCAGCACAAGCCCTTGTAGAAACCAAGTTGATAATGGTAACGATCTGTTCAAAATTTCACTGTGTATTGGTGCAAGTCATCAACTTGGCACCATATGGACGGGACCTATCGAACAAGGGCTAATAAATAACGAACAGACTGCCGAGTTTAGTATAATACTCGATCAAGCAAATATATGGATCACATAGGAGAATATATGGAGAAGAGATAATTATGCTATCGATGAAACTTTGATTCCTGAAATACTACAACGAGAGTCAAAAAGGGAAAAAGAAGAATGTAATCCCCACAACAAGTTGACATACAACAATAAAATAAGCCGCCATTGATGAGTGTGAAAGTAGGAAAAATAAGAGAAACGAGATCGAGCTCACTTGAAATCGCAGACCCGCAGGTGCCCTCCATCCTTGCATGTGAAGCAGTAGTCCTCCGCCATCTCCTCCTTGTTCAACTTATTCTTCTTCATCATTCACCCTCCTTTACCCAGATGCCGACCAAAGAAAAACTCAAGAAAGTTATCTCCTTGACTCCTCTGCTCTAAGAACCCCAAAGACCTCCACAAAACCCGGACTACTTCCCCGACTCTGGTATTGCATGAAACAATCGATCGGAGACGCAGAAATCCATCGTTCCTCTCCAAAGTCAAAACAAAATCCAAATTGAGTCGACAATCCAATCGGACTCCCGAGATCAGAGAAGAGCTCACCGAAACCTTTAGGGCGGGCTGAGCGAAGGCGAGAACCCCACGCGGAGAATCCACCGAACGAGAGGGGGCATTCTCGAGGCTCTTGCGCGAACCTCATCTTTTTCCCTGTATTCTTTCTTTAATGTGTTAATGGAGAATCACATTTTTCAAATGACTCTTATGTCCTCAGGATGAGAGTGATACCCACGAGGCGAGCAGCAAAGCAGGCCCGTCCGATGGGTAACCGGCGGTTGAGATGGGAGCGATGAGGTCGGTTTGGGAAAAAATGTGTGGGAGATTTGGTCGAGGAGGAGGGTTTAAACTTTGAACCGGGTTTGGTTATCTTTAATCGGTTCCAACTCGAGTAAAAATAATCCCAGCTGGCCGTCCGATGGGAGTACTGAGGTCGCATTAAAAACACTCGTGGTCGGCAGGATTCGAACCTGCGCGGGCAGAGCCCACATGATTTCTAATCATGCCCGATAACCACTCCGGCACGACCACATAATGAAATAATTGTGTAGCTGCTAATATATAAATCATAATAATATAAAAATTAAATTTAACTAGCTTATAAAAGATAAATGGTACATGTAAAATTTGAGGATGAAACTTTGTGATAAATTATCAAAATCTTTATTAACTAAGCTAGTTGACATATTTAAAATATATTAGTAAATCTGATAGTATACAAAAATATATCATATGAGATTTCAAACTAGACTACAAAACAAGAGGAAGAAACTTATGAGAGTGGTGGGGAGATAATCAGGGGAGGATGAAATATAAAGAATACAATATATATATATATATATATATGATCAATTTATTATTTTTTTATTTTAAGAAAAGTATTCTTCTTCATATATGCAATATTTGGATCTATCTTGAATTAAACACTATAGTTAATATTCATACCAATTATTTGGCAAAGCTTTTACATAACATTTTTATTATGTGCATCTCAAGTATTGTTATTTCTATATCAAAATGCATGATTACTCCTGCTTAGATAATTTTAACATGATAAGTTTGGTAATGCATCTGTGCTCGTTTCGAGACAGACATCCATCCACATTATCCATACAAGAGTGATTTTATTCTAATTTGTAAATGTTATACTGATTTAACCTAAATTTAGGCTAGAATTAGCAAAAGAAAACTCCGAAATAGGGTTAACTCAATATAGTATAATATGTTTTTTTATAGATAAAAATATATGAGCGAAGCATTTATTTTCAAGGATGCCAGTTTGGGTTAAATTAATATGGATTTGAAGAAATCATTAACTCAATTAATAAATGGGTCGCGTTTGAGTTCGAGAAATTTATTAAAGCGTTATGAATTGACCAAACTAATGACCGTGATAATTATACATAACATAAAATTTTCCATATAAAAATGTTGATTATTTCTCATAAGTGTGTCAAATTACGTCATTATTTGATTAAACATATCACAAGTCTCGAATTCAAATTCATAGTAAACCAATCCAACTGTATCATCTTTGATAAATAGGTTTGAACCTCTAACGTTACCTGTTTGACTTGTGTGTGTGATAATGAGACTTGAATTGGTCAAATCGTATCATTATTTGGGTAATCGTACCACGTCTGGACTTCAACATCATATTAAATCAATCAAACTGTATCATCTTTAAAATAATTCAGTCTGACGTCATTGATAAATAGGTTTGAATCTCTTACGTTACCTATTTGACTTGTGTGTGTGAGAATAAGGCTCGAGTTAGGTCAAATCGTGTCATTATTTGGTTAATCATATCACATCTTGACTTCAAAATCATATTAAACCAATCTAACTGTATCATATTTAAAATAAATTCGATCTGATATCTTTCATAAACAGGTTTGAGTCTGTGATAGCCGTAAACCCAATGTGAGTGATAGCCATAAATCGTCATAAATATACGATGTGAAGTATGGTGGTAGAGAGAAACCTTTCATGGGGTTGAGAGTGACAGATTGACTGTTCCAAGCAACGGCATGATAAGTGAATTGGACTAATGGTTTGCGTAGATGCTGAGAATTGCATTTAGAATAGGTCAAGAAACAAATCCTAGGATTCCTCTTTGATCATTTGACCAAAACAAGTTAGTCTTCTCCATCCTCTCTCTCTCTCTCTCTCTCTCTCTCTCTCTCTCTCTCTCTCTCTCTCTCTCTCTCAAGCAACAAGAACTCACCGACCGCGTTGCAGAGAAACGAGTTGACTTGGAAAAGGTTTGCAAGTATCCAACGTGCAGTTTGGACCAAAACTGGGAGACGACCTTAACCCAGTCAGTACTAAACCTTCTTTCCTCTCTCACCTTTCGATTCCGTTTACTTTTCACGATTCAGATAACAGGCAATAACTACTGACCTCAAACTGGACTTCCTGGTTCTCAAGGCTTCTTGCCATCAGACCACTAATCGTCATCCCTTCTCCAGTGGACAGAAAGAAGAGATAGAACGGTACGGCATGAAAGAAGTAAACAGGGATGAAGCAGTCAATTATTTGCTCGTTTCGTGAGGGAGGACACTCATTGACATGATCAGTCTCTTCCCTCAGCTAATTCATGGCTATTACACCCATATCTCCATATCATCCACGCTTATATCTCCTTAGAACTCACTCCCCGTGCCCACGTCACTGTATCCCGCCTCTCCCCGTCTGACCCTCTCACAGCTGACATCCGACGATGGCGGATGCCGCCGCTCCTCGCGCCAGGCGGCTTCCTGCATCTGCGCGTCGACAGCCATCCCCGACTCGGACGCGGCGCGTTGCACCGACGGCGGCGACAAGCAGGCCCAAGTTACCGCCACGGCGCGGTCGGGGAAGTTGAGACGGCCGGCATGGCTCGGGCCTCTAAGGAAGAAGACGGCGGTGTCGTGGGCCACCGCCGCGGCCTCCGGGGTGGCGTATGAGCCAAGCCACAGGCGCTCGTCCGTCCCCGGCACGCGGATCTCCGACACCCACTTGCCCCATCTCCGGCGGCGCACGCCCTTGTACTTCTTCTCGCCTCCTTCCTGGCCGTGACTCATGGGACGGGTCGATCGGAGACGGCAAGCTGCAGTGTTCGTCGAAGCACGGGGGGTTTATAGAGGTGAAGGTGATCGAGTTGACCTGAGTCGAGGTCAACCTGGACTTTTTGGAAGTTCGGGGGATTGACGAGCAAAAATCTGGAACAAAGATAAACCAGAAGTGTTGGCCGTTGGAACAGAAAACTCAACATTTTCAAGGTCAAATGCGGCGAGCAGATCTTTCGTACGGTCGCCGTCGGTGCAGTTGGAGGAAAACATTGCATACCAATACGAAAAATTTTCGATATGTTTGACTGATGATTGATGATTTAATCTGCATGACATGATGTGATTACTATAGAATATCTATTTATTGGAAATCCTCAAAGGCTTATATTTATGAGATTATGAAACATATGCAGAAATTAATGACTATTAGGGAAAATTAAAGTAAAAAAAGTTATCTTGCATACATCGTTCAAATTGTCACATCACAGGTTGGGATCATAATAACATTTGAAAGGCATTGACCGTGTCGAGGAACCGATAAAGAAACCAAAAGACAGTTCAACACTTGCCGAATTGACTTGGGTAAAAGTAAACCATGTCGGCACCTCCGGCTAATGACATGTGGGTCCCAACCAGAAGAATTCAACTTGTGTTGGTAAATTAACTGGGCTGAGAAAATCTATGGATGTTTTTATGGTGCATTAATCACCTCTTCTTTGTCATTATGTTTATTGTATGATATGATGATAAACTCTAGTAAATACTACAAAGAATAAATTACATGTTTAATAGTAGTTAATATACACATAAATAACTTCCATCTATTTTTTTTTTGTTTATCGTATGCATGACAACTAATTCTTGTGTGTGTTAACTATTAGTTAAAATCAAGGATCGCTATACTATCGTGTTGATCGTCGGTATCGATTCATGGATCGAGCAAGACGTGCTGATAGGTACCAATGTATTACATCTTGATAGGTCGGTATTTATCAATTTTTTTAAAAATGATTAAAAAATTTATACATTTTTTATCCAGATTTAATTATACTTTTATTATGTTTAATTAATAATAAAGTATATATATATATACATATGGCTATAATTAACCTTAATTACTGCTAATTTGGGTATAAATATAAGATAATCAATCAAATTGGGGACTAACGCATAAAATAATCTTAATTCATGTTTAATCTTCATAAATGTACATTAATATGCCTTCTAGTCACATAACATAATAAATAAAACTTAGAAAGAAGTTAAATAACTTTAAATTAGAGGAAAATTTCACTATATCTCAAGTTCTAATCCATTCTTTTATCTAATCCAATGACATGATTGCCACTAATCATCAATTAAAAATTTTAATAATAAACAAGAGTGTGAAGGATAATGAATGAAAGTCAGAGTGAGAAGGGAACAAGGGAATTTAAAGCTTAAAAAAATGCCTTAATAGTTAATTTGATTATAATGGTCAAACTTGACTTTGATTTGGGTCCATATCAGTCAAATATCGATTAATACTTATACGTAACGACATATAAAATATGAGTTTTTAACTAGTAATACATTACTTGTATTACTTGAGATCTGACTCTTTTTCTATATACGATTCAAAAATGAATTGATTAACGTATCGATTACCCGGCGAACATCGTTTTATACCATTTCAAGTGGTACATCATGGTTAAAATATTAATTTATATTAATATCCTAAAAAAAATTAGATGATCATAAAATAAGGAATATATATATATATATATTTTAATTCAGATAAAAAAATACGTATCAGATTTTATGTGTGTGTGTGTTATATGAAAAATATGCAAAGGTAAACATGCTATTTTCATATTTATGAAAGAATATATATGTAAACAAAATCAAAATAAAAAAAAGGGCCTTTTAAGGTTATGTTTGGCCTCCATTGTCAGCCAAGATTGGATACTCCAATTGGAGCCCTTCTTGGATGGTGATATGGCTCACCCAAATGTATCCCATATGTTCGAATCCATAGATAAGAACCATTCCAAATATTTCTCTAAATCAAATCAAACCATCTAAACTTAATGCATCTAAAATACTACATTTCAGTTTGGTTTCTTCTAATCATCCTAATGTTACCAACACTAATTGGATTGTTATATGTATTGCCAACACATTCTATGGAGAGCTAACATACCAACTTAATATAAATATATATGAATCAACTACAGTTAAGGTGTATAATACATTATATATAATAAGCTGTCGATTAATCCAATAAGGTGTTATCATATACATTATTTACAATATACATCTAATCACTTTCTTGTTACACACTGAAAATTTATTTTTCTGCATTATTTTTTCACTGTTTTAGTTCTGTTATGAATTGATATTAGAATGAGTGTATAGGTTTTTCCATCCTTTAAAAGAAAAATAACTATAATATGATTTATTATCATTATTCAAACCAGTTGGCTAGAGAAGTTGATTAGATTTTCTTTCTCTTATTTTCTTTTCCTCTGCCTGAATTGGAGAAAAGATGTGGGAAGAAATCACCCGAAAATTGAGTGATAAACTTAACTCATAGCTAGTCTTTAGCCTGATAATATTTTAAGGATAAGTATTGACACATCATAAGTTTATTATTGTTGGGATTGATGATTATTTTTTTATTTTTGAAATCAGATTATTGTGTACAATAAGAAAAGACTTTCATATGAAAAAAAACAAAAACATTGAGAATTAGAATTTGCTTAATTTATAAATATCATATTCATTTTAACATCTTGGCCGGAGAAGGATATAAGAATAATATTTTTATTTCTTCTTAGTATATCTGTAACTAAAGGGTGTGAGAGAATACTTGTTGAAGTCTATTTGCAATAATATAAAAGAGCATTTGGGTTTGAGTTCGACTTAACTCAAGAAACTTATAGTTTATTCTCGTACAATGAGAGACAAAATTTAAAAAAAATTTCCATAGATACAACGAATATTAGATCACTTAAATTATGTATTTACTGTTTTATGAATTTATATATTATTATTAATTCTATAAATTATTCTTTTTTAGTAGCAAGCTCTTCTCCCCCACATTTATCTTCTCAGGAATTCTGCTAGAATTCACTCCCGTGGACATAGGAGGCAAGTTAAAGATAAGTTTAGGAAAAATGGATGGTTTCTAAGACAAAATAGTCCTAGCTAACCTTGCGTGATGGGACATTAGATTCTCGTGACAACATCCTTCTGGAGACATATTTGTTCTCGTTGACAAAATAAACTACAATTAGGGTCGTAAAAGGTCAAATAGTGAGCTAAAGATAACTTCATTGTCATCTTCAATGATGATGTCCCATTTGACAAGAAACAATCATTGCCGGATTGCATTACCAAGCCATAAAGACTTATTCTTGCCTTCGAATGTTCATCCAGTAGTTAATGGCTGTAGGAAGATCGGCTCTTTTGTTTTCTTTCTTTTGGTACACAAGAAGAAGAAGAAGACAAGCTGTCCGAAGAAAGACCCTCATCTCACAATGCCATTGCCTTGACTGAGGTCCTGCCGAAAGCTAAATGAACTGCCAACTAAGTTATTAAGTAGAGATCAGCCCATCGAAGACATTTCCTAATGAATTTTATTTTAATTAATTTTTTTTATTAATCAATAATTATAATCAGAATATGATAAAACCCTAAAGAAATTCCATGTATATTGATCTCGGATCAACTCTTGGAATACTATAGGGGTTCCACCCTTCTTGATAGTCGGTCATATGACTGAATTTATAAATTAATCTTTTTTATTTAAAAGAAATGGAGGCTACATACTTATATAGGAGTTCAAACCCTAGTCCTAGGAGACTGCTTCCTAAGTAAATTACCCCTTTTACTCTCAACCCTAGTTGATCTGCCCAGTAAAGAGACGCAACGGCTAGGAAGCCCTAAGACCCCAAATATAAACCATCGTCACTCTTTTTTATAGGATAGAGACGACTATGTGGGGTTTATTATAATTTCATAGGGTTTTTATTAGCTGCTACTTGGTTAAGTAAGACCCAACCCTGCTAGGGTCATATTAAGCCTGTCCTCTTCAAATCAGTCTTGTCCTCAAAGTTGAGGTTCCATGAACTCATGGAACCGGATCTTCAATTCCTCATATGATTCCCATGTGGCATCTTCAAGTGATAAATTATTCCAATACACTAATACTTCAGTAGAGGGACGTCGGTGACGCATCACGATTCTGTGGTTGAAGATGGCTTTTGTGGTTGAGCTTAAATATCTCCATCATTAGTGGTGTTGGGCAGTTGAATCTAGGGTGACTCATGTTCTCTTAACTTGGGCTTCAGGCATGGTATGTGGAAGACAGGGTGAATTTTGGTATCCTTAGGTAATTTAAGTCTGTATGCCCATAAAAGCGTGAGGATAGCTTCATAGAGGCTCGTGTGTCAATGGATAGTTGCTTGTATAGCTGTAGGCAAAGATAAACCCAATCTCTTATTGAAAATTCTCTTTCGCTTCATCATATGTCGGCTTGCTACTTCATTCTGGCTTGAGCGGTAGAGAAATTATCCTTCAACAATTGTAGAAGTTTATCCCTGTCAATTAAATCTTAGCCGACCTAATCTACTTTGGCCGAGCTAATTATATACTTTGGAATCACAAGGGTCGACCGACCATACAGTGCTTTATATGAAATACATTTTGTAGATGAATGATATGTAGTATCATACCACCATTCGACCCAAGGGAGCCATTTCGCCCATTCCTTTAGTCGGTCATTAGAGAAACACCTAAGGTACATATCTAAACACTTGTTCACCACTTATGTTTAGTTGTTAGTTTGTAGATGATATATTATGCTCATCTTGAGTTTGGTGCCCTACAATTGAAATAACTCAGTCCAAAATTTACTAGTGAAGACTCTATTACGATCACTTATAATGGACCTTGGCATCCCATGTAGTTTAACAATATTTTCTATGAAAATCTAAGTAATACTAGCAGTAGTGTAGGGACTTCGCACAGCACAAAAATGAGCATATTTCGTAAGTCGATCAACCACTATGATGATTGTGCTTTTACTTTTAGAAGGTGCCAGCCCTTCGATAAAGTCCATGGAGATGTCAGTCTATATCGAGTCCAGTATGGATAGTGGTTATAGCTTCCCTAGATTGGCCATTGTTTTACCTTTTTGCTATTGACATACATCACATTGTGCTACATATTCATAAATAATTTTTTTCATCTATCTCCAATAAAAATTTTGCTTCACTCTTTTGTAGGTTCTTAGAAATCCAGAGTGCCTTGCTGAAGATATAGAGTACATTTCGTGTAGGATGATTTTGATGCAAGGGGAGTCGGGTATAAGCACAATGCGACCTTTGTAGAGTAGATCTCTCGAATCCCAAGTATATTGGACTATTATGCTTGGATCATCCTCCAATTTTTTTTATGATATTGCTAGTCTCTGGATCCTTCTTCTATTCCTTCCTAATATCCTCAAGGAAGCCAGTGGTAGGAAGAGAGAGCTGAAAATTCAACTTGCTCGGGTAGCCGTGAGAGTGCATCTACAATAATATTTTCTTTCCCCTTTTTATAAATAATTTGATAATCAAATCCTAGAAGTTTGGTTACCCATTTTGGCTGCTTAGGGGATGATATCTTCTACTTCAAAAAGTACTTGAGGTTTCTATAGTTAGTTTTAATTTGAAATCGCCGATCGATTAAGTAGGGTCTCCACCTCGTTACTGCGTGCACAATGGCGAGCATCTTCTTATCATATATTAATATTTTTTGATGGGAGGGAGACAATGCCTTATTGGTGTATGCGAGTGGTCGATCATCTTGCATGAGAATGACTCTAATTCTGACTCTAGATTCGTCGACCTCAATGATGAAGGGTCGGCTAAAATCTGGTAGCGATAGCACTAGCATCGTCGTCATGGCTACCTTAAGTTTGTCGAAGGTAACGGAGGCTTTGTTCGACTATTAAAAAGCGTCTTTTTTCAGTAAAGAAGTGAGGGGTGCACTGATCTTCCCGTAGTCCTTCACAAATTTTTGGTAGTAGCCTGTTAGTCCAAGGAATTTGCATAGTAATTTCATGTTTATAGGTTTCAGCCAGCCCTATATTACTTTAATTTTTGTTGGGTCTACCACCCCTCCTTCTGATATTATGTACCCAAGGTACTCTACTTTTTGTTGGAGAAAGTTACACTTTGATTGCTTAACAAAAAGAATATTCTCCCAAAGGATCATTAAAATAAACCGCAAGTGCTGAAAGTGAGTCTGAAGAGAAGGACTATAAATGAGAATATCATAAAAAATACCAGCACAAATTTGCGAAGAAAGCTCCAAAAAATATCGTTCATGAAACTTTAGAAGGTTGAAGGAGCATTAGTAAGTCCAAAAGGCATTACCAAGAATTCATAATGGCTGTTATGTGTGCAGAATGTAGTTTTTGGAATATCATCTTTACATACCCGAATTTGGTGGTAACCGGATCGGAGGTCCAACTTCGTGAAGACTCGAGCTCCTTTTAACTCATCAAAAAGTTCATTCACCACTAGTATTAGGTACTTATCCTTGATGGTGATATCATTTAAAGCTTGGTAGTCGATGCACATTCGTCAAGTTCCATCCTTCTTGCGTACAAATAGCACCAGTGAGGAATAGGGGCTGTAGCTTGGCCGAATCACCTATGTTTCAAGCATCTCTTTTATTATTTTTTTAATTTTATCCTTCTTGAGGTAAGGATAGTGGTATGACTGAGTGTTCACTGGTGGTTTACCCGAAAGAATTGAAATTCGGTGGTCAAGTTGATGAGTAGGAGAAAGACCATGCAGTTCAACAAAAATATTGGCAAATTTAATAAGTAATTGGGCAAGATTTTGATTTTTAATTTCTATTTTCTTTCCCTTTGGTTGCTGTTAGAGATGCATCAAAAAGCCACCATTTATCTTGTGTAAAACTTTCTCCATTCATTGGGTCGAAATAGTGGTTATGTTGATTCCATGCTTCCTGTGTAGGGTGACCTATTTGCCTTTGCAAGAGAATTTCATAATCAATTTAGAAAAGTTTCAAGAGCTATCACCTAGGCGTTGTCAGTCATTCTATGTCAAGCATGGCCTCATAATCATCAATTCGTAGGAGGAAAAAGTCAACGATAATTTCTTGGTCTTGTAGTAATAGTTTCACCTACGGGCATCTTTGGTCGCACTTTAGGATTCGATCATCAGTCACCTTTACATCGAATTTGCTGCAACCTTCGATGTGAAGTGTCATCCAAGCAACAACCTTGCTATTTAAGAAGTTATTAGTGTTGCTCATATCGATGAGAATAATAATCGGTTGTTATTTGAGAAGGCCTCCAATTTTTATCGTTTGCGGATTTGAGTAGTCGACTAGCGCGTGTACCATAAAGTTGGTCGGTTGTGGCTCTTCTTTCGTATTTTCTTCTTCTTGTTCAAAGCTCTCTTCTGGATATTCAATGACCTCTTCTTCCACTAGTTCAATCATAAGAAGTTTTCCTTTTTTATAGTGATACTCGTGGCTCCATGGCTCATCGCAATGCCAACATAATCTTTTTGCAGATTGCTCTCAAAGCTCTTCTCTTATCAACTTTTTTAGTGTATGGGCTCGACTAATAGTAGGAGGGGCTGAGGGCTTCGGTATTATTAGTGGGGGATTGACCCTAGTCCTCCAGGCTTCATGGCTCAATCGCTCATCTTGAAGTCATGCAAAAGAAATGACTATCATAAGCATGTACGATTGTCGTGCTTTAATTTCTCCCTGTATCTTCGGCTTCAAGCCCTCAATAAAAGTTCTCAATAGCTATTTTTTAGACCAATCATAAGTTTGATTAGATAACCTTTCAAACCTAGTTTGATACTCCTGAATGGTAGAGGTTTATCAGAACTTTATTAGTTGTCCATCAATGTTTTCATAATCGGTTGGTCCGAAGCGGATCAGCAGTCATTCTTTGAATTGTCACCATGAGAGTACTCTATGAGTGTGTTCAAACCAATGAAACTATATATAATATCCCCTTTAAGATATATAGCCATAATTTCCACCATAGATGTATTTGTAGTTTTATGGTATCGAAAATATCGCTCAGCGTGCGAGATTCAACCAATCGAGTCTCCTTCCCTTCTAGGAAAGTTCACCCTTATGCATGAATAGTAGGGATTGATTATAGAGCCTCCTCTTTTTTGGAAGTCATCTTTTCGATTAGAGCTCTCTCCTTGATGTGATTTCTTTGGGCTCAGTGGTCGGCCCAAACTTAGTTCAGCAAAGAGAGTCCAAATCTTATCCTTCATTCGTGTCTCGAAGGCTTCGAATTTAGCATTGATTGCCTCCTCATATGCCATAGTATATGTCTCCAAATCTGTAATGTTAAGATCTCCCTTTTGTTATCGGGTTAAAGGCATGTAACGATTAAGAGAAATAGTGACCGAAAAGGTTGGTTGATTGATGGATATAGGCTACGGTTTAGGCTTATTTTATGGCTATTTTGGGTACGATTTAGGAGTATAGTTTAGTTAAGTTTTACAGCTATGATGGTAGTAGATAAAGGTTAGGGAAAAAGGTTTTAGATCTGTGGTAAATAACAGCAAAGGTTTGATAGAAATTGGTAGAAGTTGATGCAGATGAGTGATGTCTTGTAAGAGCAGAATTATCCTTAAAGAAATAGTGGTTTCTCAATAAAATTTTTAGCAAAAATCGAGAGATTTGAGGAGGAGATTTAACAACAAAATCTCGATTTAGATAACAGCAATGATGATAAATTTGATCAAGGAAATTTTGACAGTATAACAGCAAGAAAATCGATGCAAGTTGCGATAACAGAATTCTCATTGAAAAATTCCAACTATTTATGATGAAAATTTATAGCAACACAAGAACATTTCAGAGATGAATTTCATAATAGATCAATCATAGATGAAAGTCAAGATGATCTATGAAGCGTATAAGAAATTTTATTAAAAAAAGGATAGCAAATAGATCGGTTTAAAAGCAACAATATGAGGTTGAAATTTTTTGCAACAATCTTTCGTTCATAAAGATGATAACTTTTACGATAAAAGGAATTCACAGTAAGGGATAAATAAAAAGATTTTTTTGATATTTTAAATGAAAAATTACAGCAGCAAAAGGTATTAGTGATAGGAGAATACCAGATCTCTGATGTAATTGGAGGTAGTGGCAATAAACTGATTTGATCTATGGTAAAAGATGACGGTGAAGATGATGATGTCAAGAGCAATTATGAGAATTACTTGGCTGATGGTGGATGGCAGGTATGGTAGCAGAAGCGGCAAGATCGCTACTCTGATACCAGATGATAGAACCCCAAAGGAATTTTATGTAGATTAATCTTTGAGGGGGGATCAACTCTTGGAATGTTATAAGGGTTCCACCCTCCTTGGTAGTCGGCCAGATGACTAAATTTGTAAATTGATTTTTTTTATTCAAAAGAGGTGGAGACTATATGCTTATATAGGACTCCAAACCCTAGCTCTAGGAGACTGCTTCCTAGGTAAATTATCATTTTTGCCCTCAACCCTAACCGACCTATCCAATAAAGGGGGCGACGACTAGAGCCCCCTAAGGCCGCAAATATAAACCTTATCCATTTTTCTTTATAGGATACATATAACTAGATGGGGTTTATTATAATTTTACAAGATTTTTATTAGTTGTTATTCGATTGAGTAGGATCCAATCCTGTTAGGATCCTATCAAAATTTAATTATATTTTTAATATATCTTATCTAATTAAATAAGATTATATAATCTATCAATAAGAAGAAAAAGACAAGCTGTTTGAAGAGAAATTGCAAGTTTCACCCTCATCTCACAATGGCATTGCCTTGTCCATGGTCCTGCCAAAGCTGAAAGCTAAATGAACTGCCAACTAACAAGTTCAAACAGTCAAAACAGTTACATGAGGTCTGCATCAGACTAACAATTAGATCCCATCAATAAAGAGGTGGACATGCATGAAGTTGACCCCATTCCGCAAATAGGGAGGCATTTAATTTGGGTTATCTCTTTTCTTCATCCGTGCCTTCTGCTGTCTCTTTAAACCTTTTGGTTATTTTCTTGGTACAGTCCGCAATGAAAGTTTCAGTATATGCAAGAAGGGTTACAATTTTATGTGCAATATAAACATTGGAGCAACAACACGTTCTGCTCATTGCATGCAGCTTTAATCTCTGTCAAGCGACCTTTGTTGATGGTTACAAAGGAGTCACTAGTATTGAACCGGGCAGTACATTGTTATCAGCCCCTGGTTCTTGTTGTGGTTTAGGAAGAACATCTACAAGTATTATTTGCCTGGGTCTCATTACTTCTTGTACAAAGTAGTTTTAATTTCTTTAAATGAATGCTTGTTCGGGTACTATTTGAGTGAAAAAGAAAAGAAGGAAGCGATGGGAATAATTTCTCTTTGATTTATGTCAAGGAGATTTGGTGGGTGACTTTATTCATCAGTAGAGTTGCGTCTAATGTTGTATATTCCATATGGATGCATTGAAGAGTATAATATTGAATCTTATTTGGTACAAAAGTATATTGAAAACAGACTGCAGATACAAAGGAGGTCTGGAGGACAGATTAGATGTCCAATGATCAATTATGATAACATTTATTCTCTTAAAAGCACATAATAGTGATAGAAGATTAAAAAAAAAACCCTTAAGAGTGCCACTGATAATTGAAGTTAGGAGTTTGACTCATAGTTATCGTAATTGAACCGACCAAGTGGTTGAATCCAAAAAAATGGAGAAATATATCATTTATCAGTTTGATTGAAAAATCAGAATGACCTATTGATCCTATCAACCAACCGAGTTACATCAAATCGATCCGATTTTATAATAAAATAAAAATTATTCAATGCCATTAACTTAAGCCTTTTTTCTCATTCGTTTAAAAGGTATTTATGTTAATAATAAAATTAGGATTGACATGAGAAATAAGTTTAGTGTAACCATCACCAAAGCTTATGTTTATAATGCTGATTGATATTATTATTTTTCATCAATATATATATATATACATAACAAATTTTAAATATTTTTATTTTATTTAATATACATAAACATTACAAATTTTAAATATTTTTATTTTATTTAACATACTTTTAAAAAAATAATTAAACAATATAATTCGACCAAATGACCCACCAATTCAATCAGCGACCCAATGACCCAAGAGTTGATCAGATGCTTCCACGTTCGATTATAATAACTATGGTCTCAATAGCAATTAAAAGTCCTACTAAAAATTATATTAGTTGGTGCTTTCCATTTATGATGGCGATGAAATTTGATGTCATATTTCTTGCGTTTTCCCGTCTGTTATTTCTTCTTCATGCAAATCCAACCGTGCTTCGGCATAAACAACTCCAACCAAAGCATGAGCCGATGCTAGTCCTCCCTCCATCCATTTACCAACCGGGCATAAATAATTCATGCAACTTCATATTCTCATTCCTCGTGCTAAGGATTTAACCAAAACTTAAACAATCGGAATAAAATAAATAAACAACATGAACGATTAGTATTCAGAAGTTACCAAAAGCAGCTGGAAAACAATTTTAGGTGGGAATAGTTAACACCTTTTTTTTTTTTTTGTCAGAAGTAAGAATTCTTACCAAGCGGAAAAACAAAAAACATGGTAAAATGCCAAGAAGGTAATATTCCATATTATAACTTTGCATAGATCAGCTTCTACTACTCGAGACTCGAATGAAATACTATCTATCTCCATGAATCCATGTATTAACAATAATTTTTTGCTTCTCCTCATGGCAACAGATCCAATTCGATAACCTATACCTCAACAGCTTCAAATGAGAAGCAAAAACCTATACAAAGTGAATTCTCCAAATGAGAATACACTTGGAGAATACTTTGTGGTAAAGAATACTTTCGACAAGTAAATTCTTCAGCAATTCAATATTATATATATTTCTCCTAATGAGAAATCACAAGAGGCATACTTGGTAAAGAGCAAACTACTTTGAAGTATTCTCGTTGGTGATGCCTATAGGTTCTAAAGTCGTTGATAAAGGCGACCATTACATTTAATTCTGCTGCCTCTTCTATCAACTAAGATGACAAAAGAAAAAAAAACACAAGAGAAGCATAAACATAGAGATGCAGGAGTGCCAAAAAGATGACAACAGATGAATTAAAGCATCAGTAAATTAACAAGGCACGATATATCATGATTGCTATGTGATGAATTAAAGCATCAGAAAATTGCTATGGGAATACAAACTTTGTCTGAAAAATTAATGTGCCAAAAATGTTGAATCCATGAGAGTAAAGAACATCAGTCCAAAAAGTTTGAGTGCCAAAATAATAAATCCATGATAATAAATGTACGCCACAAGCAATCAATAAATTTCAATATGGACTTTTTCCTCAAAATTCTGTTTCATTTAGAGTCTATAATAAGACATAAAACAAATGTATTAATAAGAAACAAAATAAACAAGCACACCTTTAGAGGTTACTATCTGCATTAGTAATTCTACCAGCACAGCACAGCAGTTCCATCACAAATGACTGAAATTAATCACCATCTGAGTGTTTCTATTACAACTTAAAGACCAAGCAACTATCACAAAGTTTTTGAAGTCCTAAAACAAAAATTTGACACCAGTTAACCTATGATTTTGCAAATCAGAACTCTGTCAATCAATCATTTGCATTGCAATTGAAAATATTAAAAAGTGAATGCAACATGAAGATACAGTAAACACAGTACTGGCAGTCCCAACGTATGACATATGCATGCTTTGACAAAACAATTAAGTAACTTGCATAAGAAAATATGCTAACATTAATCTCATCAGCAACAAAACAAATAGAGTACATCTATGGAAATAGAATTATCTTAGATATCACAGAACAAAACCATGAAGGACTTGTTTCTGTAACATCTGGGCGTTATCATTGCCTAAACCATCAAAATCAGGAGAATGAAATCAACTTTTTATCTCATTTAAACAATCTCCAGCTGCATTGCATTGTTCACCGCAATCATGATTGCCTCACCTTACTCTTCTTAATTTTCTTCAACTTCTCCAAATTCTTTGTCTTCTTAATCCTCTTTTTTGTTCCATCAGCTTTGGCAGTTTCTTCAAGTTGCTCTCCATCATTTTCCTCCTCCACTTGCTTATCCACTTTCCCCTTCTTCTTCCTCATCATCTTGTTATTCAAAGATATACCTGCACTCGATTTATCACCTTCTCCTTCGATTCCATCACCATGGTCATCCTGTTCTCCATCATCACAAAGTTCTTTGTTATCCTTCTTGCCTTTCTTCTTGATACCCTCCTTCCTTTTTTCCATCCCTTGCTTCTTCCTCTTTTTATTTGTAGCACTCTTCTCAACTTCCTTATCATTTCCTTCTTCACCACTCTCATTTTCCTGCACACCATTATCATCATCCTCTCCTCCTCCATCCATTTCCATGTATCTTGTAATCACTTCATGGATACGTCCCTTCTTATTGTTCCTCTGTTTGTCCTTCTTCTGGCCAGAGAGCTGCTCATCCACTTCTCCATCATCGACAACCTCGTCCTCACCATCATGCTCCAGATCTTTCTCCTTATCCACATCCATAGATGCTGGCACGTTGATCTTGAGGCCCATCTGTGGAAAGGCCTGGTAGACCGGTAGAGCGACTGAGCCGGCGGCCTTGATGAGGACGGAGCGCACGTTTCCCCACCCCTTGGGCACGTGCTCCACAGCCCCTTCAACGATCGCGATCACGTTGTCAGCGATCTCCTCCGGGGTCATCGAGGCTCGCCCAACCTTGACGACGGTGCAGGTGCCTTTCGAGGGTGGATAGAAGAAGGCGGAGTTGAGGCAGCGGCGAACCTGGAGGGGCCAGCCGGGGCGGGAGAGGTCGAGCGGGAGCGGCGCCTTCCTCTTGCGGAAGAACTCCTTGCCGATGAGGCGAGGGAGAAGGGGGATGATGCGGCGGTCGGCGAAAAAGAGGTTGTGCGAGTCGCAGAGGCGGCGGCGGGCCTCGTAGGGGCGGTAGTCGGAACGGAGCGATGAGAGGCCGATGGCCGCGTCCACGGAGAGGGAGAGTTCGCGGGCTCGGTCAAGGAGGGCAGAGGCGGAGGCGGAGGGGGAGCGGTCGTCGAAGAAGAGGCAGAGGGAGGAGGAGTGGTCGGAGAAGAGTGGGTGGGGGGCGAGGAGGAGCTGAGGGTTGACGCGGGTGGATTTAGTGTTAGAGGGGAATCGGTGGAGGGAAAGCTGAAGGTAGAGGAGCTCATCGTCCTCGAAAAGTTGCGCCTTGCTGTCGCGGGAGCGGAGCCACCGGAAGAGCGCGTCCGCTGCTTTCGTTACCGCCTCGCGGTTGATGCGAGGCGAGCCACTATTGACGGGTGCCGCCGCCATCACTCTTCACAGAGAGAGGAGAGGAGAAGACGCGGGTGGGGAGAGGAGACGAAGGGAAACAGAAACGATGAGGGAAGCCGGCCGCGTGCTAAAAACCCTAGAAGTCATCAGATCGGGTTGTCGGATTCGGATCCTTACCGGGCACGAAAGATGCGATGTGGACATCACTTTAATCAATATAAATATTTTCGTGAATCAATAAATATATCATCTTAATTAATAGCCTTAAAATTATTTCTTTATACTAAAGTTTAGGAAACGAGATAATCGATGAATATGATAAAATATATTCGAAATATTCAAAAAAATTCACATCAGATCCATCAGAATCTAATTAAGGGATTTAAGAGGTTTGTATACGTATATGTTTCTGAATACTCTTCACAATCCATTCAAATTTGATTTAAACATATCAAATATACACAACCAAATACAAGTGACTCTGATCACCGAAAGGCACGCAATCACATTATCTCATAAAAGGAAGGGTTGAGATGCACAGTCTTTCCCAAGTCTTCTGTGAGTCAAAAGAAGACCAGCCGACACAGAATCCATTACCATGGATTCCCATTTGTATGTGCACAGTACATGTGGCAATCTGAGCTCTCTGCATGCTGCCACCAAAAGAGAATCCAAATCTCCCGCCCTCTCTCTCTCTCTCTCTCTCTCTCTCTCTCTGGTTGCACCACCAGCACCAGTGACGAGGAGAGCGAGGAGAAATATATTGTTTCTGCCCTGCTATCTCTCTTCACTGGTTCTTGCCAGTCAGTGGCTTTCTCTCTCCTTTTGCCTCCCTTTCTCGGTCTCAATCCGTAGCCAAAAAGCCCCATGGATGAAAGGTTCCTACCTGCTGTTTACTTCCACTATTCCCCTTCTGGTGTCACTCATCTCCCTCCCCTCACCACTCCATGAGGTCTCCAGCCACCTCAGACAGAAAAAGATCTGCCTCCTCCTTGCCTCCTTTTCTCGTGATGTGATGTGCGGTTTGTGATTCTTGATCTTCTTTGTGATTGGGAATGTGATTAATTGGTTCATTATCTGTTCTGGATTGGTTTCTGATTTCTTTTAATCTTGATTTGTTTATGATTGCTAGAATTTCTTGGGGGTTCAGTATCCAGTCGACCTGTTGATGTTAAATGTTGAACTTTTAGCTACTTAAATATGTTCAGTCACAAAAATTGATACTTGTCATGGTGATATCTCGTGGAGGCTCACAATTGGATGCACCTGTTTGTGCTGGTTTTGTCTTAATTACTATGCCGTATCATATACTGAGGAAAAGGAACCTATTGTGGTGCATATTGTGTGACTTCTGAATCTACTTATAGTAATTAGCTAATGGTTACAGGGCACCTTTTGCATCACTTTGAGTTGGTAACTATTGCTAAATTGGTTTGGTTTTGCATTGGATGTTTACCAAATACATAAGCCATTGTGGATTCCAGAATAATCATGATTTGTGCTGTCATTGTGATGTATGCCTCAATATGGACTCTCTCCATTAATGAGCAATGCTTTATTAGTTTGGTCAAAACTTTATTAGCATTGAGAAGCACAATTCTTCCTGTAATTATAGAGTACTTAGAGGCCTAATATTTTTTTGCATTGCTCGGTACTTGCCATTTTGAAAGCTGTGGAGCTATTTTTGCAGGTATTTGGCTGGACTGTTGGCTGAGAGGCAAAAGTTGGGACCATTTCTGCAAGTATTGCCATTTTCCTGTAGGCTTCTAAACCAAGGTATGCTTTCCTATGTTGCTGGACCGGCTGTTGTAACATCCAATAATCCAATTTGGTTGATGTCTTGGCTCCTGATATGCATTTTCTCTTTTTCCATGATCAGGGCAATGTTGGAAAATTCAATTTGGTGAATTTACTTGTTGAATGAATAGTGTTTATTTTGGAATTAGGAGTTCTTTGATTTTAGCAATCTGCCATTGGAATTATTCATAGTGACACTTAGAGTTGCAGTATACTATCTCTTAACAAGTCGAATATTTATAGATGACACTGACATCTCCCCGAATCCTGCATTGTCGGAAGCTTTGTGCACTGGACCACCCCTCATCTGTTTAAAAAGTTGGATTTCTTTTCTTTCTTTTCTTTTCGAAAGGGCCAATTGTGTTATCTTGCACTCTTTGCTTTATTTTCCAGTTCAGGTACACATATAATTTTTTAGCTTTTGATATTCAGAGATACATATGGCCTTCTTGGTTTCCAGCTATGTTCTTGGATGGTCTTCTGGTTTACTATCACTATTTTCTGTGAGTTAATAATTTCCTGCACGTATTTTTTCATTATTTATACACCCCTATCTTGATATGATAAACTATGCTCATTGTATAATTAAGTAAACTTAGCTCAAGTGCAGGAAAATTATATCAGATTATTCCATATCATCTGCTTCATTCATAAATTTGAAACAAAATTCTGCTTGCATGAGGCTTCTGCCACAAGAACTTCTTTTTCCTTCTAATCAACTCCATCTTCGGTGTTGAGATATCAATGTTGTTGCAGAAATTGTGCAGGCTTCTGGTTTAGCACCTAACCAAACTTTTGTGCATCATGAGAGACTTGAGCATGTCACTCCATTAAGATTAATTGGGCACCCATCCATTGGTGGACCAATGGATCTGGAGGGGCGGTCGGGAATGCACACAGAGGTAATACTGTTATACTGTTTGTTGAGAGCCATATTTATGTATATAATTATATGTTCGACCCTCTCTATATATCATATACATGTATGCATATATTTATATGTATGTACGTACCAATCTGTGTATGTTTGTGCATGTGCGTATGCAATTGCGAGCCCCTTTTGTCTTCCTCTAGGAATCGTTGATTTCTTTACCATCCAAGTGTAGAATGCTAGAACTTGAGCTACTTCTAAATAGTGGGAAAAAGAAGCCTGTTACTGTAAGTAGATTGATAAAACAAATGCTAAAAGTTTTCTAAGCCTAAACAGGTTGAATTTAGAGCTATATCATGTTCCTAAAATGGAGTTGCAGTCATAGAGAAAATTACATGAAATGTTTTCAGAGATCTGCCGACTTATATAAGATAATTTTCTAATCTAGAATAAATTCTTAAGATGCACTTTGGGTGATTGAGTTTTCAGTTATATTGTTTCATTTCATAAAATTGCATGCTGCTGATATGTTTGAGTTCCAAATATGGCTGTGAGTCCTTATAGTTGTTTCCAACACTATGAAATATTTGATATCAGCTCAGCTTGGAAGCAATAGGAAGACAATGAGGTAGTTGTAGTTTTTACCTTGGAGCAGATATCATTCATAATCAAGATTTTTGTATTTGATGCCGAGAAAATCACTTCATTTGACTTTTGTTTCCTTTTCATTTTGAGTGTGTCTGTTTACTTCTGATTGACCCACCCAAGCAACTTGTGCTTTGACTCCTAAGGCATACACTTCCACCCAAGATTAGGTTTGCATCCTGATGTTAATGGTCAACCATGGAGCGCTCTAATTAAAAATGTACTAGCACTTATTTTGAAAGAAATTAGTAACTTGCATTTATGTCATGTTAATTGTCCTTCATCTTTTTTATAAATATAGAATTGCTCTTGGTTTTGAAGCTGATATCGATTAGATGTGGTGTTGAAACTTTCAGCAGGGTCTAAAAGTTACTTTTGTTCATTGTTGAATGGCAGCAGTCAGATTCAGTCTTGTCTGGGTTTGCATTAGGAGGATAATTTTTATCACACGTGATTTAACTTTGAAGGTTTGATATAGTAGGAAGTATGGATAGGTGAAGCTCCATATGTAATATAATACGTTTTTAAAAAATCATGATGGTTATCAGTCTCATAATTGTGGACAATTCTTGCTATTGTTAGGCTCAGTGATCAGGAAGAGGAAATTGTGTCCAAGTCGATGAAACTTGTACATTTCAAATATGCATCCACCTGTAGCTTCACCAAGGGGTGTGTGCAACTGCAATCTACGTCTGTTTGCTGTAAATCTTGGAATTCCCACCCTCTCTCATTTCATTGCCAACTTCTTGGTATAAGACTGCCAGTTTTGTCCTCTTGTTTTCACCAACTTAAACCTAACTTTTCCTTAAGTACCCAATGATTATCCTGAGAGAGGCTCAAAAAAAAGGAAGGAAAAGAGGAGGTCGAGGAACACTTGGTAGGTGCCAGAATTTCCATTCGAAAATATGTCGAGTAATGAAAATTCATGCTGACACCCACAAACACAGTCAATAAATGACCAAATCTTGCAGGATCATTGTTGAATTGATTAAAATTCATGTAAAGATTTATGAATGTGCTTGGGTTGGGGTGGTAAGATCGGCAATGTTGATCATGGAATCCATTGCCATGCTTCCTGCTTGAAAATATTTGGTTGAGAATCAATAAACTAAGATCAAATGTTATTAATGCCGATTTAGGTGCTATGAGGTCCGACTAGTCTATTAGATTTCTTACAACTTCTATTTTGATGTCATTCAAATTTAGAAGAGCTAATATAAGATATTTTGCTCAATATAGTATTTTTTTTCAATGTTCTTGTTACCTGGGGTTATCTGCAATGTGAGAATTTGTTTTGTGTTTGAAGTATTATCACCATGGTTACTTTTCCATTCAGGAAAATGAATACTTTCACAGAACAGGGATCCTTTAAGCATCGGCTCCAGGTTGGAATGGAACTGCTGGAGTTAACATGAGCCCTATCATAAAGAAAGTCATCAGGCTAGATATTCCGGTTGACAAGTATCCTAACACATGCGAAAGTTTTCTGGCTTTGATTCTTTGTGATGGCTCCTCTCTACCTAAATAATGAACTCTAAATAATGCTTTTAAGTAATATTTGTCATATGACCATTTCCATCTTGCAAATATTTCTAGGATGTTTAATCTAAAATTTATTTTTGTTCTCTAAGAAACCACTGAGTTTTACAGAAGCAGTATAATTACTTGTCTATTGACTACACATTTTTTGTCTGTGACCAGGAAGAAAAACCAAGGAATAAACCTGGATACGAGCACCTAAATGAGCCACTGCATGTACCTGTGGAGGCAGAGTTTACAGCAGACATAGTTAACCTTCGTTTAAATCAAGCTGTGACCATATTAGAGGTTCTTTTGAAGCCCATGGTACATATAATCTCTCTCTGAATCTGTCTTCATCGGTGTGCATGCTCATGCTTTCTTGTACCGTGCACTTCTGGCATCAAATTTCACATGCAAGCACAATTGATTGAGACTGCTCAACTCTTCATCTTTGAGGTTGAGTCCATGGATTACTACAAGAAGCAACAACTGAGGGAGTTGGCTACACCGAACGGTGCTTTGAGAGAGGAAAGCCCTCACATGAGCCCCAGCGCATCTCCCTTCAACAGCACAGGAATGAAACAGGCGAAAACAGGGCGATGATCTGAGTTTCTAGTAGATCAACCCAATCTCAATTACCAAATCCAGGTTTTGTTACCTTATCAGAGAATTTATCTGACACGCATGGCTGCTAATTGATGGTGCTGAGACCGGTAATGGTGCTGGGATCAGTAGCAGGGCTTTGGACCCCGATAAGATGATTTCTATGCAGTTATTTGGATTGGTCATATCCTGTGATACAAAAATTTTCTGTGATACAAAAACTTCTGTGCAGGAACGCAGCTCTTGAATTTGTTTAATTACTTATTCTTTCTGTACGTTTGCTCTTCAACTAAAGTTATTGTATGTTTGCTATTGTAATAACTTCAAATCAGAATGGATTCAATGACATATGATTATAATATATCTTTTTATCTTTGGTTTGCCTATGTGCTACATATCTTTCTTTACTCCTAAATTATCTTCATGAGTTCATCAACATCACTGTAATGGTGCCTTCTTACCCTGCAACATCTATTTGTTATAATGCATTCTTCTGGTTTATACGCATTTCCATGGGACCCAACTGTGACCATAATCTCAGCATCTGCTCATACTCTTTGGTTATTCCACATAATATCGAAAATGCATCCACTTGAAGCATTTTGGATATACACTCTCTTTTTGTTTATTATTATTATATATATATATATATTTTTGTTCAGTGTATTCTGTGTCAAACATAATTTTGTCACAGAAAAAAATGATGTGCAAGTCCCCTCCTTCCTCAATCACCCTTCGAGATTTGTGCTGAGGGCGATTGATGTCTTTGCGGTAGCCTTGGACTTTGGAACCTAAGTCGATTACCTACATAATTCAGATCGACAACGATTAGTGTTGGGCTTGGAATCAGATCTTCTGGATTAACAAGACTACTCAGGATTGAAATGCTCCTCTGCAAAGAGAGAGGGTTTTTAACACATCGACAGTGATTTGGCTGATCCAAAAGGATACTAAAATTTCACGTGGAAGATAGAGCACCACAAATCATTTGCTTGGTTGATGCATCATGGTGAACTTTGAACTGTGATAGGTCAAGCTGATCTTAGAGTGTTGTTACCAAACAAAGGAAACAAGCTGAGTCCAACATCATGACAATTTAATGATAAGTGAAAACACATCCTGCCCATTCATCATAACAAAGACAAAAACAATTTTCGGTGTTATGTTTCTCGATCACCCTAGAAGCATTTCATCCATGGAATGACATGTGACAGATGACAGATATTAAGTTGCAAACATTAGTGACAAAGCATGATGTTTAGCAAGTGATGCGAGTCAAGAGTACAAAGTTTCGAATACTTTTACATGCATTTACACAATTATTTGCTGGTAGGCTAGGGTGTAGTTTATCTCCATTTCTCGATCTCTTTTGAGGTTGCTTTTATCAGCTTTCTTGCACTCTCCATAAGTTCATCAAACAGGATTTCAATCTGATTCCTGAAAGAAAAAAAACAAGGAATGAGAAACATTAAAGATTCACGCTTGGCATTAAAGTTAAAAGCCAACAATTAACGGATGGCAGCAACAAATATGACTTTTCATCATGAGGACGACAACAAGAGTGAACCACATTAATGATTAGCCAAGAACTATAATTTAATGGCTAAAACTAATATGCTTGATAATGAAGTCAATATCAAGATTTTTAGTCTTTGGTTAACCTTCACTGGGTGGAAAAGGTGGAAGATCCAAGAGAAAGAATCTGGATAATGGAGCACTAAGACATGGAAATTGTCAGCAAGCTCATGAACCAGGAAGTTGAGCTAAAACAAATTCACTGAAGCACAACGGTTTTTGGACATCTGTAGAACGAAACATGATAATTGCTCAAGATAAAAACTAATAGAAATTAACATGATTTAGTGTCTTCTACTGCCTTTATTAGTCTTAGCAAATATCAATGATCTGTGTAAGCAACACCATTATGATGACTTCATACTTATTTTGTCAGCTAAATTGTAATCAATACTTATCATCAATTTGATTGTGTTGCTTTTAGAAAATCAAATACATGTTCCTCTTGATGTTCAGATGAGTACCAAAATCTGACACAAAGTTAACACTTCAGGATGTCATTCATGATAATTAGTCATGTTAGACTTGGTTCACAAACAAAAAGAAGGATTACTTACTCAGATGAACCATTTCGCACTTTATGGAACAACTTTCCCACATTTGTATATCTTCGGTTCTCATCATATGCAATTCCTCTCCCAACACCGTAGCCAAAACCTAACCCTATTCCACATCCAGCTCCAAATCCAAATCCAAGCTGTAAACCAGGGAATCCAGCCCCTATTCCTGCACCTGTTTAATGAGATGGAAAGTAAAGACATTCATATACATCAGTCAATTCACAAGCCATATGTAGAGGCACAATCTTAAGTAGGCTTATAGTTCATATGGCATATGTACTGCCTAAAGAAAAACCTTTACCACTTTTAAGTTTCAAAATATGATTTACCATTTAGATGACACTGAAATCATTGCATATAGTACATAGATGATTCACATATTATTATGCACAACAAGAAATCAAATCTATATATAATGGCCTTCTCTTATTCGTCGGAGACAGCAGCAACCTGTGGCGGCAATTGCTAACTTGCATAACATATTCTTGGTTGCATATCATGATTCAAAGAACATAAAGATAGCAGGCGCTCATTATAAATCAATCGAGTCCATATCTACTTCACAAACATCTATAGATGAATTTTGTGCCAAAGATCCGTGCTTGCCAACAAACGGTGGATAGGCATGAGAAATTTTCCTTCATTATAAAAGTAACATTCAACCAAGGCTAGGCACACCGCTCATGTTATAAATCCCGCCATGAGATGGGGGAAAAGGCTATTTCTAGCTCAACCTCCTCTGAACTGGTAAATTGTGTCACTTGATGTGCAATCGATCCTCGAAGCAAAGTTCAAAGATATAGAAACCGAACCTATCAAGATTCAAGCCTTTCCAAACACTAAGGCTTTTGGAGACTCAGAGGAACCGAAACTAACAGAGCTTTCAAGGATCAACCAAAACAAGGGCAGAGAGGAAGGGAAAATTAGTAGAGAAAAGGATACATGTACGAGTACGAGGAGATGGATATAGTGGCCACCACCTCCGACGAGACCGACGCCGAAGCCGACGCCGCAACCGGCACCGAAACCGATGCCGGGCCCAACCTTCCCCAGATCCTTCGCCTTCATCACCGGGAGCCGCCACAGCAATCCCTTCTCTTCCCCGCCGCCGCCGCCGCCGCCGTTCCAATCCATGGCGCTCCAAACAACCCCCTCTCTCTATCCGTCCCGACGCTGCACACTACCGATTTCTACCCGCGGCTACCAAAAATATCTCATACTGACTTGGGGTATGAAAGCCACGGTGGGATCCACCGCTACAAAATCGTGTCAGTAGAAATCGCGTTCCCTGCCTCCGACGAGACAGCTGATGGGTGCGAATCGAAGAGACGCGGGTATCCTCAAACGATCCGATCCGATTCAAATTTCATCTAATCCGCATCCGATTTGAACGAACAAAATAAAGCCAAATCTTAGGAAGCAATCAACTCATAAAACTTGGCTTATTTGTAACGCAACGTATAAATAATCAAAATAAACATACGAGGAGAGAAAATTGGAGGAGACTAGGCACGTTAGACCCAATTTTGGCGGGATCCGCGCCAAATCCAACAGAATCCGAACGGAATCCAGTTCTTACGTGTAGACCGTTACGGAATACGAGAACCACCAACGGAATGGAAGCAAGAGAGAGAAAGCAAACAGGATCCGGAATTAGGAAGGATAATAGAGAATAATTCATCTCAGCCTGGTAAATCCCTAATCCTAACTCTCCTATTTTAATCAGATCCCCAATTCAAACTCTCGTATTTAAACCCACTGCAACGCCATTTTACAATCATTATTCTCTTCAGCTTCTCTTAAATTCCCCTTTCATAGATTGAGAGAGAGAGAGAGAGAGAGAGAGAGAGAGAGGAAGGATGTCGAGTGGAGGTGCGACGGCGGAGTTGGTGGTGTCGTTTGGGGAAATGCTGATCGACTTCGTGCCGGACGTGGCGGGCGTGTCCCTTGCGGAGTCGGGGGGGTTCATCAAGGCGCCCGGAGGAGCCCCCGCTAATGTCGCTGTAGCCATCACCAAGCTCGGTGGCCGCTCCGCGTTCATCGGCAAGGTCTCTGCTCGCCCCCATCCATTTCGCCATTGGGAGAGGATCGATCGATGGATCTCGGTCTCCTCCTCCCGTTCTCGTTCCACGAGATATTCAATCTTGTAATTTTGGTGCAGTTTGGAGATGACGAGTTTGGTCATATGCTGGCGGACATACTGAAGAAGAACGGGGTCGAGGACGAAGGGGTACGGTTCGACACCAATGCCCGCACGGCCCTCGCCTTCGTCACCTTGAAAAGCAATGGCGAGCGCGAGTTCATGTTCTACCGTAACCCCAGCGCGGACATGCTCCTCACCGAGTCAGAGCTCAACCTTTCCCTCATCAAACGGGCCAAGATATTCCACTACGGCTCCATCAGCCTCATCTCCGAGCCCTGCCGGTCCGCCCACCTCGCCGCCATGCGCGCTGCCAAGCAAGCTGGTATACTCCTCTCCTACGACCCCAACGTGAGGCTTCCTTTATGGCCGTCCGAGGAAGCCGCTCGAACCGGCATCAAGAGCATCTGGAAGGAGGCAGACTTCATCAAGGTGGCATTTTTATCCCTTCTCTTCGCGCAATGCGCCAACCTTAATCGGGTTCGACTTTCCGCAGGTTAGCGATGATGAGGTCGCTTTCCTGACACAAGGAGATCCACACAAAGAGGAAACTGTGAAGACGCTGTGGTACGATGGATTGAAGTTGTTGGTGGTCACAGACGGTGAAAAGGGTTGCAGATACTTCACAAAGGTGCCTTCTAGTTAATATTGTAACCTTGTGCAAGCGTCGGATTACACTCGTATGCTAGAAGAAAGGCATCTAATCATATTCATTTGCTCTGTGTTTTTTTGGGATCTGGCATGCAATTTCTAGGATTTTAAAGGACAGCTACCAGGATATGCAGTGAAAACCATTGATACCACTGGAGCCGGAGATGCATTTGTTGGTGCCATTCTGGTTTCAATTGCCAAGGACAACGCCCTCTTCAAGGTTCTTCTTTTCTTCTTTTGGTACTCCCTATTCTTTTTCCTCTTTTCTTTATTCTGATATGCTTAAACGCATCGTTCATGCATTCAGAATGAAGAGAAGCTGAAGCAAGCACTTACGTTTGCGAATGCTTGCGGAGCAATTTGCACGACAAAGAAGGGAGCAATTCCGGCTCTTCCAACTGCACCGATGGCGATGGAATTGGTTGCCAAGGCGAAATGAGTTCTCCATGTCCCATATGCTTGCTTATCTCATGCGCTTTTCTTCATTATTTATGAACCGAGAAACTTCATCTTGTCTCAATAAAAATTATCTATGTATTTATCTTATATTTGATCAAAACCGTGACCCCCTTATGTTATCAAAACATAATTCCTGGTTTTGTTTATGCTATTTAATATGATGTGCCTACATTAGTCATTGTTGAGGAACAGTGACCTACCCCTTAACTTACGAGAACGTTTAATGGCCAGTTAAGTATTTGTTACAAAACTGGGATGGTAGTAGCAAAGTTTACAGTATCATTACCGAATGCAGTCGAAAGTGAGCATTTCCAGGAGGTCTGCCTCAAGGTAAGAACTCTGCCGACAAGGTTGGCATCATCATATCTGCATGTGTTCACCCTGGCAAACAGTTCATTATTTTCACCAATTTTTTCTGGCCCCTCGCTTCAGTATATGAGCAGATAATACCACAGAAAGCATAAATACCCCAAAAGAAAGACGCGGAAAAGAAGGGCAATGTACGCATCATTAGATGATTGCATTTCCACCACTGTCAAACTACCAGTCCCAAAAAGACATCAATTTTGCTTCCAACTCCATTTGTACACAGGATAAGGTAATTAAGCATGTGCCATTTGCAAGTATAAGTTAAATAAAACACTACTGGTCAATACAGAAAGGAAAAAAGTTTACAAGTTGCCATGTATTGTATCAAATATTACACAGGTTTATAATGCACATTTGCTTATAAGTTTATAATGCTGTAACCCTTTATGAGAAAAGATGATTCTATCATTTGACTGAAACAATAATGCACATAAGATCCTGATAGTTTATTGCCCTGTACTGCATGAGTCTTCAATATTGTGAAATGTAAACTAGTTAGTTTAACATATGAAATCATTTTATACTTGTACATATCTAACACCAATAAAAAGCTAAAAACATTTAACAGTGAGGAATAACAAACTGCACCTGTTAGTTGTACCATAAAAATGTCCCTATCTGCCCCAATTGATTGAACAACAGACTCTTACATCAATCAGATACAACTCATTGATAACAGCTTTTTTATCCATCATATTATCTGAACAAAAGGATAGGCCTACAGTTATTTTTTTATTTTTTCAATGTATTGTTTATGAATCACACTTAAATGTAGAATATTTGGAATCTGTGGGTAAGTTTGATAAAACAAGAAATAACAATCATAATCAGTCATTAATTGATCAAAAGATTGAATAATTATTGGCTGGACAAGTAGGAAGCACCTCTTTGTCCTGTGCAACCACCTAGATAACGTTTGGCATAAAGATGGAGTTTAATGCTCACCACAATGAATTTTCATAATGCTGTCATAGACCAATCTATTGTAGATCCATGGAGAAGAATCTTCTCTTTCTCTGAATCATGCAAGAGAATATTTTTGCTTATGATGCCATTAAAGTGAGTTTTTCCAGTACTTTATATCTGCAACACTCATTGGAAATAATTGACAGAATGTAGTGAAAGATTGCATTGATGGCTGATGACAACTTAATTTTCATTCATTAAGAGATCATGCATTCACTTCATTTCAAACAACTACTTAAGTAGACAAGGACTTGGTTGTATTTCTAATCACTACTTAAAGACTGACTACCACTGAAATACAGAACTGATGAGAAACAATGTGAACATTCTAGTGAAAGCAAACATGTCCATGGCTAAACAGTGATGGCTGATGACAACTTTACTTTGATTCATAAAGAGATCATACATTCACTTCATTTCAAACAACTACTTAAGTAGACAAGGACATGGCTGTATTTCCAATCACTATTTATCCAAAGACTACCACTTAAATACAGAAGAACTAACTAAAACATCAAATAATGAAAAAAAAACAAAAAAGTTATTGTTTGTACAACAACACAAATTAATAACACTTGAAAGCAATTCCATTTCTTATTCAAGTCTGGACCTGTTTTTAATCTCAATTGCTAGTAAAGCAACTATAAAACATTCCCATAGACCTTTCTAAATAAGAAACTATCCTAAATAAATTTATGTCGACATGCATACATACCCAAAAAATCGACAAAAAAAATCTACCAAACACCCCAAAAGCAAGCAACAAGAAGTCTTAAGGGTCTCTCTTTTTTTTTTTTTTTTTTAGTTTACCTCCCCAACTTTCCAGTGGCTGCTGCACCCAGAAGCTATAATTAGTTGGCTGCTATCATTGCCATCATCTCCTCTTCCTCATCATCTTGTGTTCTTATGAAGGATATGCCTCGGTTGAAACCAATGTTTACAGCCTTGGCTTGGCCATGTACAAATAATTTCATGTCATAAAGCTAAAGAATAACCCAAAATTGTATTGGCCCAACCCAGATTAGCTGGAACTTATCAAGTCAGACTGATACAGTGAAACATTTTAAGATTTATGACAAATAAGGAACTCAAGTTCAATATCATACAGAAATCTTTGAATTTAAGCTGCTTCCAATGAAGGTAATATAATTATTTATGCATATATATTCTTTTTTTCTGCTTGATGATGAAGTAATCTCAAGGAACAACTTAAATACTTCCTTTTGTACTGAAAATAGCTAATTGCAAAGTGCAAAGCGGTTATCGCTTGAATTGCAAGACAAAAAACTTGACTTAGAAAATAGACATTCAACATAAGATGTTAGAGGCATATAATCAATTTTTTTGAATAAGAGTGTTTTTAATCCAGACATACACAACCAAGATTATCGATTGCCACTGCTATTGAATTTTCAGGAGCCAATGAACAAGTCACCAATCACTTGAAAAGGTCTTCACTTCTTTAAAACATATCTCTGAATTCATCATTTGATTTTGGCTTTTTATTATCTTGATCAGGTTTTGCTTCCGTTTTAGTCTATCCAAGAGGTCTTACAAATGCTCTTGGTGTAGCAAAAGTAACACTACCGGTGAACTTCTTATTGCTACCATGCTTATCCACAACAGTGATTAGAGAACCATCTTCTATCCTGCGACCATTGCCTCTGGTAAACCTTCTACCTGCATAATCACAACATTTTGCTTGTAAAAGAAGTGCAGTGAAGTTAACAGGTATGTTTCATAAGCTAGACCATTCTTTTAAACATAATATTGAAAGTTATGCCAAGTAAATGTTATTTTTATCATATACAATTTGCTATATTTTATTCTTATGTATCTATGTCCAAACTATTCAAGCATGCTAAGGTACAAAAGAAAAAGGTGAGCATAAGATTCAATCAGAAAGAAGTTTTTATCTGGACAGTGATGCTAAAAAGTTGCAAAAATCCAAAATCAGCTTGTAGGGGAATTCAATCCAGAAGTAGTAAAATTGACTGGGGCCAGAAGTGAGAGCAGATCAACAAGCCTTAATTTATCTAGGAAATTCCTTGTTAGGATATTATCATGATGGTTTTCCAAATTCTACTAGATAGTCTAAAGGATTGTTGAAATAAGGTCATCTTCTTGGTAGAAAGGCGAAAATCGAAATGATCAAAATTAATATAAATAGGATTATCATACCTAGTGAATTATTAAGCAAGCATGGGGAGCTATTGGGAAATCCTATGGGGCGACATCTCATGCGCAACGGAAGAACAAAAAACGAAACCACAAATTTCCCGTAGAAAGGTTTCATCGTCGTGCAAAGATCGATGTGTCAAAAACAAATCCGCAAAAACTACATGTATAAAAGAAAATACCTAGGGAGATCGTAAATCCCTGAATCCCTGCAGATCTATAGGAGAGGATGAAAAAGGTCAAGCGTCCTCCTCTCTAGCGATATCCACATGGTAAGGACTATGACGATGCACCTCTCTGGGAAGAGGAGAATAGGAGGTGACTACCAAAAAAAACTCTCAGTCTATAGAGCTTTAATTCCCTCCTATTTATAGAGACCCCCTGTAAACCCTAATGAATCTTACTTTGTTGGGTATTGAATCTTCATCTAATTACCCAAGCCTCTTGGATTAGTGGGTCTCTACCTAATAATCTTTTATTAGTAATTATTGGATCTCATCTTAGGATCCAATAATTCAGGAGCTTAATGGATATCCAATAAGATAAAAACTCCAACGGATATCTCATATCCGAACCTCTACTCGTCGTAATACCTACCATATATGTGTGATCCTCTAGGCCAAATATCGAGCTGACCGTGAGTCATACTTATCAGAACTCCTTCTGACTTAGTGAATTATTATTTCTATAATAATTCACCTAACTCATCCACTGCAGACGTACTAAGTCACTACACCATAGCCCCTAGATGATATAGAGGAATCCAATCCTTTAGACCTATCTGTCCTCAGTTACCATGTATCTATAATCCCTTATCTAACTAATATCCCAGAGACCTTATATCGGGCATGGTACTGTCAGACTCATACGATCTCTCCTCGAGTCTTGCTCTTGTCGGATTCTCCCGAAAAACTCTTTCCCTCTCAATCCGAATAACTTTGGCCAAGAATTTGTTCGAGAAAAAATATATGTGATATTCCTCTCATGATATCAAGAGCGGATGATCCTCTATTGACACTCAATAGCCCTCGTAAGATTGATTATCGCTCCCAATAACGTGTTATACTAGATTTAGAACTTTCCAAACCTATAAGTCCGATATCAAAGAATGGAGTACTCATACAGAACATTCTTGGTGTCTCAAGTCTAAGGACCAAATACACTACTAGGACTACGGAATCGCTGCCTGACGTGAGGTATCAATAACAATCTAACATTTCGTAAGTGAATCAATCAATGAACCCATTCCTCAATGAGCACCTGCATTGTACCCTTAGTGTCTCCACACGAGTAGTTATGAGACCATCCACCTCCATCATATGGACAGGTATACAGCACACCAATCTATTTGATTATCTCGATGTCCCTCTCGAGTAACCTATGACTATGATTATTTAGGGTTTATGTTTAAAGGTGAATCGGTCTTATTATTGTAATCTCATCCCGATCAGATTTATATTGCACAAATCCAAGGACATTACAATATATGAAACACACAAGATAAAGTGATAAAATACCTAATAATAAACAAAGAGAAAGAGTGCATGTCAAGTCATAAGTATCATCACTCATGTGATTGGCTTGCAAGACACATATGACTAGCAACAATGTCCTATGAAATGAGTGTGAATCCGTAAACAAATAAGAACAGTACTCTTACTCAAGTCAAATGGAAATGAAGGCAGATCCAATATTGAAAAAAAGGGAAAACCCACATCCAATAATGGGTGAATTAAAATACATGAATACTGTGTTCTCCAACAATATTGCCTAAATGAAGGAAAACAAATCACATAACAAATTATCTCAATTTAATATGGTCAAATTTAATAGTTTGAGATATATTGAGATGCTATGGATAGCACATCAATCAGCAATTACTTAAATATAGTAATACATATCCAGATTTTTTAGGAATACAATAAATAACCATGTTTATCCTAGATCTGCATCCAACAAATCTGTAAAATTTACCGATATTATTCTTTTTCTTTGTGAAATAATTTGATCTATGGATAGCATTATAGCAAAATCACAAATTTCTCACAGATCACAGAGTTTATATGAAGGTCCTGAATGCCAGTATGTTCCATAGAATAAACTGCTAATCTGGAGTACAAAAGCACACAGAAGATGATGCTTTTCAGTTGTGTATTCTGCCTATAAACAAGAAAATGTGTTGTAGTTCCTTGACAAAGTGTGCTTCCTGCAAATTAGTGATAATTTCCTGTTACATGAAATAAATGAGAATGACCAATTGAAGTAACATTAAGTCAGAAAAAAAAAAAGGATAAATGACTACCTGTGGACTGTGGATCTAACTGTAATGATATTAATAAACTTTCAATCAGCCAGCAGGGACTTTTGGTTTCATAAATTTGATGAACTTAATAACTAAACTAGCAAAACATTAGGAAAAGATGAACTTGATATCTAGAAAAACATTAGGAAAATATGAACTTAATAACTAGATAATTGGTTTTACATCTACATGTGGAAGACTGATTACTGGGAGCAACATAACAAAAGCTTAGATTGCTCGTTCACAATTTTCAGGTTTTCCTGAGAATGATACCACAAAGCTGAGAGAGAGATTACTCTGCAAGAAGTGATCGAACAAAGTCTTAAGATAAGAACACCTTGGAGTTGCAAAAATGCGATTGATCATATAAATAAGTATTTCAAGGTGACAAATAACTGAAAAAGTTACCTTAGCAAGGGTATAAAAAAATCATTGCCTTGGAACTAAAGATTATAATTCACATAACAGGGAACATATGTTGTTATGCATAATGCAAGAACTTTCTGACATGAGAAAGACTTTTCTTCATGGATATATTATCAGGCATCTTTGGACTAAAACTAGATAACCTTCAGACACAAGATGTGCATGTATCCACAAAAAAAGGGAACAAATAGTATTATTTTGTCAAAAGTCCATATAAAAGCTGAACTTTCTCGTACAAAACATTCTTTATGGGCTTATGGCATATGATAGAATTCCTTGCTCAGGTTTTGGCACATGAACACTCATATTCAAGTATACAAGTGCATACCAAAGGAGTTTGAAGGTGTCTTCTGTCCATCCTTGTAACTTTATCAAATCGAACAATTATTTCCAAAAAGGGTAGTCTCACTGCAGGCTCAGGATTCCTACATATCAATCTGCAAAAAGAAACATACTCTAGACACGATTTGTTTGTCATGAGAAGCAAATGATTTGGTGAATGTCTGTTTAACCACTGAAAATGACAAAGACATGGAGAAACATTTTATAATGGTTGATTCTGTCATCAAATTTAGTGGCTAGCGTAGAACATCACAGTTTGAATGAATGTTATACTTAATTCATAGTAGGTATCAGCCAAAACATGAAGTTTGATTGGTGGAGTGTTGTTATGTTAGATAAGAATTCCTCAAGGCCCTATAAATGGCATCACTAGCTTTGGCACATTCTTACATTTTTCAAATTCAAATTTCATTACAGAGTTAATAGTTTCCTAACCATCCTTACAGCAAATAATTATAGGGAGCTCCTATTTGCTTTGGACAATCTTTTGAAAGTAGGTAGTTACATGCCTGGCAATTTCAAGAGCAATCTAAGAACTTTATAAAGCTGCAGAAGTCCCTGAGTTTTAACAGAGAAGAAAATCAAAACATAATATGTAAGGAACTGAGATGAATATCATAAGGCTAAAGATAAGAAGATAACATTGTGGTAAGATGGCCATGAAAGTCTTCAATAGAAAAGCAAGAAAGATGCATTACTTATATATCATAAGGCAGTAAATGTTGTATACTTCCACGTTGCCTTAGCACTTGGCATCTGCAGCAGCCTACCTAGCAGTGAACAATCTAATTTGTATCAGTTTATTCTTGTACTTTAACTTGACATTTAATGAACATGTGGAAGTAAATAGGAAACTACGTTCAGCAGAAAGATGAGATTTTTGCCGTGCTACCCCACCGATTTCCGGCATCAACATTGGCTTTCCAACAAAGCAAAGGTTCAAGGCATCAACATGTCCCTCACATGCCGCTATATGTAGAACCGTCCTACCGTCCAGATCAATGCTGCTCACGTCGACGCCGTCCTTCAGGAGCGCCTCCACCCTCTTTTCATCCACATGGCAAGCCAAGAACGTGAGCTGCATGGCGGAGTCAAGGTTCACCGGCACCGTGAGCTCCTCCCTGGGGACGCTCCTGCTCCCGTGCTTCGGATCGAGCGAGGATTGCTACCCGAAGATAAACTTCATCACGTTGGCGACCTGCGGGTCGAAGGAGAAGTTGCGCCGGAAACTAAATCTCCCGCTTGTCCTCAGAACCCACCGAAAGCTGCCGCGCTTGAGATGGGCCGCCACCTCCATCTCGGTCGGTCTCAGCACCTCGAATCAAAGCCCCCATCTCCCACCAATCACCCTAGAAGAGAAAAAAAGAGGGAAGAATCACGTCTTTCGAAGAGCATTCGGAAAAAGACGAGGGTTGCGATTGGATTGGCAGCGAGGCGGGCTCCGACTTCAATCGATAACCGGGGATGAGATTGGGGATGGAGGAGAGGAAATTGGATGAAGGTGATGAAGAAGGAGGAGAGGAGGGAAGGAAATGGAGGGGGGATCTGGGGGGTGGAAAGGAGGTTGCAGGCCCTCATTTTGCTGATAAGAGGGGAGAAAGCACGCAACTATTTATTCGAGCACAGGTGGGGAAGGCGCGGGGATAATGGTATCGTGTGGCGTTGGCGCCTAATTTTGAACACTCCCTTCACGTTTCAAAAAGGGAATATAAAACAATTTTAAAAAGGTAATATTGGCCATTTTATTTTTTTTTCCTTTTCCCTCTTTAAAATTATGTCATAGTCATATTTAATAAAAAATTAATTACTCATCCATAATCAAACCATTTGATTATTTTCGGTGTACAAATACATCATATACTATAGCAATATAGCAATAATATATTGACAGGGAGGACGAAAGAAGCGAGAGAAAATAAAAATAAAAATAAAAAAGTACATGAAAATGGATAAACAATAAACAATATGTAAATTGGTGGTAGAAGACAATGATCAAATAATGGGATCACAAAGAAGTTGGAGAAGGCTCATGATGACGAGCCCTAAAGGATGATGGTTTATTATATTTAAATTAAAATAATATTTTTAACTAAATTAGTTCAAATCATCTAAAATGAATTGAGTTTGCATATTGGTTTCGTTCACGCTTGGATTAGTAAATTTCGACATATATTGATTGGTTCAGATGAAATAAAATTTCTTATATAAATTCAAGTTACTTGTGTTTACACATACTGGGTAGAGTGTAATCATATACCTCGCATCATTTGTCATCCGTCAAAAGAACCTTAATCAATCAAGAACCAACCTTATTACCGTATCAAGATCCACCCTCGTTTTAATTGTGAACTATTAAGGACAAATAATTAAAATCTGAACTATAATATGCATAATGGCTTCAGGAGTTTATTCATAAAAAAAAAAGCAAACTACTAATTCACCTTTCCAGGAAGAAAGACTTGAGTGATGGTTAGCTTGATGTTTATAATTTACTTGTGTTGCCAAGGCCTCACCCAATTTGCTCAGCTATTAAAGGGTAAGCATTTGTTTTCCAAGAGATGCATATGATAATATGCAACCCTGTCTATGCAATTTGGACACTAAATAATGTTTATACTCTGTGCTTTTTTAATTCCTGTTTTTTTCATATATATTTAGTTGGCTGTTTGCTTAGGCCCTGGTTTTTTTAGCTTCTCCAACACTTGTTGACCTACAAATTGGTCAACTGCTACAGTGCATCACCTTTCTTTGGAGAACAGATATCATAGAAGTCAACATAGGGTGTAAAACCAGGCATTCTAGTTTTATAATGTTTTAAGACCATGATTTTAGATATAATTTCTGTGACATACTTCATATATGTCAACTTTTAAGATCCATGAAAGAAATATGTGATATTTGAAAGAACTTTCAATCTCGAAATAGTATGAGATTCCTTGTTAATTTCTTAATTAGTTGCAGCCACAACATAGACCTTGTCATAAAGGAGAGATTCATCTTATGACACCACAGTTTATATTATTATTAACTTAGATCTATCAATATAATGGATCAGTTACCATAACAAATATAACTATGATATCATTGAACTTGATATGATTTCTGCTACTTTATGCTGATGTTATTGCACTGCTGGTCTGCATTAGACACCTAAACTTCCCAAACTTTTTAAGAGGCAAAAAATTTCTTCCCTCATCTATGATTTGCAGGAAATTACACTCAATGATCTTTGTTGTTAGTTAAGCTGGCATCATATATTTAAGACATATAACCAACACTAATTCATGTATTTGTAATTTAGGTTGATGCAGAAGAACCGCTACATGATTGACTACATGCATTAATGTTCTAGGTTTTCAGGATGTCGTCACCTTGAAAGGGGTTGATTGCATGACTCAGTTGGATGTTAGACCATGAGCATCATCCATGAGCTATAAAATCATGACACTGGGTAAGAGATTACAAGTTTGAGATGATTCAGTATCTGTTCTACTGCTTTACATCTTATCCAAAGTCCAGGACATCCTTAATTTTTGGAACTCAATCTCCATTCATTTTTCTGAAATGCAACTTTGTTGAAGTGGAAAGGAGAATGGAGGTGAAGGATTAAAGAAGATGCATCATGCTGCAACAGTTGAACAACCAAATGAGAAGCAGAGTAGAGGATTCTTCTCTTTCATCTGAATAATTAATCCAATATATTGACTGCAACCATCTTTTGCTCTTCTACTGCACTATCACATCAGTCTTCTCATTGCTTCCCTGGATATATGTTAGTTATCTTGGAATCTATGAGAATAATATTGGTTCTAAACCTGTTGACATGCAGATACCTTGGCCAGGTTGAGGAGACTTCAGATGACAAAAGGACTTGGAAACTTCATATCTATGGCCACATAGGAGCTGCATTTTAGGTTTATATAGTTGTTGGGTATGCTGATGCAAAAGTAGCAGAAGAGCTATGTATATATTACTGAATCAACATATCATCATTGGATCAAGGGGGAGCATGTTGGCTTCTTGCCTTGGTGGCCATTTCTCTGCCCCAAAAGCCTCTTCATTTTAGTGCTTTACTTTGACAGCAAGTCATGCAAAAGAAAAGGAGTAATGGAGAAATGTCAAATATTTGATGGTGATTCCATGGATTATAAAAATGGGAAAAGAATTCTTTTATTGTTTTGGAAACTCTCAAGTTAAAAGTACATTACCTACCGCATACTACACACATTCATTTTATCCATGATATTACATGTCATTCTAGTCTAATTAAAGTGAAAGAAGTTAGAGCTTCTAAACATGGTATTGGCTATTTTGTTCTTTTTTACTCCAAACGGGCCTCATGGGGATGTGTTGGTTTAATCGATGCAAGTAGGAGTTCGATGTCAATGAAACTGCAAACTCCAACACTAGATCTTGCCTGCTAGGCTTTCACTGTTCATCAGAGACGACCTCACTGTATCATCAAGTCTACTGGTCTTCTTTGAAACCTACGTATATGTTCTTTAACGAAGATATAGGAGATCTGATCATACTCCATCTTGAAGTCCTCTCACAGGCTGAACAATCCATTTGTTCATGCAATCTTGCAACTCCATCATTGTCATCTTCTCAGATGACTACCACAGCCATTGGAAACTGCTATTGCTATCCTTCTTAATCCTTCTCTTTTTCTGGCTGAATACCATGTGCGAGTTAAGTCTCTCTCTCTCTCTCTCTCTCTCTCTCTCTCTCTCTCTCTCTCTCTCTCTCTCTCTCTCTCTGTGCTTTCAATGGCAGCAAGTGGCAGGGAGACAGAAAGCATGTATTTAAGGACGACGATACGGGGTGTGAAGGTTTTGTGTCTTCTCCTCTTAATGATCTGCTTCCTGTTCCCTCCGCTTTCAACTTTTCCTACCCTTCTCCTTTTCTCTTACAGTGTAGGAAAGCGTGCAGCTTCGCCAAATTCCAAGAAGAAGGAATGGTCAAAATAAAGAGTCCATGGTCTTGGCGCTGTCCCATTAATGCTTCCATCCCCCCATCATTAATTGCTCGGCCCCGGCCTCCTCCTCCTCTCCCTTTTAACTACTGCCTTGCCTTTTTACTGGTAGGAAAAGAGATGTAAACCTCTATTCTACTCGAATGGTTCCAAGTGACTCCCTTTTGTTTTCTCATCCATGTGTCACATTATTCTCTTTGTAGGGATCAGTGCCCAAGTCCGTCTTCCCTCCTCAGTCTCTGTGACAGCTACACACCCCTGAGAGCATGATGGAAGGATGCAGGAATATCTTCATCCCCCCCCAACTCTCTTTCTTCCACTGATGATAAGAAAACATGGCCATTGCTGCTACCGAAAAGGCTGAGGGATTCACGTACAGTTGAGCCTGCCGGGGCGACCGTTCCCATGCACGTGGGCGTCGATCGTGGCCGTCGAATCAGAGACGTACGTCAGTGTTATTTGATTGGACGCGTCGTGGGTAGAAACCTTTTTCCTATTCGTTTGCACTGCCCATCGGTAGATCTCGTCCGCGTGAGGAGGGGTCAAAGGCTTTGATCAGTTTTTTTGTCGTTTAATCACTGGCAGTCACGGAGATCGATCCTTCGTCATATCTCCTACCAATATACGAGCTCAAAGATGCTCATAACCAGCCATGAAAGAGTTTGAACTCCGATACTTCAATGATGCTCAGTAAATATGCCTTAAATCCTACGCCACTGACTTCTTTTGCGTTCACTACCATTTCCTGAAGAGCGAACACCGGAGAGAGAGAGAGAGAGAGAGAGAGAGAGAGAGAGAGAGAGAGAGAGAGAGAGAGTCAGAGTACAGGGTGTTCATTCGAAGGAAACAAGGGGATAAAGGGAAGAAGAAGAAGAAGAAGAAGAAGAGAGACGAAGCATCATGAGGATGGATGGGAGGGACGAGGCATGCACGGGTCACATCCGTGGGTTCACCGGAGTCAGAAACCGGGGTGGCGCATGCAGCAGAGCAAGGGAGGAGACGTGAGCAGAGGCGGATCGCATTGAAGGACGCGGAGGGGTCATCATTGCTGTGGCACGTCACCATTGTCACCGCATGTAAGTGTGTTCTCTTTACTGCGTCTTTCGAAGGCTGCAGAGGTGAGGGCGAGAAAGAGAAAGGCGAGACATGTATCGTTCTTCCACGTACAAGCTCGTGGATTTCTTCGTCCCTTCAAATCGCCTGCTGCTTCATCTGGTCTTGTTGAGTAGGTGGGGATTGGTGATGATGGTACGTGCAAACGGTGCCAATACATTTAACACCCCACCCTGTGCAGAACGGCATTTTGGGGAGGCCTTCATGGCTCCTTTCATTAATGCCTCCCACCCTTTCTGTTTCAGAGAGCCTCCCCTTTCTTGTCTCTCCTGCCATCCTCTGCAATATCCTTTCTGCCTTTCCCACCTCCCTCCCTCCCTCCCTCGTAATCTGCATTTTTACACACATACAGAGAGAGAGAGAGAGAGAGAGAGAGAGAGAGAGAGAGAGAGAGAGAGAGATTGTAGTAATGCATGGGATCAAAGAAGTCAGTCTTAATTTGATCCAGGCATCTCTTACATGCCTTCGCCTACATCTAACTCTAGCTTGGATCTTCTCAGCAAGAGTCTCAGATCCACAAAAAAATGATATGAGTGTATGAGGAAAAGATATATACACTTTTTGTTTATAAGGATCGATTCCTTACATAAATCCTTAAATAACATCCAAGCATTTTTTTTCTCATGCAATCTAATGGATAGTTGTATTGCCAACTCATAGATACATTGCATGCATGAACCGTTTGTAATCTACTCAAAACAAAAGGATAGAGAATATAAAAGCTGCTATGAGGATCATATAACAATATGGTTATCTAATTAAGAACAGTGCAATAAAAATTGATGTATCAGTATCCAAAAGTCAGGAAACTGCAACAGGAGATCATAGAAAGACTAGCATTGTTACATATCAGGATCAAGCAATAGAAATGGTCCGACTTTGCGTTGAAGGAGGGAAGCCACAACTTTTCTTTGTAGTTTGACTGGTTGTCAAAAGCTAAGACTCCCAGGATACGCTTCTACCTCAGTTTCATTGTTCTCCAGTTCTTTGACCTGCAACTTGCAGAAATTGATCCTCTGAGCAATATGTGCAGCAGGAAAACAAGTACGCAGTAGAAATCTTTTTTTGTCATATGATCAATCTAAACATAAATCTGGGACACGAATTAATGCAGTGAATCTGCTATGATCAAACACACCCATATGATCAAGTACAAAAATTGGATCTTCTTATGCAGTGAATCTGCTAATTTATTTTAAGGTGTGTTTGAACTTTACAATGGAAAAATAAAGCAAGAATCTGAAAAGAGATGACAGAAAAGATAAAACATAGAATCATTAATCTACAAAATAATGTCTCTCAGGAGCTACAAAAGCATTGTGTGATCTGACAACAATTTAAAGTGTCAGGTGAAAATTTCAGTGGTATCAACAATCTATCGTTCACCAGTTGATAAAAATCTGACAATGATAATTTAGAATGTAAACAATCCTGAAATATAATATCCAGTATGCTGCCTTTGTGGAAATGTATCTTCTTTTTAGGTAAAGAAGGTTGATCATCTCAAAAATATTCATGCAAGTAGCAAATATGGTTCTAGATATCCAATCATCAGCTTTAAGGTTTATACTCGTAGCACAATCATTATCTAATCAGTTAATAATGTCATAATTACAATAAATAATACATTGTAAATATCTCATTGGCATCGGTAGTTCCTTTAGGGATTCGGGGTATATAAAAAAGCTGTAGCTGATATCAAAATGTGCACTTCTCAGAAGCACTATGCTGAACTCAGAATCCTTTGAAGAACATCATCATGAATTGAATGCTTCCCTTGGCTAATACAGTAAGTTTTGATGAGCAAATGACTCTGTCAATACCATAGTCGATGCAGTTTAATCAATTCACCATTTGATGCTTAACATCTGAATGAAAGTAAGATTGCTCCCACAAAACTTTGTTCAAGAAGGAATTATTCATGGAAGGGAGGAACATAAACATTAAGAAAAGGCAAATAAATCGAATGATCTTTGCTGTTCTTCATGAAGGGGAAAATAAAGCAATTCATTAGATGTAGTTTCAGAAATACTTCTGAAGCTAGATTATCTCTTTTACACTCTTATATTTTATTTCATAGCAGAAAAATGAACATAGGTTTTCAACCTTGATTTGTACTATAATTCTGAAAATTACAATCATATGTTTGTCTTTATCTTTGGCATCTCTTTATGCTGTAGAAATTACTTCTATAGTTCAATAGATACTAATCTATGTTCCTTGTTATGTGTAGATAACAAATAACATACTGTCTTCTATATTACTTTGGACGCCACAGCAACCTCTGCACTAACCTCCAAAAATAAGCATACAAGAGAAGAAGAGTCCGTGAGCAAACCTGCTCGAGGTCTCTACAAAGGACCGATGCCTGATCGCTCATCCCCGCCGGCCGCGCTCGGTCTGGGGAACTGCCCACCGAACAGCCCAATCGTGGCCGCCGTCGTCGCGTTCATGGCCGCTGCCGCCAGCCCTGCATCGTATGCGCCGTTGGCACCCAGCCTCGCCGCCAGATCTGCGTCGTAGGTCCTCATCATCATCTGCTGGCTGTGGCTTGGATCCCTCGCAGTAGCCGGGAAGCACTGATCCCGCCCCAACCCGAACCCGGGAACGATGTACCCATGCCCCGTGGCGGCGGCTGGGGTTGTTGCACCGAGGCCGGTGGTGGAAGTCCCGGCAGCCGCGGCGGCCGCGGCCGCGGCTGCGGCGGACTGGTACTTGGAGAGCTCGGACTTGGCGAAGGAGAGGTCCATCTGGAGCTGCCGCAGCTGGTGCTGGAGGATGGAGATGACGCCGACGCACCCGTAGACGGGGTCTCGGAGCCGCATGTCGGCCTCGTACGCGAGCGAGTTGACGGCGTCCTCGCGCTGGTAAGGGTGCAGCTCGTTGAGGAGTTTGGTGACGTTGCTGGCGCCGAAGACACGGTGCACGTGCACGAACTTCTGCGGCTGGTCCGGCGGGAAGTAGGGCGCGAACACGCAGTCGGGTTGGCACTTGCGGCGGAGGAACTTGCAGGCGGCGCACGGCGAGCTCGTCGCCGACGGCGATGCAGACGCCGAGGAGGACGAGAGCGGGACCTGGGCCGACGAAGACGCCATCGTCCGCAAGCAGAACTCTTGAGCTGAGGAGAACACAAGAGAGGGAGAGGGGGAAGAGATCGTGACATGACGAGAAGAGATAATATTCAAAGGAAATAGTAATCGCACGAACATGGAAATGTGAACTGGTAAGGAAATAATAATCGATACCATTTCCATAAAGGAGTACGAAAGCAATAAATCCAAAACAAGAGGGATTGGATTCTGATTTGGCCTCAAACACCTCAAGAGAAAGGAAAGGAAAGAAAAGAAGAAAAAAGGTAGAAAATATGTCGAGTCTGTGGACTCCATAATAGCAACATAGAAACCTACAAGCCAACTGTGTGCAACCAAAGCTTTCTCCTACTTCAAAGAAAGTAGGGTTCAGTGTGCCATCTGATCTACAGTTCAAGTTTACATATACTTTGAGGCAAAATTCGGAAATAAATAGGAGGAAGAGAGAAGCGAAGCGATGCAATGGAAGGCATAGGATCATATACCTTTTGATCCCTGCAAATGCTCGGCCCCGTCCTCCGCTCGCGGCTGTTCCTCCTTTTTTGCCTCCCTGTCGAAGAGGTGGGATTAAGAGGAAACAGCAGAGATGGAGGGTGTGCAAAAGCGAGTTGGAAGAACAGATAAAACGGGGTGTTGAGAGAGAGCGAGAGAGAGAGAGAGAGAGGGGATGCACCAAAAGATGGTGGAGAGAGAGAGAGAGAGTGAAAGAGCTGCGGAGGGGAAGCAGTTAAAGATGGTGGGGGAGATGGGGCGGCGGAAAATTTTGTGAGAGAGCGAGAGAGAGAGAGAGAGAGAGAGAGAGAGAGAGAGAGAGAGAGAGAGAGAGATAGAATGTGGAAGCTAAGTAGTAGAAAGTTGATGTGACTGATGTGGGATGTATATGAGATTGAGAGGATGAAAAGTCGCTGATGTAGTTGTCTTCTCATGATTGTTATTAAGGAAAGAAGAAAATTGATGTGATTGATAGAAATATGATAGTAAGAACAAAGAATTCGTTTTTATTCTCGTCCTACTAAATTATCAAATTGATGCGATTAATAGAAAGGGGATGGTAAAAACAAAGGTGTCCTTTTTTTTCATTTTTATCCTTATCCTACTAAATTATCAAATCTGTTTTGTTTTCTTATAATATTAAGTGATGAAAATAAGATTCGCAGAATTTTGTTATTAATAGCATAGTTCGATAGATTAGCTTGTAAGAAAAAATCTCGGTATAATTAATCAAAATTAAAGATTGCGTCACTTATTTGGGAATCCAAGTTCGAACGGAATCAGATTTGACTAATTTTAGTTGGAGAACCTTAAAAGATCCAAATCTAAATTGATTCTAGTCGAAACAAAAACTATCAATTATTCTAGATCCAATTTCGAGGCACGCTAGGGTTTGATAAATTTCAATTAGGGCATGATATTGAAGTCATTTATTTTGAACCCAAATTTGACTCGTTCCTTTATGATCTATTCTCACCCATGATGAAATTTAAAGATAAATTTTAATTATATTATAAGTATCATTAAGTTGAGACAAAAAAATAAAAAAAAAGACTGCTTTTTATCACAATCAAGAATTTTATTATACTTCTCAAACCAAATTGGGGATAGTTTAAGTAAAAAACCTTTCAATCTCACCCTCTTCTCTCTCACTCTTAGAATTAATTGAGATGTCCAAATGCATGCATACCATTAAATGAATGAGGAACAACATGTGATAACAAACCACTTTTCTGTCTCAATATATCCACCCCTATGAATGTACACATTGAAGAATGACATGTCATGATAACCACAACTCATCCCACCCCCCAACTCACCTCAACAATATGTAGGAATGGTCCATAACAACAATAAGAATAATAATTATGAGACACATGCAATGAAGAGGAACAAAAATTGTGGGGCTCCAAGTGGAGAAAGCATCACTTTCAGCTCTAGAAATTAGGTGAGCATGGTACAATTCAGCAATAAATTCATGTTACATGAATCCAGAATGGTGGGCACATATGATGTTACAAATTGCGTAATTCAATTTCAAGCTGTCTAATAAATTGTACTCTGGTTGAGTAGGGCCTATCGATAGTAATTTTGTACAAACTCGAGGTAGAATCCTATGTTTAGTCTCACATCGGAAGTAGGAGAAGATTTGATTTAGGGTGTAAGGATTTGAAAGATGTACTAACATTGGCTTGAGATTAAGCATTTTTAACCGATCATTCCTTCGGTTTAGATTGTACGACAAAGCGCTAGTCTTATAATTTGAGAGCTTGAGCCCCACTTGTGAAACCACAGCCTATGAGGATATTGTTCAACTTTGTTGAACTAGATTTGCTTATGTGTGTGATCGATCATATTAGCATAACATTCTTGCTAAGTGAGGGATTCTACTCATCGAAATCAAGTTAGGTATTCTTTCCATCAAATTTCATCTAAACTTTGTACAACAATTATGTGGAGTCACTACAGGAATATAGAGAGATTGGCATTCCATAAGATGATAAATCCTTGATTACATCTTATGCTCTCAATCATCATCTAAATTGAATGCATGATGCATGTAGCACAATTCCAAAACAAGTTTAAAGTAGATTAATGAGTATTCTAGGCGTCTTCTAAATCTATGTTTAGAGATAAAATTCAAAATAACTCTCATGAATATTCATACCCGAGAATCCGATTGAGTTGGACTAAATAGTTAAAACAATTAATGTTATTAAGAGTGTTTTCCTATTTTTCTAGATACAACTGTTTCATGCAACATTATCATTCTAGCAAAGTGTCAACTGTTCCATGGACTAGTAGGCACCAATTGGGGTAGTGCCATTTGCCATTAGTCCCTTCTTGCCATGAATGAATTCACATCGTATAAAGATGATATATTTTCTTGTTTTTCTCTTCTCCAACAATTTTTATTTAAAGATGATGTAAAATAAAATAATTACATATGCTACTGTGGATAACACATGGGAGGAGAGATGTGCTTTTTTTTTTTTTTTTGGGGCAAAGGTAATTAGAGATGAAAGCCTAAACCTTTAGTATTTTCGAACCCTCAACTTTTAATAGGTAGATCCAGTGCACTACCACCAAACCTGATATTTGAATACACAAGTCAATTTGTAATACATACAAAATATAATTGCATGTACATATTTTTTAATCATTAGCTTGTAGATAATCTTGTTCAATTTTGACTTGAATTCCAATACATGGGTATTATTTATTTTTCAAAATTATATTCCATTAACAATGAACAATGTATAACCAGAGTTCACTTACAATATTGAAAGATAATATTATATGTGTGTGTGTGTATATATATATATATATATATATATATATATATATATATATATATATATATATATATATATATATATATATATATATATATATATAGAGAGAGAGAGAGAGAGAGAGAGAGAGAGAGAGAGAGAGAGTAAATGATATGCTTGCAAATAATCAAATCCAATTTTAACGTGCAACCTCTTATGAGAACCACATATGACATCTTAATGCAAAAATTGACTTGCAATATGTATGTAGAATATAATTGGATGCGTATATGCTATAAATGATTAGTTGGCAGATACCCAAGCAAAATTTTAACTTGAACTCGGCTTAGAAGTACGACATGACCTTTCAATATAAATGTTCAGCTGCGACATGCAAAGGTATATGGTGTATTATTATTATTATTGTTGTTGTTTATAGAGAGAGAAGGAGGGGAGAGCTAAGTTGACGCACATGAAGAGTATCCTATCGAGGTGACCGATCCTTACCCCGACCCTGCTGACTCACGTGCTTTGACTTCATTGCCAGACATGTCAACGTCACACATAGCGACCTTCGGGAATTGTGTGTGTGAGATCTCCTCAGACTCCCTCCTCCTTCCATGCTCCGTCTTCCTCCTCCTTCTTGGGGATTGGTGCATGGCCATGTGCACATTTTGCTAACGTTCTACTCGTCGTTCTTTGATGGCGAGTTTTGGCCAAGCATGTGCATCGATCAATGTGAGTTTGACATGCTTCCTCCTATCGACGGATCCCAAGTATCATTGTAGATGATTGTTCATACCTCGAACACGAGATCTTTCAACTTGATATTTTGTCGCGGTAATTCTCTGGAACTAATCTACCAGCAGCAGCAGATATAAACCCAACACGAGTACGAGCAGGAGGGGGCCAAAACGGGAGGAAGCCGAAGCGGGTGGGCGCGAGGAGTCGTTGTCTGCTGCGTATGCAAGGATGTGCGTCCAAGGACGAGGACGTCACGGCGGGCGGGATGCTGCAAGGTTGGCCTTCCATCGAACACCGCATTTGCACCCGCCCCCTCTCCTTCACCTCGAAACCCTAATCCGAGAATTGTTCTCGGCATTTCCTATGGGTTTTGGGCTGTGCGTTTCTGCTACCGCAACACATCTAATCCATGTCGTAACCTGAATTCTCGGTAGGGTGAAGCACAGCGTTGGCAACATTTACAGGCACGCTCGCGAGTGGGAAGAACATCAATATTAAATTAAATTTTATAATTAAATATGACTTTAGTTTAAAAGTTTTAGTAAAGATAAAAGTTTTTTTGGTGGTAATTAGAGTCAAAGTCTTGAGTTTACTCTTCTATAATTAGAGACTCGTGTTATGCTTTGTGTGCACAATTAGAAAGAGAGATGAGGTAGCACCAAAGGAGACTCACAGATCTTAGGTACGAGAGATTGTAAGTCGTCATGTTTAGTTTTTAGTTTTGAAGTATATCCCATATTGTCGCCGTCTATAATTTTTTTGATGTTCATCATCTCTTCGAGACATTTTCTAACATGTTATCAACATGTTTGATCCTAAATATCAAATTAGATCTTGAAGAAATAGATCAAGAGAGAGAACAACCGTTCTAAGAAGTTATTGAAAGAAATATAGGTGTTAGAGGGCCTATTTAGAGAGAGAAAATAAAAAAAAGAAACAACAGAGAAAGAAAATCCAAGCATAAAGAAACTATAGAGAGAAAAAAAAATCTTAGAAGAGAAAACTATAGAGAGAGCAAATCCAAAGAGAGCAAAACCACATTAAAAAAATCCAAGAAGAGAGAAACTATAAAAGGAATAAATTTTAGAGAGAGAGAAAACGTAGAGAACTATTAAGAAGAGAAACGAAAAGAAGATATCTTAAAATGATATCGTGAAGAATTATTCACAACATTTTGAGAGTGACAGCTATCAAATAAGATGAGATGCCATGATCAAGATGGCAATCGACATAGGAGAAAGATGATCGATGGAATAGATCACTACGACATAGATTAGTTGATAGACAAAGATTGGTAGATTGAAAGTTTGATCATTTAAAAAGAAAAGATTACAAGTATAGAAATTTACTGTTATAAGTTATTTTGGATTCCGTTATTATCAAGATTTGATGAAAAATATTGATGCAGATGGAAAACCATGATGAGAACTTTTCTCGAATCTATAGGCTTAAAAAAAAATTATCTTTGATGATTTTAAAGATGTGATAAATGACAGAGATCTCATATTACTCTGCAAAGAACTGAAAGAATAGTTCATTTTTAATGTAGAATAAGATAAAAGAGTACTAAAGCTTATCACTCAATTATTACTATGTGAAAGCATTATTTCATGGATCTCTAAAGCTAAGACTAGAAGAGAAGTATGATCGATCTTAAAAGGTATTTATAAAAGATGTATATATCCTCTTATATTGTTTGAAACAAAAAAGAATTGTAAATGTAGAACTAGAACAAAGTCAATATCTCTTAGTAAAAGAAAAAAAAATGATATCTCATCAAACATGAAATACTCCCCCAACAGTATTCATATTGATATTAATGCTAAGAAGCAAGATTTAGACTATATATATATATATATATATATATATATATATATATATATATATATATATATATATATATATATATATATATATATATATATATATATATATATATACCAATTGAGCTAGCTAGCAAGTTTAACTTTGGATTTTTGATGGGATCCAAAGCATTAGTGTGCTAGTATGATTACACTTCTTGCGAGAGTGATAAGAAAAATCTTTTTGGGATAAGGGAGGATATCAGAAGAATAATATTATTAATATTGATATGAAGATCATCATTATTCAAGATAAAGCTATAAAGCCCGATGAATATTGTATGATAAAAAAAAGTTAGAAATTTGTACAAATAAATGTGTTAACTTCATGTTTTAAGATTGGTTCAAGATATTCGACAAGATTGATTCCAAATACATCAGAGTTTTATAATTGATTAGGATAAATGAGATTGAACGAGCACATTGATGATTATTGTGGATTATAGGATTCAAAATTCTAAAATTTCAGAAAACACTATGTATAACAAGTAATGTTTTGTAGGAGGAGAGATGAGTTAGGACCAAAAAAAGATACGAAGATCCGGAGTATGAAAGATTATAAATCATCATATTTAATATAAAATTTTCAATTTTAGAATACCTTCTCTATCATTACTCTTTTATGATTTCTTAATATCCACAATCATTCACAAACAAACAAGAGAGCAAGCGGTGAGATGATAAGAGTTGCACATGCAGTGTCTCATTAAGAGTTCCACATGCAGCAAATAGACAGCATACTGCTTGTTGGCGAGCGAGCATGAACCTAAAATAAGTGGCCATGGGTTGGCTTTTTGGATTAATGTATTTTCATTATGATATAATTGCACATATATGCACATTAAGATTCTGAATTATACTCATATCCTATGCAGTTTATTATTAGTATTACAACGTTAGGGATATTTTAAATATTTATATCATTCTAAATTCAAATAAACTAATGTTAACTTGATGGACTTCGATAGAAGGGATTAATGTTTGGAGAGACAAAAAGAAAAAGATGCTATTCCCAGTTCAAATTTCTCAAGTTCCTTGTTGGCTGGACTCTTTCGAGTAACCCTTAGAGCAATTAGAGGCAGAAAGCCAAGTTAGGTGGCAGATTTCCAACAGTGTTGATGCCAATTGTCTGCCATAATGTTGTTGTATGTAGATGTTCTCATCAGGTCCCCGTTATTAAGAGAAGATACAAATATGCTGTCAATCATCATAAAGAATACTATTGCATTTATAGTTAAATTTGTTGAATCTTGGATTTTGATGATGAAACTAATTGATTGTGATTTGTGGTCTAACTGCGTTTTGAGTTACGCAGGTCTACTATCGATCAGGATTAGACAGTCAACGCTGGAAGAATTGACGTTGCGCCGGATGATCACGTCTGGATATTGGATGTCAAGCAGGAAGTTCGGTTGACAATCGGTGGAAGGCTTCGTACATCGAGCATCGGGCCTAGAAGAGCGTGTTGCGCCAAGGATATCGGGGTTGCGGAGGTTAACCGCTGATTGGGCAACGGACCGCAAAAGAGGACGATGTGCCGAAGGATCAGACGAAGCACCGACCAATGACGTGCCGGGCAACTGAATGTCAATTCGCGTTGTAATAACTGTTTAGATCGAAGTAGAATGTTTGTGTATGTGCAGGATTAACTACGATAGCGATAAAGACGTAAAGTGAAACAAAGTGTCGGAAGACAAGTGTAATGGATCGTTGGGAGTTCGAGAGTTCGACGGAAGTCCGAAGATTCGTTGGGAGTATTGCCGGAACCGGCCGAGAACGAGTAGGGAGCTTGCCGAAAGGTTTTCGAAAGTTTGTCGGAAGTTCGCGGAGCTTGCCAAGAAAGATAGGAGCTTGCCAATGAAGCTCGTTGGAACTCACCAAGATCATCGTGAAGTCCGGGAGCTTGCCGGGAGTCCGCAGAATGGTTTCCGAGGGTTCGTCAGAAGACCGCCGAAAGTTCGCGAAAGCTCACCGAAAGAAGTCTTGTCTTATGGACTTTGAAATAGCTTAAAAAATATCTTTAAAATTTGTCGTTAGCACATAATTTGGTTTAGGATTAAGTGTTAATCCTATAAACCAAATTTGGGCCAATTCGGACTTCATTTGGATCGGTTTCGGTCGAGTTTTCGGTCGAAACCACTGTGTTGAAATGACCTGGGCGGTATGTCACGAACTTAGCTGGTTTTTCCTAAGCCGTGCGGCACCAATGCATATCACCGCAAAGGTCAGCCTCCCCGAAAACTCCTACAATCCCTCAGGATCCACGAAAGAGAAGACGGGACAGAGAAAGCGCTTCACACGAGATCCGCAAGCCACTCTTTTAGCAAACACTTTATAGCCAATGCAAATTCCAACCATGGATATCACAAGCTCAGAACAGTTGCACAACAAAGGTATAAAATTGGTCCACTACAGACCGAATTCTAGTACAAGTATGCACTCGACGCAAACTTTATGTACAAGCCTACAATGGCTACAAAACTCACTCAAATGGAGCATTTTGCCTTTGGCAAGCCCTTTACAAGCTTTACACGCTATGACAAACCAAAAGGGACACGGACATGCATAAGCATTACACCGAACAAGCCGTTTACAATTTGTCCGTGGCATTCTCCCCCACTTATTCCTTCGACGTCCTCGTCGAAGCTCTCTCTTGACGCAACGCAACTTTTCTTTGTTGGATCTTGATCTTCGCATTTCCGCGATGCGCCCCTTGGCTCCCAATTGTTCTCCGCTTGTTGTTGTTGCGTCGTCGAACTTTAATCCGCCATGCTGGTTCAACTCGCCAATAACTCTGACTCTGGTGTGGGGTTGGCAGAGTTGTGCTGATCCTTGCTAGTTCTTGCGGATTCATCTGATGAAGGAAAAAGACCATCTTTGATATGCGCCAGTCTTCAAATTCTTCTTGTCTCTTGAACTGGATAGATGCTTGTTGGAGCTTTAACGAGCATCACATCGCAACCTTTAAAGTTTTTAGGTCCTTCCTCCGCAAAATTTGCCCATCGAATCTTCTTCCACTTAGTTGTCTTGCCCAAGTAGGCTCACATCACTTCCGCTTTCGATTGGCATTCAATTGAAAAATGAAGCGGACAATCTACTCAAGAGTAATCGATCACCGTTGGTGAGGACTTGACAACTGTTGTCTTCCATTAGTCTCTTCGAAGGGTCTTCGAATTTGTGCAGAGCTCCTCTGCTAGATAACTAAGAGAGCTGGGGTACTCGGTTTCGCCCATTCTCTTGAGAGTTGAGAAGGCAAAGGTTACTTGACTTCGCCCGCCTCCTCGAGGTTGTACTTCGTGCGTCAAGCTGGTTACTAGACTTCGCCTGCTCTTAGCTCACACTTCAAGCACTTGAAGTGTTTGCAATCCTTTTGAGTCACTACTATGATTCACCTTCATTGCCATTGAACTTCGGAATGCAAGAAGTTATCACTCCGACTTGGAGTAAGTCTCGATAGATCTCGGTCGTCTTTGGGATTGTACCGCCTTCTCCATCATTTCGCCGCCAACTCATCCGAGTAGCAAAGGTACAAAGACCAGCGTCTTCGCTCGCTTCGATCCTTGGTCATGCACTCTTGCATCGACCCGAAGTCCTTCACTCACGGCTATCTTGATGGAAAGTCTGTTGACACCGGTCTTATGAAGTTCTCTGGCCTTCGCCCTTCAGCCTTGTCTTGGTACATGGAGTTTGCCAAAGCATTCTCCTCCTCCATGGCCCATATGACGACCAAGCACTCTCCCTCTATGAGAGCAAGGGATTGATGACTCCCCGGAAGTCCCGCCTCTGCGGTACCATGGCACTACTATCCATTGTCTCGCATCTACATCCCTTCTTCGTGATCAGTAGATCTGCCTCTGTGGCACTGCGACACTCCTCTGAGTCCACCTTCCTTCTAACCGATGATTGATCTTGGGTAGCTGAGTCCCTCTGGACTCGTAATTGCTCCCTCATCCTTTTTCGACCACCTGCTTCAACACCTCTGTGTTCTCTGAGCAGTTCTACTTGGTCGATGGAAAGACAGACTGCAACTCCCATGTATGGCCTCTGCCATCATGTTGCAGGGTTTGCACCGCTTCTGTTCTCCTTAGCTTCATTGGTCGCAACGTTCGCTTACTCGGCCTTGTCCTCTGACTTGCCGGGCTCCCTTAAGCGAATGTGAGCTCTGAAGCAGTTCCACTCTTCAGCCGCTCCGATCATACCTCTGCATGATCCAGTCCCCACATGGGACTCCCTGGTACTTGCATCTGAACTTCTTCCTCGATAGTGCACAGCCCCCATAAGCTGATGTCCAAGGCTTCCATTCAATGCAACATTCGGTGCATGCACGGAAGACCCGCCTCTGCGGTACCATGGCATTCACTGCTTGAATCCATAGCTCTTCTTACCGTCGTGTTGTTCACCGACTTGGAGCTCCTAATCGCGCTCCCGATCATACCTCTGCATGATCTAATCCCCCCATGGGACTCACTGTGTGTCGACTTGCCACGAACCATTCCACCATGATCCGCTGCATCATGTCGCCGCCTGGTGACATCTCCTTGCATTCTGATCCCTGTGGTATGAACTCGAACTGCGATATCTCCATGTGTGGACTCCGCCAACAGATCGCAGGGCCTTTGCCGCCTTCGATTCTGTTCGCTCTTTTGGCAATCGACCTTCGTTCACCCGCTCTCGGGTCACACTCGGACGAAGCCTAGCTCTAGGACAGTCCATCGCCTAGTAGCTCCTTTGAAGTCCCCTGACTTTGCAAAAATTAGTGCACCATTGTCTGGATCCTGGGCCTCTACCCATACCAACACAAACACCGCTGTGCACCGATTTCCTCATGGCAACTCGAATGGCAACACTGTGGCATATTCTTCAAGAGTAACTGCCTCTGTATCCTCTTGCCCCGTGCCAAGGACTTTTGACACCAACTTTGCCTCTGCAAACTGTGTCGCCTTAGTTCCTCCACCAAATGCTTCATCGAGATAAGGTGCATGTGCCTCAAAGCTCCCTTAGTCTTTGACACCATGCAAGATGAGTCTGCTCCATCTGCATATGAAACCCATGGAACGACATGATCCGATTCCTGCCTCTGCAAGAGTCCATGTCCTTGACCTCTGTCTAAGGAAAGCTCCAAGCCTCCACTCTATGTTCCATCTTCTGAGCTAATTCCCTTTATGCGGCTTGGGTACCTCACCAAGTTACCCCCAAATTGTTCTGCTTCTCGATTGGCATTGTATTAATGGTGGCCCTTGCGCCCACCATTCCACGGGTCAGCCCTCTGACGAGTCTGATCTCACTATCAGCTCCAAGTGTGCCTTCACTTTGTGTTGCCGGGGTTGCTCCCCCACTTGATCTCGCTATGCGTCTACCAACGCATCACCACTTGCGAGATCATGCCGTGACTCCTTACCGCTCACTCGATCCATCGAGCTTTGTCTTGAGGTAATCCTCAACTAGTGCGGTTCATTGCACATGATTCCCCCTCTAGAGAACCCGGGACTTGTCCCTCCTGGGTATCTGCCCCGTTGGAGCAATTTCTCTCTTCGCATCCTTCCCTTTGGAAGTTTTGGAAACCACCATCCCCTTGGACTACTCCGCCTCTGCTGAACAAACTGTGCCCAATTCTACCTTTGCAAATGCACTTGCTAGATTGTGACACTTCACCAATACAGCTCGTACTACACCCCTTTGGGTCTAGCAACATGCTGAACCTGTTGCACACTTCAGCTTCTTACGAAAGTATCCTGCACATGCCGAAGAGAAAGTTTCAATGCTCCATGGCGCCGACCTTCGGCCGCCTTGGCATGGCCACGAACAATCCATCGTCCGCATGCAAGGCCTTGCATGAGTATCGAATTCCCTGAGTTTGCAACTCCCCTCACCTCTGTGAGCTTTGCACAACTCTTTTGATCGTTGAACAACCCACTCCACCTTGTACGGTCACATCCTTTGCCAAGCACTCCGCTTGTCTCGAGCATCGTCAAGTTTGGGTGCTAACGTCGAGCCACTGCTCGAATTCAGCCATCCCAACCTTTGTGCGCTTCGCAATTCTTCTTAGCTTGTTGTCCTTGTGGTGCCTCTTGCGCGAAGGGTTGGCCATTCTACTGAATGTCATTCTCGAATGCCCGCTCCTCTGAGCGACTCCTTCCCCTACAACTCCAGGTCCGTTTCCCCAAACGGTCGCGCATATTAGCTGCCCTCAACGCAGCCCTACTAGGTCCCCCACGTTTGCATGCTAAGTGTTTCTAAGTGGGCTTGTCCCGCTCTGATACCATCTGTCACAAACTTAGCTGGTTTTGCCTAAGTCGTGCGACACCAATGCGTATCACCGCAAAGGTCAACCTCCCCGAAAACTCCTACAATCCCTCAGGATCCACGAAAGAGAAGACGGGACAGAGAAAGCGCTTCACACGGGATCCGCAAGCCACTCTTTTAGCAAACACTTTATAGCCAATGCAAATTCCAACCATGGATATTACAAGCTCAGAACAGTTGCACAACAAAGGTATAAAATTGGTCCACTACAGACCGAATTCTAGTACAAGTATGCACTCGACGTAAACTTTATGTACAAGCCTACAATGGCTACAAAACTCGCTCAAATGGGGTATTTTGCCTTTGGCGAGCCCTTTACAAGCTTTACACGCTATGACAAACCAAAAGGGACACGGACATGCATAAGCATTACACCGAACAAGCCGTTTACAATTTGTCCGTGACAGGTAGTATCGCCTAGTGGCCGAACCTTGGCGAGTAGTACTGAGTCCCAGTGGCAGAGCACCGCCCAAGATCGCCAAAGACAGGAAATTCAAAATGGTTCAAATTTTGGCTCCAAGTTTGGACTCCAAATTTGAATCACTTTGAGGGTTATAAATACCTCTCTCATTCATGGATGAAAGAAAGTCTAGAACTGAAAAAAAGAAGGGGGAAACTCTCTTAAAAGTGTGTCAAATCTTCCCTCTAAGTCTTAAGAGTGTTCTAGTCCAAGAAAGGGGTAAGAGTGCTTGTAAGGGTTATCTCCTAAACCCATCAAAAGGAGAGGAGTTGTAAGGGAGTTCATCCTCGCCCGTTGGAAGGAGGATAGCTAGTGGAAAGCCGGTGGCCTCAAGCGAAGAGGAATCGGGAGTGGATGTAGGTCGGATGACCGAACCACTATAAAAACGATTTGCATTTATTTTCTTGCATTTACCTTTCTGCAAACCTCCTTTTCTTCGCTGCTTAACTTACTCATCGCTGCCTTCTTCTTCTCTAAATACTCCCTACTTTAAGCACCTTCCATTACGCTTTAATCGAAATCAGTTTTAGTCAAAAACGTGATTTTTATCATACGAAGTTTCCGAAGTTGTTTTAAATCACCGAAAATCTATCGTTCTTTACCGCTGCACTAATTCAACCACCCCCCCTCTCTTAATGCCGCTCGACCCCTAACAATTGGGGCATCAGAGCCACGTTATTTCTCATTCGAATTTACACCCGTGAGAAATGACTCTAAATAGTTTTCAAGAGGGCTTTTTAGTTTTTCGTCCACCGTTCTTTAATGGTTCGGACTACACATATTGGAAAACTCGAATGAGAGTTTTCTTGATTTCTCTGGATTTAAACTTATGGAACATCGTTGAAAATGGATTTCAACTTTCCTCTAAACCGACGAACGAATTGTCGGATTTGGAGAAAAGATCGTTTTCTTTAAATGCAAAGGCTATGAATACCTTATTTTGTGCTTTAGACAAAAATGAGTTCAATCGGATTTCTACGTGCGAAACGGCTTTTGACATTTGGCGAACTCTTGAAATCACGCACGAAAGAACGAGTAGAGTCAAAGACTCGAAAGTTAATATTTTGATGCACGATTTTGAGGTTTTCCGAATGACACCAAGTGAGACTATCGATGACATGTTCTCCCAGTTCTCGGATGTCATCAATAGTCTAAAAGCTCTTGGTAAATATTTTTCGGATTTTGAACTTGTAAGTAAGATTTTAAGATCCCTTCCAAAAAGGTGGGATCCAAAAGTAACCGTAATACAAAAGACTAAAAATTTAAATGATTTTTCATTGGAAGAACTAATTGGGTCATTAATGACCTATGAAATGAGTTTCTTGGAATATTTGGAACTTTGGACAAATGAATGTCACTTGAGTGATGACTCAAGTGATGAGGACAATGAGAACTTTGAACTTCGAACACTAAATCTTAATAAGTTCATTAAACAAAAATCTAAAATAGACAATGAACTTGAACGAAGGAAGAGGCCGAAGAAGAAGAAGAAGCCTTGCAAAGAAGAATCAAGTAAAGATGAGGCGAAATGGGCTTTGACGATTTTCGACAATGAGGTAAGAAACTCACCCAAGTTGCTTTTACCTTATTTTGAAATTACATGATGCTTTTCATGAATGCTTAACTTAGTTAGTAGGATTTTTTTTTCTTATGTTTTTGGAAATTAAAACAAATTGTTTTAAAAAAATTATGCTATGCTTTTCCTTTTAGCATTTTTGAAAAATTATAAAAATGATCATGAAAAACTATATTGTTAAAGTTTCATGCATGTTATGATTCAAAACTTTGAATGAACGATGATTGCTTAGTTTATGATTTCCATATCATATTTTGATGCATGGTTTAACATAAAAGTTAATTAGCATGATTATGTTTAATAGGGTTAATCCATGATTATGTACTTCATTTTCATGCAATGAGGATTTGAAGTAATGTTGATTTAAAAACATCTATCTTGGATTAATGTGTCTTAATCCTTTTTATGATAAAGTTTTTATATGATGCATGTCTTCATGAAATCAATTGCAAAACTAAAAGACCTAACCTACAAATTTTCAAAATGAAAGAAATGTGGTTTTGATATTGCCTTGTGTTATATTTGGACTTAATGGTTTTCATGATAAAAATTATTTTTCAGATTTTTAAAATGATGTATGATTTTAGCAAAAGTTTGAGCATCAAATATCTTGTTATAACTAATGTAAGAAAGAATTAAAATAATTTTGATGATATTTTCGTTTTTGAATATGATGCATGACATTTTCATATGAAAAATTTGAACATTCTTATGAAAGATCAAATCGCTTAAATTGAAACTCATAAAGATGAGAAAATGCACTATCATGATGTTTGATGCATTTGATCTTGATGGGTTTAATGACAAACTTGTATTTTGAATTTATACAATGATGGGTTCCATATAAATGTTTGAACATACATTATGAAATCATCATTGAAATGAAAATATTAAAAGTTTGTTATCATGCTTAATGACCTTGTGATATCATATCTTGATGACAAACTCATGTTTTGGTCTTAAATTTGATACTCATCTTTTGAAACATGAGCACACTTGTTTGAAACAAAATGAAACACATTAGCATGATAAATTGAATCTCATAATGTGTTATATTGTTGTCTTGACAATTTTTATAATGAAGTTTGTCTTTCGGTTTTGAATATTTTGATTTGGCATATAAAGGCAAAAGACATACTTATATGATGAAACATAAAGAAACTATATTTACTATCTTATCGAGATTAATGATTTCATGATATCTTAATAATCTCGTAAATTATATAAGTGATTTCGATGAATGATTATGATTTGATAATTTAAACTTTTCTCTCATGTTTCAATACTACTTTGTATGCTTCATGACTTGTTGATTGAAATATTGATGTAGACTTTTGATGTATCACTTGTCATGATTAATGCAAATTACTAGCATTTTGAATCTCGAAAATGATTGCTTCTTTTTTTTTCATTTACTAAAGAGGAAAACAATTCAAGTCTTGATATATCGATAAGTGATATTTGAAATTATTTTTATGATTCATGATGAATTTAGATCTATCATGTATAAATCAAGTTGTTGCTTTTACTATCAAATGAATCATGAGCCTTGACATCACATCTTTCATGATATAAAAATGACATGATTTCCTTAGCTTGTATGCATTTTGTGATGATTTGAACATTGATGTAAAACAAAATTTATATTCTTCCCTTTCCCTTTATTTCCTTCTTTAAAGACAAAAAAGGAAATAAAGCATGTTAACATCATTAATCATGACTTGATTTTGATTTCTTGGAACTATATATTTGAGATTCTATTTATGAAATCATGATCGTGATGATTTGAAAACTCCTACATGTAAATCAAGATTTTCTTCATGACAAAAATATATAAATTTTGTTTATTCATGAATTGATCTTTAATGACATGACTTCCTTATGATGATTGAAAATTAGTTTTCTTTATGATGAATCATTGAATCATGACTTGACCTATGAGAATGCTATTTTTTTTATATATATCATGATTCTTGATTGTATACCCTTTATCATGAATTGAAAATTGACGATAAAGAAAGTATTTATGAATCATGATTTTGATTTCTCGAAACTATATGTTTAGAATTTGTTTTAAAATCATGATCTTGATCTTGCTAAAATGAATGGTTATGAATCATGAATGATATCTTTTGATCCTTGTTGATTTTTCATATTGATATCTTTTATTACATGTCAATCATAATTGATTGATACAAATTTAAATGATGTGAAAAGTTATTAAAGGAAGAAAATAATCTAAATTTTGATATTTCAATATTTGCTACTTGGAATATTTTAAAATGTGTTCTTGATGAGAATGTTTGAAATTGCTCTTTTTATCTCATGAATCTTCATCTTGATCTTGTTAAGAAAAATTTTAATGAACCATGAATCATATCATTGGTATTCACAAATTAATCCTTATTGATATCTTTCATGAATTCTTTGAATCTATTGCCTTAAACTTTTGAATTGTGATGAATCAAAAAAATTTCTCTTATATGACTTCTTCTATATGTCATGCTTTGAATATTGATGAAGATTTTTTATTGATGGAAGTTGATAAATGATATGAAAAGAGGATGCAAAAGAAAATCTTTGTATTTGATCCTCCTATTCTTTTTGACAAAAACAAAGGGGGAGAAGATTTATTGCTAGCTTGCAACTTCAATGAAAAATTTCCTAGCTCGTTCATTGAAATGAAGGAACATCCTATCATGAACATTTTAAATATTGCTAGCATGCTAGCAAAGTGCAAACTTGCTATAATGAATTGTAAGAAGCAAGTGATAGATTGCTATGCTTGGACATCCTTGAAAAACTTGCCATGATTGAATGTTGAATGTTGATGAAAATTTAGCTAGTATGATTGTAATATTTGCATATCCTTGAAAACTAGCTATGATGTTACTTCTCCTTTTTGTTGATGACATAGGGGGAGAAGTAGATTGATGACTTCATGCATTAAATTGAATATTTTATATATTTACATGATGGTTTAAATGTATTCTCATAACATTGTGATGAATGTTGCTTGGATTTGGGATAATCCAAGTGTTCTATCAATGGCATATTGATAGGAGGAGTTTGGTTAAACTCCGGGGAGTTATGGTTAACTCCATTGGTCATTAATTAGTTGTCATCATCAAAAAGGGAGAGATTGTTGAATCTTAGATTTTGATGATGAAACTAATTGATTGTGATTTGTGGTCTAACTGCATTTTGAGTTACGCAGGTCTACTATCGATCAGGATTAGACAATTGATGCTGGAGGAATTGACGTTGCACCGGGTGATCACGTCTGGATATTAGATGTCGAGCCGGAGGTTCGGTCGACAATCGGTGGAAGGCTTCGTACGTTGGGCATCGGGCCTAGAAGAGCGTGTTACGCCAAGGATATCGGGGTTACGAAGGTTAACCACCGATTGGGCAACGGACTGCAAAAGAGGATAATGTGCCGAAAGATCGGACGAAGCACCAACCAATGACGTGCCGGGCAACTGAATGTCAATTCGCATTGTAATAACTGTCTAGATCGAAGTAGAATGTTTGTTTGTGTGTGTGTGCAGGATTAACTACGACAGCGATGAAGACGTAAAGTGAAACAAAGTGTCGAAAGACAAGTGTGATGGATCGTTGGGAGTTCGAGAGTTCGATGAAAGTTCGAAGATTCGTTGGGAGTGTTGCCGGAACCGGCCGAGAACGAGTAGGGAGCTTGCCGAAGGGTTTTCGGAAGTTCGCCGAAAGGTTTGTCGGAAGTTCGCGGAGCTTGCCAAGAAAGATTGGAGCTTGCCAATGAAGCTCGTTGGAACTCGCCAAGATCATCGTGAAGTTCGGGAGCTTGCCGGGAGTCCGCAGAATGGTTTCCGAGGGTTTGTCGGAAGACCGTCGGAAGTTCGCCGAAAGCTCACCGAAAGAAGTCTTGTCTTATGGACTTTGAAATAGCTTAAAAAATTTCTTTAAAATTTGTAGTTAGCACATAATTTGGTTTAGGATTAAGTGTTAATCCTATAAACCAAATTTGGGCCAATTCGGACTTTATTTGGACCTGTTTCGATCGAGTTTTCTACGAAACCATTGTCTTGAAATGACTGGCGATAGTACCGCCAGTTGGTCGAACTCTTGGGCTGTAGTATCGCCCAAGTCGGTGTGGTAGCACCGCCAAAGACCATGAAAGCACCCCGATAGCACCGTTGGATGGGCGGTAGCACCGCCCAGTACTGCCAGCATCGGGAAATTCAAAATGGTTCAAATTTTGGCTGCAAGTTTGGAATTCAAATTTGAATCATTTTGAGGCCTATAAATACCCCTCTCATTCATGGATGAAAGGAAATTTAGAACTGAAAAAAAGAAAGGAAAAACTCTCTTGAAAGTGTGTCAAATCTTCCTTTTAAGTCTTAAGAGTGTTCTAGTCCAAGAGAGGGGTAACAGTGCTTGTAAAGGTTATCTTCTAAACCCATCAAAAGAAGAGAAGTTATAAGGGAGTTCATCCTCGCCTGTTGGAAGAAAGATAGCTAGTGGAAAGCCGGTGGCCTCAAGCGAAGAGGAATCGGGAGTGGATGTAGATCGGATGACCGAACCACTATAAAAACGGTTTGCATTTATTTTCTTGCATTTATCTTTCTGTAAACCTCCTTTTCTTCGCTGTGTAACTTACTCATCGTTGTCTTCTTCTTCTCTAAATACTTCCTACTTTAAGTACCTTTCATTACGCTTTAATCGAAATCGATTTTAGTCAAAAACGTGATTTTTATCATACGAAGTTTCTGAAGTTGTTTTAAATCACCGAAAATCTGGCTTGATCCCAAAAGACTGATCCAAACCAATATCAATGGGTGCTCAGCTCAACCTAGATGAAACCAGTCTTAAATGGGACAAAGTGAAACTGCAATAAATCAAATGAAGCCATTGTAGAGATTGATTGTCTTTGAAAAAAAGAAACTAATTTGGAGAAAGAAAATTACCACTTTCGAATAACATCTTGAAGAACTTACTGTTCAGACGTGTGCCGCACATCACTGGGTTTATTACAAGGTAGGAGCCAGGCAAAGAATCCAACATGAGTTTTGCGGTTCAACCTTTGGTCAGAGTATTCAACTAACATGTTCCACAAGTCACCAACCGTCCATCCATGCAACAAGATCCATTGTCTCACCTGTTTCAGTGGTCGACACAAAATCATCCTTGAAGATTAGAATTCTGAAAAACAAGGGGGCAGTATGAAATATAGTGGCTCTCTTTTTGTCCATTCAGACATCAAGAGTTGCCTTAAGACATAAATTACCTCCTCTAATCTATGCAAAGCTGCTTCACCAAATGTGTAATAATGGATGAAGGGTCTTAATGCCTGCATCAGGGAAATGAATTAAAAGGTTAAAACAAAGTGATATGAAGAAAATATTACAACGTTAACAAAGTGTACATCCAATACAATATGACCAGATAGATCTACAGATAAAACCATAAAAGTTCAAGACTATGGTAATCCCTGGATTTATCTAATAAACAATATAATGTTTCTACAAAACATTTTAATACATAACTTTGTAGTTTAACACATTCTGACATTTCTCTAATCTCTAGTCAAGACAGCACAAAAAAAGATGGCCAAGGATGTCAAGTTAAAGTCAGTATATCACAAATTTGCAGTTCTATATGGCAAAATGCAATGCAAGCAGCTCCATGTTTATACTAGGTCACATTTTATGAGCTGTTACATAATTGAGATATACACATTTATCAAGTTTCCCAAGCTATGTAATTTCAAAGGGGAAAAACCACTTTCGAATAACATCTTGAAGAACTTACTGTTCAGACGTGTGCCGCACATCACTGGGTTTATTACAAGGTAGGAGCCAGGCAAAGAATCCAACATGAGTTTTGCGGTTCAACCTTTGGTCAGAGTATTCAACTAACATGTTCCACAAGTCACCAACCGTCCATCCATGCAACAAGATCCATTGTCTCACCTGTTCCAGTCGTCGACACAAAATCATCCTTGAAGATTAGAATTCTGCAAAACAGGGGGCGGTACGAAATATAGTGGCTCTCTTTTTGTCCATTCAGACATCAAGAGTTGCCTTAAGACATAAATTACCTCCTCTAATCTATGCAAAGCTGCTTCACCAAATGTGTAATAATGGATGAAGGGTCTTAATGCCTGCATCAGGGAAATGAATTAAAAGGTTAAAACAAAGTGATATGAAGAAAATATTACAACGTTAACAAAGTGTACATCCAATACAATATGACCAGATAGATCTACAGATAAAACCATAAAAGTTCAAGACTATGGTAATCCCTGGATTTATCTAATAAACAATATAATGTTTCTACAAAACATTTTAATACATAACTTTGTAGTTTAACACATTCTGAGATTTCTCTAGTCAAGACAGCACAAAAAAAGATGGCCAAGGATGTCAAGTTAAAGTCAGTATATCACAAATTTGCAGTTCTATATGGCAAAATGCAATGCAAGCAGCTCCATGTTTATACTAGGTCACATTTTATGAGCTGTTACATAATTGAGATATACACATTTATCAAGTTTTCCAAGCTATGTAATTTCAAAGGGGAAAAACTCCAACCACTAGTGGAAAGTACCTGTGATGCAGCAAGCCACTGGATTATACTCTTTATTTCAGGATCACCTCCAAAAGCTCCACATCCCCAGTTTCCAGTTGCAATTCCAACATTATCCTGCGAGTCCATCACTTGGGAGCTTTCACTGTCACTATTTCCTTCAACCTCACTTCTATTTTCATTTTCAGAAATCCCAGTGCTCTTCTCTTGTTTAGAACTATTTGCATACCACTGAGAAATATGCAGAAGCAATAATGAAGAATAGCAAAGGGCTTCATGATATACAGAAGGAAAAAAAAAAAGAAGAAATTTCAATATAAGAATATTAAAACACTTTAAAGAGTCAGAACTCAACTTCAGAGAAAAACTTCGACAAGGAAAAACATAGAAGGTACAGGAAAACAACAAACGTTTTCGGCCCCAAAGATATTGAGATTACGCAGATTTTGTGAAACCCAGTATGGTTGATTCAATGTCATTTCAGGCTTTCAGCAAAGATAAATTATGTTGAGAAAATTAAACAGTATGTACATTTTCTCCAGATCTTTGTTTGCAAAAAATTTCTGATGGGATAAATATAGAAGGTTGCATTAGGAAATTCATCATTGTTGTAAATGATTGTCGAATATCATTTTTGCATAAACTAATGTCGTGAAATAACCTTTAGGCGACACTTGTACATTGACTGGTCCAAGAATCCACAAAATGCTTTGTTTGTCTCCCTAATCAACAGAAATAATTGCATAAGAAAAGGTATAATAAACCAATATAAGTGATGAAGAAATAGTATCATAAACTCATCTTTAATAAATTTATCAGGAAGGACTAAACAGGATGTACTATAAGAAACATACTTCTTTTACCTTCATTTGTTACTCTACAGAAAAACAAAAACACTGCAATTTAATATTTCCAGATACTTAATGCAGATTTCTCAGAAATGAATCACAAATAACATTAATTAGTCTGAGATACATACACTCTAAATTCAAGAAACTTGATTCTTGAGTAAGAGATTCTGTTTGAACCTTTGCATGTATTATAAAGAAGGAAAAGAAGAAATGAACAAAACAAGGGAAACCATGGTTAAGGATCTAATCTTGTGTTTTCACACAATATTTTCCTATTTAAATTAGTTTGCTGGATAGAATTCATAATAATAATAACAAATGCAAGTACACCAATTTCAGGCTTTTCTCTGGACCCTGGTTATGGGTTCATCTTGATTTTTATTGGAATCTGCATCTGTCTTCACTTTCCTTCATACTTATGATGTACAAGTTAATAAGATCTCATCCGTGAGTGCAGTATACAGTAGGTATTATCTTCTATGACAACTTCACACAGACTCAAGTTGATGTCATTACTATGATATTTGAATAGTAAATAATTGTTTGTTGTTTCTTTTTGTTATTCTAGGCAGATATAATGATGATGCCGTCATGAAATTCAGCCTCAGCAGACACGGCTCGTTACCTAGAGGTCTTAGAATAATAAAAATTTTCCAGGAACCTAGTGGCCGTGTGTTTGGTGCCACATTTGATACACTTAGTAAAGATGTTGAGTATTTATAGGAACTCCCACAAGCAATTTAGGTGAGACCTTGGTCGTTATAGAAGCCATACAAGTGAATCGATCCCAATATGTTTGTTATTAGTGACATCAGAGAACAAGATCTAGATGGAGTCAATCATGGGTTTCTTGTGTTCACCAGACCATATTTGCTAGACCACCAGAATTTGTATAGCAGAGTATATCAGGATCTAACATATGTATGTTAAGTTGTTAACCATTCACTGTATTGTCACGGACTTAGCTGGAAATTGCCTAAATCGTGAGGCACCCTTGCGGCAAAGTTATGGACTTAGCTGGAGCTGCCTAAACCGTGAAGCACCCCTGCGCCAACTTCTCGAACTTAGCTGAGATTACCTAAGTCATGACGCGCCCTTGCGATATGCATCCACAAAGGGTCAACCAGTTTGCAACCTCGCTCAGGTCCTGAAGGACCTATAAAAGAGAAACTTGATTAGTTCGAAAATGAGCCGTAGACAAGTCCCGACGTCTCGCAAAAACGGAAGCTTTATAAGCAATTCAACGAGCACCTTGAGTGCATGAGAGAAAAGAGAGGAAGGAGAAAAATAAGGACTTTAGAAGGTTGAACGAACAATTACAAGTCCGCAAATAACTGTTCCCTGGGTGTCCGGCGCGAAGGCAAGTTTCTATCAAGTTAACGTGCGAACTTGTGAAGATTATTCAATGCCCAACACTACCCCGAAGTCCCATCCCCCCTGGTGCCACCCGGGGGGTTCCAGGGTGCTGAGATGGCTGACGTTTCACGTGCAGCTGCGGTCTGTAGAAAAACAGGCCATGACACACGAAAACAAAGCCATTTTGGGATAGTTTTGCCCAGCACAGCAAGCGGTCACACTACAACGCTGTGAACTGTCGTTGCTTATATTTTTACAAGCAAAACTTACAAAACCAAGGCAAAACATGTTGTCAAGCATTTGTACAAGCATGCAAAAGCGACGAACGGTCCGTTGAACGAAGTTGTTGCGGGTGCATGACGAACGTTCGTGACATTCTCCCCCACTTAAACTGTTGACGCCCTCGTCAATGTTTGCTGGTAAGATTTGATGGCTGCTTTTTCATGTCGTAGGGCATCTTTAGGCACCCAATTGGCTTCGGTTCGGAGAAGCTTTTACCACTTCACTAAGTACTCGATCTGCTTAACTCTGTTGGGTAGCTTTGTATTGCGATCCGCTAAAATGGTATCAACTCGCTTCTCGTAAGAGGCTCTGGAGGGGGGTAGCCGAGTTTGAACTTTTCGGAAAGCATCTTGTAGTTCTGAGTGATAGACTTTCAAGTTGCTGGCGTGAAAAACATTATCAATTTTGAGCTACACCAACAGCTACAACTTGTAGGAGACATTGTCCACCCTATTGATAATTGGGAAGGGCCCTTCATACTTACGCATTGTTGGGAAAAAACCTGTAAATGCGGAATAATACTTTTCCCTCTTTGTGTATCAAAATAGGTTCCTCATCAAAAATACCAACTTGATATTAAAAGCAAGTAACAACCAGAACAATATCAATAGCAGAATAATTAATCAATCGCAGGTGAGACCGAACTTTTTAATGTGGAAAACCCAATGTGGGAAAAACCACGGGACCGTAGTCCACTTCAAACTTCCACTATCACCAATAATGATAACAGGTTTACAAAAGGTCTTCTCTTAAATAATAAGAGGATCACAGTAACATCAAGATCAGATATCTTGGCTCAACAATAGTGCATCATCATCTTAGAGATAGACCTCTTCTAAGAAAGATTTAGATCTCACCAAGTAAACATAGCAGGAAAGCACCTTAGAGAGGATAAACTGTAGATCAGTACCGTTAGGATTGTAGAGTTTACTGCAAGGATTCTCCACGTCAAATCTGGGCCAAAACCGAAGAAGTTTGGTCACCGATCGTCAAGCAGAAAACTCAGAAAGCCTAGTTTTTATCTTTCTCTCTCCTCTTTCTTTCTCTCGCTGCCGCAGACTGCACACGCCACCGCTCGCTCACTGCTCCTTTTTCTTTTTCCTGCATACACCAATAGAAACCCTTGGTTCCTATTTAATTAGTTGATTTGGGCTTGGGCCCAATTATCTGGTCCAAGCCCACATATAGGCTGGACCCAACAATTCTCCCCCTCCAGCTTATATGGTGGGCTGTACTAAGCCCGCTCTTCGCCTACAAGCTTTAAACTTCTCCTTAGGCAATTTTACCAAGTTATAGGTGCGGTTCTCAAGCAAGGATCTCATCTCTTCTTGCATGGCTTTAACCCACTCATTCTTGTGCTCATGTAGAATAGCTTCCTGGTAAGTTTCTAGCTCTCCCTCATCAGTCAGCATAACATACTCATGTGGAGGATATCTAGTAGATGGTTGTCGCTCTCTTGTGGATCTTCTCAATGGAATCTCAACTGGTGGTGGAGGTGCTTGCTCAGTTGGTTCAACTTCATCAACTGTAGGAGTATCATCACTAACATTCTCACTACATTCATCTTCATCATCATCTCCCCATGATCATCATGAACTATAGGTGGAGGAAGCCGGACCCAAACTCAAGGAATATAAGCAGAGATTTTCGGCTTCTCAGTGATATCACCATTATCAAACAATTGGTCTCAAGAAACACAACATCCACGCTTCTAACAATCTTTCTTGTTCATTTGGATCCCATGTCTGTACCCAAACTCTTCATGACCATATCCTAAGAAAATACATGCCTTTGCCTTATTAACAAGCTTGGATCTCTCATTGGGAATATGTACAAATGCTTTGCACCCAAAGACTCTCAAATGATCATAAGATATATCTTTCCCTTTCCATACTCTCTCTGGAACATCACCTTGAGAGGAGGCGATGGAGAAAGATTTATCAGTCAATCTATGTAGTTCTCATAGCCTCCCCAAAATGACTTAGATAACTTGGCGTGAAAGCATACACCTAACCCTTTCTTGATGGTTCTATTCATCCTTTCGCCACACCGTTTCTTTGAGGAGTTTTGGAACTATTTTCTCAAGCTGATACCGTAAACCGGCAATAATTCTCAAAAGGACCCTGTACTCACCACCATTATCCGCTCGAACACTCTTGACTTTACGCGGTTTCTCTTTCAACATTGACATGAAATTCTTTGAAGACATCGAGTACTGGTCTTTAGATTTCAAAGCAAAAGCCCAAACTTTTCTAGAATGATCATGATAAAAGTAACAAAATAAAGAGCACCTCAAGAGTTCTAGTTTGCGAAAGTACTGACATCGCATATGAACTAAATCAATAATATTTGATCTTCTAGATGGCGGATAAGTATGAAATGCAACTCTATGTGTTTTTCCAACTAAGCAATGATCACAAAATTTAAGAGAGATGTACAGTGCAACTCGGTAAGCGCTTTCTAGCAAGAGTTTGAAGTCCCTTCTCGATATGACCAAGCCTCTTATGCAAAGATCTATGCTTTCACCCTTTTGAATTGCATTAATCTCTCCTTTGTGTAGCTTAGCTTCCATAATATAAAAAGAGTTCAACTTCTTTCCTCTCGCCACAACTAGAGAACCTTTAGTGAGCTTCCATTTTCTTTCACCAAAATAATGTGTAAATCCCTCGTCATCAAGTCTGCCTATAGATATTAAATTCAAACGAATATCTGGAACATGTCTGACATCTCTAAGTATCAATTTGCTCCCAGTACTGGTCTCTAAGCAAATATCTCCAATACCCACAATCTTTGATGTACCATTGTTTCCCATTCTAACATTGCCAAAATCACCAGCAGTGTAAGATCTGAATAAATCATCATGAGAAGTAACATGGAATGAAGCACTAGAGTCAATTACCCAGTTGATGTCCTGAGCTGCAAGACTAATACATCCATCATCACAAACAGTAATGATATCACCTTCAAGCAAAGAATTGTATTGGTCTCTTTCATTTTTCTTCCTTTCATTCTGTTCTCGCTTCCAAAACCTACACTCTTTCTTCATATGACTGGCACATTGCGGTGGAAACACGATATCTCTTCTAGACTTGGATCTTCCTCTGTAATCATGTGGATTTCTCTTGTGACTTCTTCCACGTCTTTCTCGCCAAGAACAAGTGCACAAGAAGAAGATTCTCCTGTTCTTTCCTTCGGCATCCTCATTCAAGATGGCTGTCTTTAACCGTGTCTATAGTTAGAGTTCCCCCTGGCGTAGAGATTCAATTTGTCACCACATCGTTTCCCAACTTTCTGGTAAAGAGCTGAGAAGTAGCAATCCCTGCATTTCATGATCTACATTCATTTTCATAGCAACCAACTTGTTTGCAAGACTCTGAAATAGGCTTATGTGCTCAACAATGTTGTCACCATCTTTGTACTTCAAATTAACAAGCCTTCTGAGGAGAGAAATTCTATTTCCCACTGTCTTTTTTGCAAACAGATTTTCTAGCCTTTGCCAAACAATATCAGCTCTGGTTTCATCAGAAATATGCTCATGCAGATTTATATCCATCCATCTTCTAATATAAGCAATAACTTTCCTATGCTGGACTTCCCATTCCTCCTCTTCCATAGTAGAGGGTTTTTCTTTAACTTTGATGGGCTTATACAAATCTTTGCAATAGAGCAAGTCTTCCATCATACGCCTCCAAGTGGAATAATTTGATGAGTTCAATTTAATCATACCATCTGATTCTTCCATTTCAATCACACAAGAAAAACTAGTAGCAAATAACAACCTGCTGCTCTGATACCACTTGTTGGGAAAAAAACCTATAAATGCGGAATAATACTTTTCCCTCTTTGTGTATCAAAATAGGTTCCTCATCAAAAATACCAACTTGATATTAAAAGCAAGTAACAACCAGAACAATATCAATAGCAGAACAATTAATCAATCGCAGGTGAGACCGAACTTTTTAACGTGGAAAACCCAATGTGGGAAAAACCACGGGACCGTAGTCCACTTCAAACTTCCACTATCACCAATAATGATAACAGGTTTACAAAAGGTCTTCTCTTAAATAACAAGAGGATCACAGTAACATCAAGATCAGATATCTTGGCTCAACAATAGTGCATCATCATCTTAGAGATAGACCTCTTCTAAGAAAGATTTAGATCTCACCAAGTAAACATAGCAGGAAAGCACCTTAGAGAGGATAAAGCGTAGATCGTCATGCAGTTAGGATTGTAGAGTTTGCAAGGATTCTCCACGTCAAATCTGGGCCAAAACCGAAGAAGTTTGGTCACCGATCGTCAAGCAGAAAACTCAGAAAGCCTAGTTTTTATCTTTCTCTCTCCTCTTTCTTTCTCTCGCTGCCGCAGACTGCACACGCTGCCGCTCGCTCGCTGCTCCTTTTTCTTTTTCCTGCATACACTAATAGAAACCCTTGGTTTCTATTTAATTAGTTGATTTGGGCTTGGGCCCAATTATCTGGTCCAAGCCCACATATGGGCTGGACCCAACACGCACTAATCCTTTGTGTACTTTGTGCCTAAAGAACTGAAGTGATGCTGGTTGGAGCTTCACCAACTTTAAACCCCTGCAGTCATCTTCCCAAGTCTGTCCACTTCTTTATTTTTCGGGCCGCTTTCTCCAAGTAAACCTACGCAATATCCACGTTTCAATGCTATTCTTTTGCAAAGTGATATGCTGACGGACTGCTCCTAGTATAACCAATAGTCAAGGTGTGAGGAGTTGACGGCTGCTATCCTGTAATAATTTTGAAGGGGCTCTTGTTGGACGTAAAGCTCAACTGCAAGTTGTAGGAGAATTGGGCTATGTTCAATAGCTTCACCCAATCTCGTTGGTTGGCACTCACGTAGTGTCGAAAATATTATTCAAGGAGTGAGTTTATCCTTTCAATTTGGCCATCTGTCTTAGGGTGGAGGCTTGTGGAGAAGTATAACTTAGACCCCAACAATTTGAATAACTCGGTCTAGAATCGTCCCAGGAACTGAGCGTCTCAATCATTGATGATATTGTGCGGGACTCTCCAATACTTCACTACATTCTTCATCATCAACTTGGTAGCTTCCTCTGCTGAACAGTATAGGGGTGCAGCAATGGATGTTGCATACTTCGAAAACCGATCGACTACCACGAGTATCGATCCGAGTCCCCCTATTGTCGACAAGCTTGATATGAAATTCAAGGAAATGCTCTCCCACGGCCTTTCTGGTACGAGCAACGACTCCAAAAGTCCCACCGACTTTCGCTGCTCTACCTTGTCTTGTTGGCAAGTCAGATATGTTCGAACATATTCCTCTACATCAATCCCCATCTTTGACCAATAGAAGGCCCTCTCCACGAGAGCCAATGTTCGGTGAATGCCCAGAAGTCCAGCCCAAAGGGAATCGTGACACTCAAGAGTTCACGCCTCAAATTGTCCACTCGAGGAATATAAACCCTATTCTCTTTTGTGCAGATGAGTCCCTCCTGGACCCAAAATCGTCGTGCCTTGCATTTTTTGATTAGTTGCATCAAGATTACTACTTGGGGATCATTGTGCAGTCCATTCTTGATCCTGGAGAGGAAGTTGGAATGCAATTAACTTACTTGGCCTCCGCCCTCCAACTGTATGGCATTCACCAACTCCACTTTCCGGCTAAGTGCATCAGCCACGATATTTGCTCTTCCAGGCTTATACTCCATTGCCATATCGAACTCAGCCAGGAAGTTCTGCCATCGCGCTTGCTTTGGAGAGAGTTTCTTTTAAGTTTAGAAGTAACTCAAAGCGATGTTGTCCGTCCTTAGCACAAATCGCGATCCGAGAAGGTAGTGCAATGCCAAACTCATAGACAGTGGACCACTGCTGTCATCTCCTCGTGCACCGAATACCGCCGCTTGGTCTCGTTGATCTTACGGCTCTCGTAGGCCACCGGGTGACCCTCCTGCATAAGTACTCCCCCAATAATGAAGTATGAAGCATCTGTATGGACTTCAAAAGGCTCCCCATAGTCCGACAATTTGAGTATCGGTTTTTCCAACACAACAGCCCTTAGATCTTGGAATGCCGCTTCACATTTGTCGGACCATCACCATGGTTGCTCCTTCAGTAACTCTGTCGGTGAAGCTGCGCACTTCGAATACCTAACTATGAAGCGCTGATAATAGTTGATGAAAACAAGGAAGGATCTCAGCTCTGGTACCTTTTTTGGAGTTCGCTATTCTGCCACATCTTGCGCCTTTAATTTGTCCATCTGAATAGAACCATCATCGATTCGATGCCCCAAAAATAAAATCTCCATCTAAGTAAAGTAGCACTTCTCCCTTTTCACGAATAAAGTGTTCCCCCTGAGAACCTTGAAAATTGTCCAAAAGCGCTCGACATGCTCCTTAAGCGTTTAGCTATAGACGACGATATCGTCCAAGTAGACGATCACAAACTTGTCCAAATACTCATTTAATAGTTGGTTCATAAGAGTGCAGAATGTGGTTGGAGTATTGGTTAAGCCGAAAGGCATCACCAAGAACTCAAACGCTCCATACTTGGTCACACGAGTAGTTTTTGCTTCGTCACCGTCAGCAATGTGCACCTACAATTATTCCGACCAAAGGTCGAGTTTGGAGAAATACTTTGGTTTGCCCAGTTTGTCAAACAAGTCCATGATGAGTGAGATATGATACTTGTTCTTCATTGTCACCTTGTTGAGGTCTCGATAGTCGACGCATAGTCGGAGGCCCTCATCTTGTTTCTTTTGGAAGAGAACTGAAGCTCCGAATGGTGCTCTGAAACTACGGATGAGACCACCGCTTAGCAGTTCGTCTAACTGCTTCCTGAGCTCTGCCAACTCTGGAGGGAACATATGGCATAATGGTCTTGCTGGAGGCTTCATTCCTGAATCCAGCTCAATATAATGATCCACGCTTCTACGTGACGATAAAGTTTTCAACAACTCGAGTGGTATAACATCTGTGAACTCCTTCAGAACATTCGCCACCGCAGCAGGTTCATGAATGGCCTCCCCATCGAGTGGCTCTCGTTTCACAGTAGCCACGAAGGTTAATTCTCCTTTTCGTACCCCTTTCTTCAATTGCAATATCGATATTTGTTGAGAGTTCTTGGTTCCTCTCCGAGAGATGAGAACAACACAGAGGTCGTCACCTCCCATCAGACATACCCTTTCTTTAATTGCAATGCCGATATTTGTTGGGGGTTTTTGGTTCCTCTCCGAGAGACGGGAACCACACAGGGGTCATCACCTCCCATCAGACATAGGGAGTTTAGGAACAATATTAGAACTAATTTCGTCGTGTGCATAAACTCCATTCTGAGAATCACTTGGAAGTCGTCCAGTGGCACCGCCATCATGTATGTGCACCTGCTTCATGTTCCGATCTTGATGGGGACTCCCTTTGCCGGTCCGAAGATCTGTTTAGCCTTCGAGTTCACCGCTTTCATCCGACTTGGGTTCTTTTCCAAGATCAGCGCAAGTGCTTTGCTTCTCGATCAGCAATAAAGTTGTGGGTAGCACCCATGTCCACCATTGCACGGGTTGTTTGGCCATTGAGCTTGATGTCTACATACATTAGCTTGCTACTCCCTGCTTTCAATGGCTTCGCCTTCATGTTCTCCCTCACTTGACCCTGCAAGGCATTCAACAAACACATTGCTCCGATCCAGGGTCCTTGCAACTCCTCATCGTCGCTACTGCATTCCAAACTACTTGAACTAAGGATGACGACGTTGCCCTTGTCCGATTTGAGGGGGTGGATTAAAGCTGTTAAGGCATTGAGTGCCTGTTTCTATGGGCACTCCCTCACCATGTACGACTCTCTGCATAAGAAGCATCTGTCAAATTTTGGGGCCTTACCTTTTGTGCTTGACCCTTTGTGGGAACTCTTCTTCCTTTGCTCGCCCCCAGGCTCCTTCCATCGAGAATATTTTGGAGAGCGATTTCCTAAAGATTGTTTCTTCTTCCCTGAGTCCTTCGAAGAAACAAAATCAGTGAGCCTTTCTGCGATCGCAATTGCCCCGATCACATCAATGACATTCCTTCAATGTAGTTCCTGTTAAGCCCACGACTTCAGGCCATCGAGGAAGTTGAACAGCTTATCTTTTTCAGACATGTCCTGGATGTCCAACATTAGTGCAGAAAATTGCTTCACGTAGTCTGAAAGTAGTTTGGCGGAGTTGTTTCAACTTCCTTCTTGCAACGAACTCGGTGTTCTCGAGTAGGAACTGAGTTCTCAACTCCCACTTCAAATCTTTTCATGTATCCACTTGACACCGACCTTATTGGATCTTCTCCCAACGAGTTCACCACCAAAGTTTTGTATCCCCGTTCAGATACATGGTTGCTATTGAAACTTTGGTTTCTTCAGAATCAGGCCTCGTAGCTCGGAAGTATTATTCCATATCAAACAGGAAATTCTTGAGCTCAATCTCTTTAGCATCTCTAGCACCCCCATAACAATGCGACTCGGGTGCTCTCAAGTTTTATGACGACGCAATGTGGGTGTTGCACCCTCCTACATTTAGCGCCCTTGTGAGCAATGTCACTCTGGAAGTGACTTTCGTTACGACTTCATGCAGATGCACGGAGTCTTTGGTGCCTTCCGTCAATCGATCGACTAGGGCCTCGATCTTGTTGATCCGGGATTCAGTTTCTTCTTACGAGCTCTCTACCCCAAGGAGCCTTCGTTGGCCTTGGTAGAGTTCATTCAAGCTCGCTTCAAGAACATCCAGGCAGGTTTTTGCCGCTATGAGTCTCTCCTTATGGCTCTTTTTCTCAGTTGAAGCTCCGGATTACACCTCTTCCGCTTGCGGAGAGTAACAAACTTCTCACTCGTCATGTTCACTACTGCGCTCCTCCTGAGCGGCTCCAATAGCATAAGAGTGAGTTTGCACTTACAGCCCATCTGCGGCTAATTGAGGCAATGGTCCGACTCGCCCCGTTTTACTCGATTCACCACGATGCTTTACCATGGTGAGATTGCGAAGTTTCTCCGCTGCTTGCTCGAATTGCTTGCCCGCTTTGATACCATAATGTCACGGACTTAGCTAAAAATTGCCTAAGTCGTGAGGCATCCTTGCAGCAAAGTCACAGACTTAGCTGGAGTTACCTAAGTCGTGAAGCACCCTTGTGCCAACCTCTCGGACTTAGTTGGGATTGCCTAAGTCATGACGCGCCACTTACAACCCATCTGCGGCTACTTGGGGCAATGGTCCGACTCGCCCCGTTTTACTCGATTCACCACGATGCTTTACCATGGTGAGATTGCGAAGTTTCTCCGCTGCTTGCTCGAATTGCTTGCCTGCTTTGATACCATAATGTCACGGACTTAGTTAGAAATTGCCAAAGTCGTGAGGCATCCTTGCAGCAAAGTCACAGACTTAGCTGGAGTTATCTAAGTCGTGAAGCATTCTTGTGCTAACCTCTCGGACTTAGCTAGGATTGCCTAAGTCATGACGCGCCCTTGCGATATGTGTCGGCAAAGGGTCAGCCAGTTTGCAACCTCGCTCAAGTCCCGAAGAACTTGTAAAAGAGAAAATTGATTAGTTCGAAAACGAGAAGTGGATAAGTCTCAACGTCACGTAAAGATGGAAGCTTTATAAGCAATTTAGCGAGCACCTTGAGTACATGAGAGAAGAGAGGGCAGAAAACAAGAACTTTAGAAGGTTGAACGAACAATTGCAAGTTTGCAAACAACTGCACCTCGGGTGTTAGGTGCAAAGGCAAGTTCCCGTCAAGTTGACGTGCGAACTTGTGAAGATTGTTCAATGCCCGACACTACCCTAAAGCCCCATCTCCCCTGGTGCCACTCGAGAGGTTCTAGGGTGCTAAGATGGCTGACATTTTGCATACAGCTACGATCTACAAAAAACAGATCGTGGCACGTGAAAACGAAGCCATTTTGGGGCAGTTTTGCTCGGCGTAGAAGCGATCGCACTGCAGCGCTGTGAACTGTCGTTGCTTACATTTTTTCAAGCAAAACACAAAACCAAGGCAAAACATGCTGCCAAGCATCTGTACAAGAATGCAAAAGTGACGAACGGTTCGTTGAACGAAGTTGTTGCGGGTGCGTGACGACCGTTCGTGACAGTATGTGGACACGAAAGATCTTAGGCACTTATAGCACCAAGCAAAACACAACTACCACTTATGCCTAGTAGTTTCCAATGAGGAATTGTATTGCTATGAGATGCAACAAGCTGACTAACTCCTCATCGTTATTCTTTTGTTGGTATAGCAAAAATCTTCTTATGGAGATGAATGAATATGAGATGTAACTGCAAAGCAACAAATGTTGAATCTAAAAACTATATGTCTATGATGGTAGCAAAGTTCTAAAAGATAACAGCAATAGAATAAAGCATGGAGACTACTTAATTGACAATGAGATTTGCCTCTAAAATAGAGAAAAAAAAATTCATAAGAATATATTCCACAAAAAAGTTAGCATACCGTACAAGGCCTTCAACTTCATATTGCCACATTCTCGGACTGCATAAAGCATCTATGGCGACAATCCGTGTTTTCCGCTTACCTACTGAATCATACGGTTTGTTATCGAGGTAGTCACCAATAAATCGGAATGAGGAACCATATCTATGAAGCAAAGAGACGACAAGTGACAAAGAATTAGGGTGATCCCCAGGATAGCTGTGATATGTTTCATGCAAGTAACAAAGAAAATGAAATAAAACTCAATAAATATATAGAATGCATGAACACCATGACACTAGTATAGATATATATTGTAAAGTCAGTCTGGCATTTACGGCTCTGCAATATGGAGGGTTAAGACTTAAGAGGTTACAATAACACGATACGTTTTGGGATATCCAAATTATAAACAAATAGGTACTTATGCAACCACAGGTTACATTTTGTCCTCTTTAACAGTTATTGCAATGCATTAAAAACTATCAGATTTCCATCAAACATATCTGGCAATGAACAATCACCAACATATGCATGTGGCAACCCAACTTTTGGGAAAAACTATGAAGCACAAATCAACATATATGATAGCCTACAAACCTCCCATAAAGATATTGTCAAATCTGAAGAATATGGGACAATCAACAATGGATTAGAAAAAGAAAGACAGAATTTACTGAACTATAACAAAATTATTACAATTATAAAATAGCCAATACCAAGACAAACCTTAGGGCTTAAAATGTGTCATATACATGTAAAAAAACTAAGATAAGTAATGGGAGAAGAGTTCTTTTCTGAAAATATCAGAAACCCAATAAATCCTATTTCAAGATACATCTAGAACCATTTGACACAATTCCTAGTGGCTCTCCTAATCCAGCCTACAACAAAAATGGGGCTCAAAAATATTAATACAACTCAAATAATGATCATAAATTGATTCATATCTATGATATCAATCTTGTGAAATTCAAGTGGGTTTATCAATCATTAGCATACTGAAATTAACATGGAGCAAGTTTTTCTTCAATGGTGAACATAGTATATTCATTGTCCAAGATGACACATGTTGGTCAAATCCAGGTGCATTGGAAAAAGTAGTTGCAAAGTTATTGCTGAATCACGTTATTTGTTTTTTTTCTTTTTTGTGCAACACTCTTACCAATCAAATTCAGGATAAATCATGGTGAGCATATTGCATTCTTAAATGCTTCCTACAGCTTCTAAAACTGTAATGCTCTTTAAGATGGTAAAGAATGTTAATTTTTCATGAAGACTGAGCTAAACAATTTGTAATTTATCTAGTCACGTAGCTGCTGTTGCTCATTTTGCCCTGATTGATGACAGGTCTGTTCAAGCTACAGGATTTTTCACCAATAATGCCTCCACATCAATCAAATGGCCTTCTCTTACTTCAGGTAGCCTTGATGGCATGGCCTTTCTTTCACTTCAGGTAACCAAGTTGGCTGCTTGACTCATGGATTTTAATCAGATCACATTTGTAAAAGTAAAAAAAAAGAACCAAGTAAGCTATTGCATGGTTTTCACTAGAAATGCAAAATAACAACATTCCTGCAAAATGTTTCGGACTCAGCAAAGTAAATAAGTGCGTATATAGTAAATTTTATTCTTGTTTATGAGTGTACATAAGCAATTCACAAACATGATAATCTATACATTTCACAAATGTACCTACCCCATGTAACAGGAAAACCTCTCAATACCAATAATTTCAATAGCCTCATTATCTTCCATACAAGCCATGAAAAGCATGCCAACAATTAGTTCTGGATTTATCATGAATCGGATCTCTTCCTGTTTGACAATGCAGTGAGACACCAGTTAGATTGTTAAAGATATTTTGCAGTTTACAGATGGATGGCCCAATGGCAAGATGAACATATATATCATTTATTTAAGTACCCACAGGAAGAAAAATTCATTACCATAAAGCACTTATTTCAGACAAATAGCTATAAAATAGAAAAGCCACAACACTCCAGAACCATCTTTCACCTTTGTTTTTTGGCTTTTCTTACCAAGGTCCATCATTTCAGGTACTGGTTCTGTACCAGTAATTGCGTGGACCAGTGTAGTACCCAGTCCAGACCGGTGTACCAAGTGTCGATACACTGGTATGTACCGAATTTCAGTACATGCTAAAATAATCTTAAAAAATTTTAGAAAAACTATTTAAACCTAATTTCTTCCCTTTTCTAGTTATATACAATCAAATTAGACAGTTTCTTTTGAAAAATAAGTTATAGATTAATGAAAATCTCTCATCTAGAGAGGCAATACAAATTGCAACATTTCCTTATGCAAAACTGAGCCTTGCTCTTGCTCAGTTAGCATATTTAACTCTGATATTGCACAAACCTTCATGTTAAGCACGCAAGAGACCTTCCCTGATAAATCAAAATAGACAATTGTAAACAATATAAAGGTCTATAAAATACTAAATGAGAGATGCACTTGCGATACTTGCTTGTTGCCACATCCTGCGTATTTCTATGTGAGAAATGCACTTGGGGTGTGACATATATAAAGGGTGGTCGAGCATAGTCATGCACATTGATCCTCGTTTATGACAGGACCCTAGCAGGGTTGGGTCCTACTCAACCAAGTAGCAGCTAATAAAAACCCTGTGAGATTGTAATAAACCTCACCTAGCCATCTCTATTCTATAAAGAAGAATGGCTGGGGTTTATAGTTGGGCCTTTGGGCTTCCTAGCCACCGTCCCCCTTTACTGGGCGGGTTGACTAGGGTTGAGGGCAAACGAGGTATTTTACTTAGGAAGCAACCACTAGGGCTAAGGTTTGGAGTCCTATATAAGCATGTAACCTCCACCTTTTTTGAATAAGAAAATATCAATCTACTTTGCAGCCATTTGGCCGACTACCAAGGAGGGTGGAACCTCTATAGCGTTCCAAGGGTTGATCCCCCTCAAAGATCAATCTACATAAAATTCCTCTGGGGTTTTATCATCTAGTATCAGAGCAGCGATCTTGCTGCTTTTTGCTGCCGCCCACCATCAACTAAGCAATTCCCACAATTACTCTTGACATCACCGTCTCCACCGTCATCTTTTACCGTAGATCAAATCAATCTACTGCTGCCACCTCGAATTGCATCAAAGATATGGTATTCTTCTATCACCAATACCTTTTGCTGTTGCAATTTTCCATTCAAAATACCAAAAAGAAGTCTTACTATCTATCCCTTACTGCGAATTCCTTTCGTCGTAAAAGTTATCATCTTTGCGAACGAAGAATTACTACAGAAAATTTCAGCCGCATATTGTTGCCTTTAAATAGATCTATTTGCTATCATTTTTTAACGAAATTTCTTGTGCACTTCATAGATCATCTTGGCTTTCATTTGTGATTGATCTATCATGGAATTCATCTCTGAAACGTTCTTGTGTTGCTGCAAATTTTCGTCGCAAACCGCTGGAATTTTTTGACGAGAATTCTGCTATCACAACTTGCACCGATTTCTTTGTTGTTATGCTGCCGAAATTTTCTTAATCCAATTTGTCATCATTGTTATTATCTAAACCAAGATTTTGCTATCAAATCCCCTCCTCAAATCTCTGGGTTTTTGCTGGAAATTTCGTCGAGAAACCGTTGTTTCTTCGACGACAATTCTACTCTTATAAGACAACACATATCTGCAGCAACTTCCACTGATTTCTGTCAAATCTTTACTATCACCTACCACAGATCTAAAATCCTCTTCCCTAACCTTCATCCACTACCATCACAGCCCCAAAACTCCATCAAACCACACCCAAAACAGCCACAAAACAAACCTAAACCGCAGCCTACATCCACCAACCCTTTCGGTCACCACTTCTCTCAACCAATACATGCCTTTAACTCGACAACAAAAGAGAGATATTAACATTACAGATTTGGAGGCATATACTATAGCATCTGAGGAGGCAATCAATGATAAATTCGAAGCCTTCGAGACGCGAATGGAGGATAAGATTCGGATTCTCTTTGCCAAACTCAGTTTGGGTCAACCACCGAGTCCGAAGAAATCACATCAAGGAGAGAGCTCAGACCGAAGAGATGACTTCCAGGAGAGGAAAGGCTCTATGATCGATCCTTACTATCCACGCATGAGGGCGGACTTCCCTAGATGGGAAGGAGACCCAATTGGTTGGATCTTGCGCGCAGAGCGATATTTTCGGTACCACAAAACCGCGGACGCATCTATGGTGGAAATTATGGCTATACATCTTGAAAGGGATGCCATAAAGTGGTTTGATTGGTTTGAACACACTCATGGAGTCCTCTCATCGTGACAATTCAAAGAAGGACTGCTGATCTACTTCGGACCAACCGATTACGAGAACATTGACGGACAACTAGCAAAGATCCGACAAACCTCCACCATCCAAGAGTATTAAACCAGGTTTGAAAGGTTATCTAATCAAACTCGTGATTGGTCTGAAAAACAGCTATTGGGGACGTTTATTGAGGGCTTGAAGCCGGAGATCAAGGGAGAAGTTAAAGCACGACAACCGTACACGCTTATGACAGTCATGTCTTTCGCACGACTTCAAGAGGAGCGATAGAACCACGAAGCCCGGAGTACTAGCGTCGCTCCCCAACCAGCAATATTGAAGCCCTCAACCCCCCCTACTGTCAACCAAGCCCCTACACCAAAAAAGTTGATAAGAGAAGAGCTTTAAGAGCGATCTACAAAGGGGTTATGTTGGCATTGCAACGAGCCGTGGAGCCGCAAGCATCGCTATAAAAAAGGGAGACTTTTTATGATTGAACTAGTGGAAGAAGAGGTCATTGAACAACCAGAAGAGAGCCTTGAACATGAAGAAGAAGATGCAGAAGAAGAGTTACAACCGATCGACTTTATGGTGCACGCGTTAGCCGGCTACTCAAATCCGCAAACGATGAAAGTTGGAGGCCTTCTCAAACAACAACCGATCACTGTTCTCATCGATACGGGTAGCACTAATAACTTCCTAAATAGTAAGGTTGCTGCTCGGATGGTGCTCCACATCGAAGGTTGCAGCAAGTTCGACATAAAGGTTGTCGACGGCCGAATCCTAAAGCGCGACCAAAAATGCTCGCAGGTGAAACTATTACTGCAAGACCAAGAAATTATCGCCGACTTCTTCCTCCTACCAATTGATGATTATGAGGCCGTGCTGGGCATAGAATGGCTGACAACGCTAGGTGACGTCTCTTGGAACTTTTCCAAATTAATTATGAAATTTTACTGCAAAGGCAAACAGGTCATCCTACGCGGGAAGCGCAGAAGCAACGTAACCACCGTTTCGACCCAACGAATAGAGAAAGTTTTACACAAGATAAATGGTGGCTTTTTGATGTATCTCCAGTAGCAACCAGAGGGGAAGAAAACAGAAATTAAAGATCAAAATCTCGCTTAATTGCTTGCTGAATTTGACGACATTTTTGTTGAACCGCGTTGTCTTCCTCCTACTCGACAACATGACCACCGAATTCCAATTCTTCCGGGTAAACCACCAGCGAACACTCGACCATACCGTTATCCTCACCTCCAGAAGGATGAAATTGAGAAGATTGTAAAGGAGATGCTCGAAACATAGGTGATTCGGTCAAGCTGTAGCCCCTATTCCTCACCGGTGCTACTAATACGCAAGAAGGACAGAACTTGACGGATGTACATCGACAACCGAGCTCTAAATGACATCACCGTAAAAGATAAGTACCCAATACCAATGGTGGATGAACTTCTTGATGAGTTAAAAGGAGCTTGAGTCTTCACGAAGTTGGACCTCCGATCCGATTACCACCAAATTCGGGTATGTGAAGACAACATTCCAAAAACTACTTTCCGCACACATAACGACCATTATGAATTCTTGGTAATGCCTTTTGGACTCACTAATGCTCCTTTAACCTCCCAAAGTCTCATAAACGATATTTTTCGAAGCTTTCTTCGCAAATTTGTGCTGGTATTTTTCGATGATATTCTCATTTACAGCCCTTCTCTTGAGACTCACTTCCAGCAATTGCGGTTTGTTCTGACGATCCTTCGGGAGAATACTATTTTTGTTAAGCTATCAAAGTGCAACTTTCTCCAGCAAAAAGTAGAATACCTTAGGCACATAATATCAGGAGTGGTGGTAGACCCAACAAAAATCAAAGCAATGTAAGGCTGGCCGAAACCTACAAATGTGAAATTGCTGCGTGCGTTCCTTGGACTAACGGGCTACTACCGAAAATTTATGAAGGATTATGGGAAGATCGGTGCACTCCTCACTTCTCTACTAAAAAAGATGTCTTTCAATGGTCAGACGAAGCCTCCGCTGCCTTCGATAAACTTAAGACAGCCATGACAACGACGTCGGTGCTGGCACTACTAGATTTCAGCCGACCCTTCATCATTGAGGCCGACGCATCTAGAGTTGGAATTGGAGTCGTTCTCATGCAAGATGGTCGACCACTTGCATACACCAGCAAGGCGTTGTCTCCCTCCCATATAAAAATGTCTATCTATGATAAAGAGATGCTCGCCATTGTGCACGCAGTAACGAAGTGGAGACCCTACCTGATCGGCCGGCGATTTCAAATTAAAACCGACCATAGAAGCCTCAAGTACTTTTTAGAGCAGAAGATATCATCCCCGGAGCAGCAAAAATGGGTAACCAAACTTCTTGAATTTGATTATGAAATTATTTACAAAAAGGGGAAAGAAAACGTTGTTGCAGATGCACTCTCACAGCTACCTAAGCAAGCTAAATTTTCAGCCATCTCTCTTCCTACCACTGGTTTCCTCGAGGATACTAGGGAGGAATGGAAGAAGGATCTAGAGACCAGCAACATCATTAAAAAATTAAAGGAGGATCCAAGCGCAATAGCTCACTATACTTGGGATTTGAGGGATCTACGCTACAAAGGTCATATTGTACTTATACCCGACTCCCCTTGTATCAAAGTCATTCTACACGAAATGCACTCCACACCATCAGCAGGGCACTCCGGATTTCTAAGAACCTACAAAAGAGTGAAGCAAATTTTTTATTGAAGAGGGATGAAAAAATTTATTTCTGAATACGTGGCACAATATGATGTATGTCAACAACAAAAGGGTGAAATAGTGGCGAGTCCAGGGAAACTACAACCACTACCCATACCGGACTCGATGTGAACTAACATCTCCATGGACTTCATCGAAGGGCTGTCACCTTCCAAAGGTAAAAGCACAATCGTCGTGGTGGTTGATCGACTTACGAAATATGCTCATTTTTATGCTGTGTGAAATCCTTACATTGCTGCTAGTATTGCTCAAATTTTCACAGAAAATATTATTAAACTGCATAGGATGCCAAGGTTCATTGTAAGTGATTGTGAAAGGGTCTTCACCAGTAAATTTTGGACCAAGTTATTTTAGTTGCAGGGCACCAAACTCAAGATGAGCACAGCATATCATCCACAAACTAACGGCCAAACAAAGGTGGTGAACATGTATTTAGAGACATACCTTCGGTGTTTCGCTAGTGACCGACCAAAGGAGTGGATGAAATGGCTCCCTTGGGCCAAATGGTGGTATAATACTACGTATCATTCATCTACAAAATGTACCCCATATGAAGCATTATATGGTCGGTCGGCCCCTGTAATCCCAAAGTATATAATTGGCTCGGCCAAGATAGATCAGGTTGATCAAGATTTAATTGACAGGAACAAACTTCTACAACTGCTAAAGGATAATCTCTCTACTACTCAAGCCAGAATGAAGCAGCAAACCGACACACGACGAAGCGAAAGAGAATTTTCAGTAGGAGATTGGGTTTATCTTCGTCTACAGCCATACAAGCAACTCTCAATCAACACACGAGCCTCCATAAAGCTATCCCCACGTTTTTATGGGCCCTATCAGATCACAGAGCGTATTGGAGCCGTGGCGTATAGACTTAAATTGCCTGAGGATGCCAAAATCCACCCTGTCTTCCATGTGTCATGCCTGAAGCCCAAGTTAGGAAAACACAAGTCACCCCAGATTCAACTGCCCAATACCACTGATGATGGAGATATTCAAGCCCAACCACAAGCCATCCTCGATCGCAGAATCATGCTGTGTCGCCAACGTCCCTATACTGAAGTACTAGTCCATTGGAATAATTTACCATCCGAAGACGCTAGATGGGAATCATATGAGGAGCTGAGGACCCGATTCCCCGAGTTCATGGAACCTCAGCCTTGAGGACAGGGTTGATTTGAAGAGGGCGGGCTTGATAGGACCCTAGCAGGGTTGGGTCCTACTCAACCAAATAGCAACTAATAAAAACCCTGTGAGATTGTAATAAACCTCACCTAACCATCTCTATTCTATAAAAAAGAATGACTAGGATTTATAGTTGGGCCTTTGGGCTTCCTAGCCACCGTCCCCCTTTACTGGGCCGGTTGGTTAGGGTTAAGGGCAAAAGGGGTATTTTATTTAGGAAGCAGCCACTAGGGCTAGGGTTTGGAGTCCTATATAAGCATGTAACCTCCACCTCTTTTGAATAAGAAAAGATCAATCTACTTTGCAGCCATTTGGCCGACTACCAAGGAGGGTGGAACCCCTATAGCATTCCAAGGGTTGATCCCCCTCAAAGATCAATCTACATAGAATTCCTCTAGAGTTCTATCAGTTTACTGCCTAGAGTATAGCCTAAAGCCCAAGAGAATGGCTAAAATTATGTTTCAATGACAATTTTCCAACACATTGATATACTCACAAGAACTCTAGATCTGGCATAACCCAAATCAAAACTACATAGACTTAACAAAAATATAAAGACCAACACCAAAAATGTACTCAATGGATTCTGATAAAGCTGACTATGGAATATCTTGTATTTCATAAGTTTTTGATGAGTTTTATTGGACTATAATCAAGATAAATCATTAAATGTCCAAAAAATTAAACAAAGAAGAATGGCTTGGTGCATCAGGCTACCGCCAATATGGCATCTATGGAGGGTCACTATATGCATCCTTTCTTGGATATTGTTTCCATGACTAAAGTTCTAATCACCCAGGCCATAGAGGTGTAACATAAACAAACCTACCTTATGAACAAAGGTCAATAATCTCACAATGAATTTGGGTTTGGCCCAAATTTGATCATTATCCTGGTGAAAACTACAACCAGAAGCCAAAAACTTGAATAATTCAAGCCACTTAATGCAGCTCACAAGTCTACCATAGTAGCACCTCTATGTACAGAACACTAAATTTGTGGAAGGTTAAAGGTTGAGTTTCCACTATAAGCACAGAAAGACAATCAAAAGCATCTTTACTAAACAAGTACATATTCGACCTTCAAAAATTTCCCCAACTACATCAGCCATATGTCTATTAATTACTTCGACATCGGCTACCTCACGTACCAACAAGCCCATGTTCCTATGCATTTTGCAGTTATCATCTTCACCATGCCAGAAACAACTTTCCTCTGATGCAGGATTTGCTCGGACCTTGCCAATGGCATGCCTTCTATCCACAAACATAAACTAGTTGTGGTCCTAGCTAAAAATGAGAACCTAAGCTAACCTTGTTTGCATTTCCATTATTTAGGCTCATTTTAATGATATCCCTCAAGAACAGTCTTTCGCATTCTGAAGTATAAGAAGATATATGCTGACAGTAAATTTCATCAATGGCTAAAATTAAAAGCATTGATAACAAAAGGATGCAGCTCACCAAATTGTGTCTAGTCTTGAATTGTATGATAAAATGCGGTTCATCTTATTGTCATTTAAAAGATATATAAAGGAAATGCTAATTGGTTTTGGATATATCTCTCTGAGCAACAACAGACTAATGATAATTGTAAGGCATCTATATAAGCTTTAAACCTGCTATCACCTAATTCATTTATAGCCATAAATTCAGGCTTTAATTGCATCACTGGATTATCAGACAACCAGACTATAAAATTGCAAATAGTAACTGCCACCAAGCACAATCAAAAGAAGCAACTAGACTGACTTTGGCAGATAATATGACTTATGCAAAAAGTTCAAGAAGGAAAACCTGCACACAGCCCCATTCAAGGGCACCTCCTCCAAGATACTCATTTGCAAAATCTACTTCAATAGCTTCATGTGGCTGATCTTCGATCAAGCCCGAGGAAAAAACCTATAAAGAAAAAGATAGGATGAGTATTTCAGATGCACATTATAAATTAGCATGCTTTCCTGATACAAGAATTCAGATGCACAACAATTTTACCTCAAAAGAACACAGAGGAACAGTAGATGTACTCCAGTTAGCAGCTGTAGGATATGTAACGCCGTGATCACTGCTTTCCCTAGGAAGAACTTTTCGCTCAAAGGAAACATATCCAGTGGGCATTCTTAAGCATATCCTCTCAAAGTAGTGAACAAGGCATCTTACTTTCTGTTCTTGAGAGTGTTTTCCATTACGATTAAGTGAACTAGAAAAATTGACATATTCAATCATTTCAGTAGCAACATGGCAGAAATATGCAATTTAATAACTAAAAAATGAAACAGTTCACATCACATCCAATATGATAAGGACATGTCAAATCATCAAATCATAAAAGGTGATACAAACAATGGGGATTGCACAAGAGGGTAGGATGGGGAAAAGAGGACTTGGAATAATCAGGAGCACAGAGTTACTGGATAACTCACCAACAGAACAAATATAAACACTATAAGATGATGCTTACTGTCAATTGTAAGGTATTATAAAGGCAATCATCTATGAGATATGCTGCAAACACGCTTAAAATAAGTACCAAGGTCAGGATTACTATAAGGTGAGCGAATGGAAGATCAGCAGTTTTGAGGATCATCTCCTTGTAATATACTGAGGAATATGGACAACTGATTGAAGCCAATTAAACTGCCTAGCTACTAGTAGAAAACTGCATGTTTCAGAAATCAACTGTCCCCTCATCCTATTTATCTCTACCTCTGAATGATGCTAAATTGCATTCCAACATCAGTGATGTTGACTCACACTGTAAATTTGGACAGAGAGATGATTAAAAATTGTTAGCCATGTCAGGCCATGATTGTGGGTATAGAAATGTTGTACGATAATGTATTTGATACATAGCAAAAAGAGTTAACCCTAGTTGGTTTGCTACTTTAAGTTGTTTGGGATTGTTTATTATATATGTATATAATATATCATACGCCACTCCTCTAATCAGGATAATCAACTCATATGCCTTATGTCAGAAATAAATTGACAAACAAAGAGCAAATGTAGCATATAATTTTTATATGAAACTACATATAAAAAGTAAAACGAAACCAATTATTAATGATTTATTTAAAATATTTTAATTACCCATTTATGGGTTACTTATACGTGTACCTGTTGTGCCTCGGTGTGGCCTCCTTTAATGGGGCCAGGCCACATCTAATTAGGCAGGTGTTAGCCACAGCTCCAATTCAAAAAATTAAGCCGCTGGGTTCGCAAAGCCAAGCCCACGACGTAATCCCAAAGATATGAGAGAGAGAGAGAGAGAGAGAGTCTCCTTTCCCCAGCATACCCTCACCTGTCGCAGAGGCTCATAACATTGATGGTGGATATGCAAACAACAACAAGAAAGAATGGTGGGTGGCACTTGGTTAGTTTTTCTTCCCTCTCCTCTTGCTTCCTCTTCTCCTCCTCATCGTGTTAAAACTGAGGAATTTTCTTGTATATTTAGCTTTTTATTGATTTTACTAGAGCTATGAGTCACATACAATCATGACCTAGGACAAGAAAGTCACATGAACCAGGACATGATGGGTTCATGGTTCCATGGGTGCTATATGGCCATATGAGCAGAGATAGCATAATTTCCATGCAATTGAGAATAGGCTTTCAACTGATGAATTTTGTGGTGATAAAGCTGGTTATATAGGTAGTGCAGGATTCTTAAACTGTAGGCTGTTATCAGATGGATCCAGCTTCATCATATGCTGCATCAAAAAATCTAAGGCAAAACTTAAGAAGTACAACTTTGGTCTTGAAAGTTTTCCATCTGTCTTATAAATAGAAATTTAGCAGGTAGATAATTGTTGTTACTAATGATCATATAAAAATGTAAATATACATTTGTGGCAAGATGTTTTCAGATTAACAATTATAATTATTAATTAAAGCAAGAATTGAGAGTCAGCATATACATACATGACTCAAAACTAAAAGTTGCTTGCCTTATGCCAAGGAAATGAAACTTCATAGGCCACTAGCTAATGAGACCTTTTTTTTTTCAGAGTAAACCTGAAGATACACATAAAGCATAATGCTTGAAAGAAAGTTTAACTGAAATAAAATCTATCCTGCACCAGTTGTTATCTAAGAGATATTATGTCAAGTGCGACTTTACTTCATGTGCTTGAATAAAACTGAAATGACAAAATCAGGACAATACAGTCCATGAATGTCTAAGTGCACTTACAAATATAGTGTAAGGACTAAGTTACTACAAAATTTCCAAATAACTGTCAGAATCTAAATATACATAGTTTTCTGTGCGTGACATTCAGAATCCATTCAGTGATCATTAACAATGAGATGTATATATGCAGAACTAAATTTTGCCATCCAATCAAGTAGAATATAGCATAATCGTATAATACCATAAACCTCCAGGGATAAAGAATGAGTTTAAGAGCCAGCACAAAGCACTTACGCGAACAATTCATCGAAATTGATGATTGGAGGACATCTCGCATCCCTATCCCTAGTGGGAAACAAGCAAAACATTGCACAAGAGAGCAGAGCGGCTATCAATTCCTGATGAGTCATGAAACGCCAAATCAATCAGGATACCATATGTATCAAGATACAAAAATGTGAGTAAGATATACAACAAACAATCCCATTTAGCTCCACATAACGGAAAAAACCACAATGGAGAAGAAAGACAAGTAAAAACCAAATGGAACACTCAATCGTTGGGTTGACCACATAAAAATTTTCACCTGATTAAGAAACACTAAGCCTGGTTCTTGAGGTCCCATGAAGCGAAGCCCAGCCTTTCCTTCACCAAACATTTCGTCGGACTTCAGATAATGTGCTTCTAAGAGAGAAGGTAAACGTAGCAACAGTCTAGCCATCCCCGGAATGGCCTCTTCGAACCACACCCTCGAATCCATCCCAGACATCATCTGCCAAAACCAAAGGAAAACAAGAAAGTCAATTCACATACTAAAATTCGGTTTATCTCGCAGGTAAACCGCATACTAACTGCCCCCTATGGTCTTCTTTGCTAAAACTGGTCAAACCCGAGCCCTTCAAAGACAGAGGAGGAGCAAAAAAAAGGGGATTAGGAAGAAGAAGATGAAGAAAAAGAAGAAGAAGAAGAAGACCTCATCAAAGAACAGGGCGTATCCAGAAGCGGTACGTGGGGCCAATTCCCCGGAGGAAAGGCCGAGGGAGTCCCTGAGGTCGAGGATGGCGTCGAAGAGGACCCCGCCGGAGCGGACGCGGCTGACAGCGGGGCCCGAGGCGAGGGCTTTGAGGGCTTCGAGGGCCTGAGAGGGCCAGAAGAGGGCGGAAGATCGGAGGAACAAGGGGAGGAATGGGAGGATGGAGTTGAGATCCTCCCTCTTCTCCATGTCGACGCTCGAAATCGCGCAGGGAAGAGCAAGCAAAGACGAGCGAAGCCAACCCCAACGACTCCACCGTGACTCGTTTTAAAGCTGGTCAAGATTTTGGCTCGGGACAAAGCTAGGAATTTTCCGGATGATACGGAACAAATCGGGCCCTCCATTATCCAATATAACATCTCAGCCGTTCATTCGTCGACCGGCTGTGGCCATTAATCGAAGGAAGTATTTCATAAAACCTTAACGATATGTTATTATAGTTGATTTGACATTAATTGAAGAAATTATCTCATTAACTTAAGAAAGCATCTCATAAAACCAAAATTATCTTTAATACTTTCACTCTTTTGCATTGAACCGATCGGTCCATAAGACTATACAAAAATATTGTCATGGGAGGGATTAATGAACTGTCGAATACAAAGGATCTGTCATGTCAATGATATTTTGGGATACAAGAAAACTAAGAAAATTAATGGAAAAAAAAGGAAAAAGTTAAAAATAAAAAGTTTTTTTTTTCTAAAAATCATCCAAAATATATAAACCCAATTTAACTTACATGTGAGAGGGAATATCATAGTGTGGAACTCTGTTTTTGAGATTGTTTACACCCAATATTTCACCGAATTGTAATTTCGAATTTTATTTTAGAACCTATCTATTAGAGTTGAAAATGCTTCGAATGCTCGACACAACATCAACTTACACAAAAATCAAGATTGAACGAGTTTTTGACGTAGTTCATCTGACACTCTAATCAGTCATGAAATAAAAATAAAATTTTTAAATAAAATAATAAGTAAAATTTTCATAATGATTTTAATAAAATATAATATTTTATGATAGGAGTGAAATATTTTGTCAGTAATTTATGTTGGGCTGATGTCCGGCTCAATCATTGATTGGAATTGCATCTCTTTTGTGTTGACTATGCTATAGAATAGATATTCTTCTATCATTAATGATAAAAATATTGTTGTATTACTCCCCCTACATCATTAAAAAAAACGGTGATTACTTATTTGCATTAGGTTCTTCAAGGATTTTCATTGAGATTTATTTATGGTTTAACTAATGATAAAAATGATGGTGTATTGCTCACCCAACATCATTGAAAAAAACATGATTACTTATTTGCACTAGGTTCTTCATTTTCATTAAAATTTATATATCGGTTTATATTAGTTTTTTCCCTTCATGGTCTATTTTTAGTGTTGTTTGTCCACAAAATATTTAGCTATTCTATTTTCCTAGGCACAATGTTTGTTTATCCAATAACGGAAGTTTCTCTTGTTATTTGGTCCCTCATAATTTCAATATATAAGCTCCATATATGAAGGGCTCTAAATTCCTTTTTCAAATATACAAAATTTATATATGAAATAATCCACCAACTAATCAATTTACTTTCACAATAAAAAAAAAGTCTACTGCTATAAGTTTTTCAACAAAAATATAAAAATAATAATATTAAGCAAACATTTAAATCACTCCAAGTGTCACATCCTTTTTTTTTAATCACATCTTTATATGCAGAGTCAAATAGATAGACATCACTTTATTTATCATTATAAATATTTATTACAATTTATTTATTCATCAAATCATAAGCAGAAAGGTAAACATAATGATGTTAACTCAAAGAATCATTCAAGTGGTTTTACCTAACGATAGAGGAAGGTCCACTCTCCATTGAAATCTGATTCAGTGCTAGTGGGAGACTACTCTAAAAATTTAAAATTAAAAAATTCAGCAACACTAAGTAGGAACCTCAAAAGTCAACTCAAAATAAATACATAATCAAAAATTAATCATCCAATTGGCATATATTAAATACTCAAAGGAACACTTCCCCAATAGCGAATGTAGAGACTTTATCCTACGGGATGAGTTTGTATAATTAAATCAAATATTTGATTTAGGAATCAAATATTATTTCCTTACATGCTAGTATAATTTAGGGAAGGTTAATCATACTTCCTTATTTGCCATTATGAATTCAGAAATGATTATTAAGCATTCCAAATATGATGATATCATATTTGTTAGTATATTAAATAAAAATAATTTATATTAAATAATAAATAGATATAAAAAATAAAAAAATTCTTTTAATGGAGGCTCACCTTCTCCTATTTAATGAGAGGGATTTCTCTCATTCGTTCCTCACCGAGCAGAACTCAGTAGCGAGAGGAACAAAGAGTTTCATCCTACTAAGAATATGTAGGTTCTCCTTACCTTTCTTGAAATTAAAAAATTTTATTTGGATTCCATGTTAAAATTTTAGATTAGTATTAGTTATTGTTAAATTAAAATATTTTATCCTTTGATATCCTTTAAAAGTTTTTATTTTTTAAATATACTGAAATTGTATATGTTTTATGATATTTGATTTTTTTCATTGTATTGTAGTTATCTTCTAATCTTATTTAGATTAAAATATATCATGAGTAGTTCAAAAATAATTTTTAATTCTTTAGATGTTAAATTTTTTATTATTGATTAGAATATGTTATCTAAAATTTTTTATTTTTTAAAAAATTTAAAATATTATTATTTGATCATGTTAATATTATTCATATTATATGTCTTAAAAGTATGATTTCTAATTCTTATTAAATCAAGAATATTATTTTATCATGTTGAAGCTTATCTTTCCTTATCATTTATTTAATCTGTTATTATAATTTAATATATTATTATTAGTAAATATATATTGTTGTAATTCGAAATTTATGAAATTGGATAGAATTGGGTTAAAATAGTTGGTAGGTCAGGCCCAACCCATAGGTCGGGCCCTAGCCCACAAGCTAACCCATCCTAGCCCAATACGGGCAATCATGGGTTAGGGTTAGCCCAATCTAATATGATGCATGTATAGTTATGTGTAGTGCACATGACCCTGATCGATATTTGGGTCAACTCAACCTAGTCCAATATTATGTAATTGTTGGATTTGAGCCCAAATATTGATTGAATTAAACCAGACTTGATTAGTCCAAATCAATTTAGGGTGGTTCCGAATTGGTTTTACTTTTCAAGTCAGTTTAACCTAAATTTAACCTAATCTAGTCTAAATTATACTAGTCTATGGTGGTTCCAAACCAGTTAAATGAGAATTAGAGATCGATTCAGTTAAGTTATAGTGAATCGAGTTTGATTAGACCGATTTAACTAGGGTTCAAATCAATTGATGGCTATTTGGTATTATTGATATTGATGATGTTGGAAAGAGATGTTTTAAATGTGTTATTTCATCCCGATATAGATATTACCAGTGTGAGATTATGTTATTTTTCTACCAAAGGTAGATAGGGCGATTCCCTTCGAGGATTAGTGAGCCATCAGACGTGGCGGTTGGACGGTTCCTCCATCCGCTGTTGGGAGGAACGTGTCCCCACTTTGGCGGGTGAGGGACACCACTCCATCCGCTATTATGAGTGTGATATGAGTTTATCTCCGCCCATTGCTGGGAGAATACAAACTCTTCCCGTAGGATAAAACCTCTCTATCCATTATTGGAGGAGTGCTCCTTCGGGTATTTGATGTACACCAATAGGATGATGGATTTATTATCATACATTTATTTTGAGTTGACATTTGGGGTTCCTACTCAGCATTGCTGAATTTTCTTTATTTTTGATTTTCAGAGCAGCCTCCCACTAGCACTGAATCAGATTTCAATGGAGAGCGGACCTTCCTCTACCGCTAGGTAGAGTCAGTTGGATGTTTCTTTGAGTTAACATCACTTTGTTTACCTTTCTACTTATAACTTGATGAATAAATAATTATAATAAATATTTATAATGATGAATAAAGTGATATTTATTTATTTGGCTCTGTATGTATAGAAAGATGTGATTCTAAAAAAAAAATTTCAGCATGTGACAGTTTGTGTTCTCTCAACAATGGATGGAGGCAAACTCATATCGGATGGAGTGGTATCCCTCACCTATTAAAGTGAGGACATATACCTCCCAATAGCGGATGGAGAAACCATCCAACTACCACATCTGACGGTCTGCTAATCCTCGAAGGGAATCGCCTTACCTACCCTTGGCAGGAAAATAACATAATCTCACACTGGTTACATTTATATCGGGATGAAATAACATATTTAAAACATCTCTTTCCAACATCATCAATATCAATAATACCAAATAGCCCTTAATTGACTTTAACACTAGTTAAATCAGTATAATCAAACTCGATTTACTAGAACTTAACTGAACTGATCTCTAATCCTCATTTGACTAGTTTGGAATCACCCTAGACTAGTATAATTTGGACTAGATTAGGTTCAATTTAGATTAAACTGACTTGAAAATCAGACTAATTCGAAACCACCCTGAATTGATCTGGACTAATCAAGTATGGTTTAGTTCAATCAATGTTTGGGCTCAAATCCATCAATTACATAATATTGAACTAGGTTAAACTGACCCAAATACCGATCATGTGCACTACACATGATTGTACATGCATCATACTAGGTTGTGCCAACCCTGGTCTACGATTGCCCACATTAGATTGGGCTAGGTTAGCCTATGGGCTAGGGCCCGACCTATGGGTTGGGCTTGGCTTACATGCTATTTTAACTCATTCCTATCTAATTTCATAAATTTTGAATTACTACAATATATATTCGCTGATAATAATATATTAAAATATAATAATAAATTAAATAAATGATAAGGAAAGATAAGCTTCAACATGAGGAAATAACATTCTTGATTCAATAAGAATTAGAAATCATACTTTTAATACATATAACATGAATAATTTTAACATAATCAAATAATAACATTCTAAATTTTAAAAAAGATAAAAAAATTTAGATAACATATTCTAATCAACAATAAAAATTTAACATCTAAAGAATTAAAAATTATTTTTAAACTACTCATGACATATTTTAATCTAAATGAGATTAGAAGATAATTGCAATACAATGAAAAAAAAATCCGATATCACAAAACATATACAATTTTAGTATGTTTAAAAAATAAAAAATCTTTAAAGAGTATCAAAGGATAAAATATTTTAATTCAACAATAATTAATACTAATCTAAAATTTCAATATGGAATCCAAATAAAAATTTTTAATTTCAAGAAAGGTAGGGAGAACCTACATCTTCTAAGCACGATGAAACTCCTTGTTCCTCCCACTGCTAAATTCTGCTCGATGTAGAAAGAATGAGAGAAATCTCTCCCCTTAAATAGGAGGAGGTGAGCCTCCATTAAAGAAAAATTTTCTAAATTTTTATATTTATTTAATATAGATTATTTTTATTTAATATACTAACAAATATGATATCATCCTATTTGGAATCTTTAACAATTATTTTCTAATTCGTAATGACAAACAAGGAAATAGGATTAACCTTCCCTAAATCATACTAGCATGTAAGGAAATAATATTTGATTCCTAAATCAAATATTTGATTTGATTACACTAAGAATTTAGTTCGCTATAACTTGAGTTGAATATATATATATATATATATATATATATATATATATATATATATAGTTCAATCAAAAATAAATAAAACAACTAAACTTGATGCAGATCTAACCCACCTTGTGATTCAATCACTTGATTTTGTATTTTTTTATCGAACAAAAAGAATACTATCCCTATATTTAAAGAAAAATATTATTTTTCATGCATATACAAAAACCTAATGTTCCAAAATAAAAATGTTGAGATGGATATATGAAATTCCTAAGAAGAATAAAAAAATAATAATAACTAGGTGTAACTCCAATGCAAAATAAAGTGAAGGAGAAATATCTAACACGATGTGTTTCTCTTAAAAAGTGATAAGTTGGGACGACTAATATTAGTAATGCAGTGAGAAACAAAGAGAGACCTAAACATATTTTAACGAATATTATAAATAAAAAGTTTAGATACTCTTGATTTGAGAACTTAATAGTGATAAATATGCATGTAATATATTGTAAATAATTGAGATATTACGGCTTGCTGTTTTTTTCTTTATTCTTTAGTACTCTTTGATTGGTGACATCAGTGGGCATTCTCAAACTGGCCCTCAAACTGGATTTAGCCTATTCAAAAAATGGTAGGAGCTTAGGTATCAGTGTCCTATCAACAACAAGAAAAGATCCAGATTAATCAACTTTTACAAGTTGGCAAAAGCTTAAAACATATGGGTGCATGTGAGGACATGCTTATCTTGTTAACCACTCCATTCCATCTGTGCAGAACTGCTGTAGGGGGAGGAAGCTTTGTTGCAAACTGAAGTCACAAGCTTTGATGTGGAGTTTTTTTTTTTCTCTTTCTTGAACTCTCCAATCTAACCCTCATCATGTCATCACAATCATCATAAAGTGTGAGAGGATTGCTTCTTGGGAGGGTGCTCTGTGTTGGGTTGATGCTGCCTTTTCAGGTTGCCCATCTCTTCCTTTCCCTCTCTTCTCCTTGGAATGATTCAATTCAAGGTGCACAAGACATGAATGTATATGTGCAAGCAACTCCTGGTTTTTTTCATCTTGATTTTGTTGATTCATATTATCATAATTTATTCTTATATTTTAAGACGTCATCTTATAATATTTTATTTTAAAAGAATTAATATAGAGCATAAATGATAAGGGTAAGCGAGGAAGACAAGATTTAATCTTAATTATCTAGTTTAGTTCGATGTTTTGTTGAAAAATATAAATTTTGCTAAATAAAAAAAATTTAAATTACGTATTTATCTTGATATTAATATATTTTACATCAACATAGACAATGACATGTTGGAAAATAATTTTTGTTATCATCGTATTAATATATTTCGATGAAACTGATTCACTCGTCGCAGGCCGATTCGATCATCTGTGAGGTGAAAATAATAAATCACTTTTTTGAGGTATGAAAGAATACAAATATTAACAAAGAAAAGTATATTATGCTATCTACTTACTTTCGTATTTGAAAGATTTACTTCAGTAAAGATAATAATATGTAAAAAATATATTTTTGTTATTGTTAGACCAATTTTTGAACTAAGTTATACTCGTCAATCACATCTCTATTTTCAAAAATAAAAAAAAAATCAATGATAAATCTTTCTTTAAAAAAAACTTGCTCTTTTGCTCTTTTGTAGATAAATCACTCATCGTATGATGTTAGCAAAAGTGACACGGTCTCCACAACTTTGAACTATTATTCCATCTGTTCTTGGCAGCATCAGCTCTCACAATGAGAAAAGATGATTCTGGAAATAGATTGAAAGAACTAAAATAAAAAGAAGAAGTTGAGAACCACAGTAAAAGGTAGATCGAGCCACTCCAGTTTTCTCGATCTTTATTGAAGCAGATAAAAGAAATATGCGCACAAGAAGAACAAAAAGAAACGCACAGCACCTGCACGTAAATGTCCCCACAAAGGCAATAAAGCCGATAGAATCCACAGCAAGCAGTGTGCATGAAGAAGAAGGAAAGCTACTTATTCCCTCGCTTCTTTTTGCTCCAACTTCCGAAGATATATCATGGCGAGATCGATCGCCGTGGCAGAGAGGCAGGCAAACGGCAAGCTCTTCTGCCATGGTGATCCTGCGTTTGGCCCCTTCGTTCTCCCTGGTTCGCAGGCCTACCACCGTCTCCATGCAGCACTCCGATCTGAACACCCAGAGAACACGATGGAGGCAGCCTCATGTGTTCTTGGATACGATGGACACCACCTTGTGCCAGTCTCACAAGGACTCGCCCCTGTTCCCCCCTCTGAATCAGGCAAGTTCTTCTCTCTTCTTCGTCCTCGTGTTGCCGTTGATCTCACGATGAGGGAGGGTTTTGGCAGAGTGTGTTGGCAATCATATGTGATGATGAGCCAGGGACAAAGCTGTATCCATTGACCAAGAGAAGATCCAAGTCTGCCCTCCCCGTGTCTGCACATTACAGGATCATTGACTTTGTGGTGAGCAACTGCATCAACAGTGACATCACGAAGATGTATGCTCTAACTCAGTTTAACTCTACCTCTCTAAATTCTCACATATCAAGAGCTTATTCTGATGTTAAGCTGGGGAAGGATGGTTTTGTGGAGGTGTTGACTACATACCAGAGTGCTGAAGACCTCGGTTGGTTTAAGGTCTGCTGTAACATGCACCATCCTCATCTTCTACTTCATCTTCTTGATGTTCTTGAGAGCACCGAGACTGATGAACAGAGTTTGCCTTTTGTGATCGTAGGGAAATGCTGATGCGGTCAGGAGATGGTTGTGGCTGCTGGAAGAGCATCAGGTGAAGGATTTCTTGGTTCTCCCTGGTCACCATCTCTACGAGATGGATTACAGGAAACTGATCAAGGCTCACAGAGATAACAGAGCAGATATAACTATTGCGATGTCTAAAAACGATCGAAACTACGATGCAAGTCATGATTTCCTTCTGCACACCAGCAAAAACCAGTTTCTTGGTCTGATGTTAGCACCAGATTCAGTTCACAGTCCATCCTCAGCAGTAAGTTGTCATCCTTCATCAGAGCAAGAGAATGCTCATTGCTCTATGAATAAGAGAAACCAAGATATGTCAATGGCTTTCTATGTGCCGAACTAAGTGATCATTGTTTTTTCGGATTAAGGTCACAACCACAACAAAAAACCCGGTTTCGAATGCTGAGAACATGGGGATATATGTCATCAGAAGGGATATTTTGATCAAACTTCTGCAGGAGCAGCTACCAAAGGCAAATGATTTTGGAACAGAAGTATTACAAGGTGCAATTGCCTTGGGAATGAAGGTTGGTACCTTCTTGTTTCAGCTCACTGATTTGTTCCATTGCTGTAACATAATTCTCTTATTCATGGATCAGGTTCATGTTTATATGTTTGATGGACATTGGAATGATCTCAGAAACATTGAAGCATTTTACCAGGTCAATATAGAGAGCATAACTAGATCGATGAGCACCGAGTTAGTACTTCTGCTTACAGAACAAGAGAACAGCTTTACTTTCATCAATCGACTGATATCCATCTTTCTCTTTTGTTCTGCTGACAAGCTTGTCTTGGTTGCAGCTTCCATGGCAGGCATCCTGCAATCTACACATTGCCAAATTATCTGCCACCAACTACAATATCCAATGCAGTCATAAAGGACAGCATTATTGGTGATGGCTGCCTCCTAAATGTAGGTGACTAGCTTCTATCGTCATCAAGAATTTTAAAGCAAATTATAGCACTGCAACTGTCTGATTGATTCATGTGTTCATTTCGGATGGTTGCAGTGATCCATTACGAAGACAAGATCATCGTAATTATCTGTGCTTGTTTTATGATTGACTTACATCTGTGTGCGCATTTTACAGACTTCTAAGATAGTTGTTTATGATTGAATAACTAGGCTATAACCTTCTATGTTTGATTATGTTAAGAGTAGAGGTGCAAGATCAGTAACTCTGTGATCGGCACACGAACATTTGTCGGTGATGATGTGGTGATCAAGAAATCTGTGGTTATGGGCAGTGACATCTATGAGGTGCGCCCTCTGTAAGATTCAAAAGATACAAATTAAACAGTATAGTTGTGCTTATTTGTATGGATACATCAGATTGAGAACTTACTTCATATAATTCCATGTTTTCTTGACCTTATGACACAAATTCACGAGTTCATATTTTGTTGCTACCAATCAACGCTTTTTCGATTGCTGAACAGGCAGATGTGAGTTGGAACATGACAAAGACGCAACGCTCAGAAATCCCAGTTGGAATTGGTGAAAAGGCTCACGTTCAGAACGCGATAATTGATAAGAATGCGAGGATAGGAAAGAATGTCAAGGTAAAAAAAATTCAGACTTTTTATTCGGTTCGAGCTTATCAAGTTCGTAAATTCTCCTTATGAATGAATTGCGAATATTTTGCTTTCATAAGATGTTTCATCCACATACTGAAACAGACTATAACAAGTAAATCCAGCACAGAAACTTATTCTCAAGTAATTTCAGTATTACATTCAGAGCATCATAAACAGATATATTTGTAATCCAAGTTTGATCGGCTCTATTTTAATGATTGCAGATTGTAAACAAAGATGGTGTCCAAGAGTGTGACAGAGAGGCATCTGGATACATCATATCTGGAGGCATTGTTGTTATCCTCAAGAATGCAGTCATACCAGATGATAGCATCCTATAATTCCTCCACATAGTTTAGCTCAGATTTGTTGTGGAATTTAATTAAATTTTGGCCAAACAGGGAATAGAAATTTATAGAGAAATATTGGCATACCAAAAATTTAGAAGCCAAAGTCAATGTTTTGATCCGTGTATTTTCCTCATATGAGGGAACACGAAAAAAATTTAGTTCAATAAAGAGTCAGACAATTCACTTCTATTCTTAATAAGCAATTAGTGCAAATTTCTTGCAATATTTCGGGGATTTGTTTTTGTTTTATCAAATTACTAAATAAAGTATTTATTTATTTATTTGCTTGGCAGTCTGCAAAATTTTTCGACTTAAGACATGACTCAGTTCTTCAGGTCTGAACATTAATCTTTAAGATCCATCATCATTGATCACAGATAACTTAAGATTGTTTTGATATAATGCTCCTAATTTACACTGTTTCTCATTATTATTATTATCCTACCATACTAGCAATCCTTTTCTACAAATTTAACAATGACTCAATGTTTTCAGCTTCAAAGAGAATGTGGATCTCAAAACCTTTAAACTTACAACACAAAAGCTAATAAACAATTAATAAAACAATGCATTGGTTCTTTATTGGAGGATTGATCTCAGCTATGCTTTGGCACATGAAATGATACAAACAAGATTTGATATAATAAAGATTAATATCATTTATCACATTGATTTGCTTATTAGCAAGAAAGAAAGTAAATACAACCAATGGTGGGGCATCAAGCTTTAACCTAATTTAAGATAAATCCTGATAACACGAAAAGACAAATCAAACTCTGCCTCTATAAATCATGTAATATTTTCTCTTTGTTACAAATCGAATGACAAAAGTTCTCCAACAACATGATAAAATTCACTCCAAAACATATCACATTAATAGTGGCTGCTAAGAGTAATTCACTCAGTTTGCATCTGAGAAAGCTCTCCACAGAGCAGGAAGATCCAAGGCATCTTATTTCCATGTTCACCTTTTCTCTCTCATCTGAGATTTTGCTCTGTTCAAATCATGGAAATCCTCAACAAAGATGCGTTTGCCATGGCAAATCCGAGTCCTTGTCTCAGCTGCAGTATTTTAATGGATTGCAGACAGATGGATATCTCTTGGGATTCCAAAAGGCGGCCTTTGAAGTCTTCTGGGTCTGCATCTCAAGGATTGGTGAACTGGCCTTGTCCATGTTCATTTCATGGACCAAGGGGGAGCTCCCCTTGGGACTGAAGCCCTGTGGCTCAATGCTGGTCATCGTGTTTCATTCTCAGCGATGGCATCTTTGACACTTGTTGAGGCCTAGAACTGATCTGACCTCAACCTCAGCAGCAATTCATGACCACACTCATTGGCAATCTTCACTTGTCTTGCATGCATTAACTCGATATCTTTATACAGATCTGATTTTTACCGATGTATTAGCACATGATATAATAAGGATTTCGATGAGGAGAGTTCATTCGTGGCTTGCGAATGCTTCCTTATTATATATAATAAAGATATTATTATACATGAAAGATCAGTACCACTTCAATGTAGCAGTTCATGATGCTGCAGGCTCTGATGACATAGAAACAACGGAATCTCCAGAGATGATTAAGGTAATGTGGAAGTCCAATTAATCTTCTTGGAAACATATCATGAAAGGAATGCAGATCATAATCTGCATTCCACTTGAAGCTGCCCAGGGGGGAGGAACCTTGCTCCATTGGAGACAAACTTGCTGATAAAAAATGCGTTACATGTCACAACACCTCATTTCCTTCCACTTGAAGCAGGAAGTCCAAACTTGCTTACTTCTGGTATGGTGACATGCAGTGTATCCACCCCAAAGTCTCCTCAAACACGGCTGCCCTTGCCCATGAACAAGACAACCTCATCCATATCATGATCAGAATCCCTCTTGCCGTTCTCACAGTCTCCCTCTCTCATCTCTCCATTGCTTCCTTTAGAGAAAGAGAAGACACCCAGGGCTCACACATGTTCCTTGATCTTTGAGAGTTGAGATTTTGAGTTGCCAAAGGCCTCTAAATTACTGAAGCACATTTAGGAAGGTGGTGCAAAATCAGACAGGTAATGGTTTTTTGATCTTGTTTCTTTTAGTATTTTGGGAATGATTGGAGTGATTGTCTCGATGGGGTCTGGAATTATAAAGTTCTGTGCAGAAAAAATAATTGTGATGCAAATGTTCAGAGTGTTCTTTCCTGTGATCAAAGCATTTGATGTTAAACTATGAAGAAGGTACTGGAACGCCTGGTTAAGTTCTTTACAACGTTCATGAAGTTAATCTTTTTCTTAATAGATGATAAACTTGCTACCTATTTTTGTGACATCATGTGTTCATGAAGAACTCTGCTTCTCTTTGAGTCATGAATTCATTGTATAACTTATTGACATGTTAAAGTCTTGAGTTCAGTGGCAAGGCTTTATTTGAAATCTTATTTGCTTGAATGCTTTGTGACCTTCAAAATCTAAAGATATATTGTGATCTACATTCCCAATTTTCAGGCAAATTTTTTGGTGATTGAGACTCTGTAACTTGTGAAGAACCTGAAAGCTGTATCAAAAGTCTGAAACTGAAGGAGCATTTCACTTGCATTCTGAGTCGAGGTTTTCTGCGATCTGCAACCTTATTACATTGGTAGAATGGAAAGAAGAGAAAGGAGAACTTTGATTGAAGGACCAAGGGTGGAGTTCATGAGGTCCCAATCACAAGCCAATGCCCCAAGAAGATTTCATTCAAGCTATTACACTGTGGAATCCTTCTTGATACTTCTCTGCCTCACAGTCTCACTGCTAATTCTTCCTCTTATATTGCCACCATTGCCTCCACCCCCTTTCCTGTTGCTGTTCATCCCAATATGTATGCTTTTTATGCTACTGTTCATGGCTTGCATGCCCTCACGAGCCCAGGATGTCACCTCCCCCTACTTGGAATGTGCTGAAACTTTCTCATACACATGAAATTGGCCAACTCAGATTTTGTAATTTGTTTCAAATCTAATCTTAAGAATGTTCAATTGCAGAGTAAAGTGGCAAAATGTGGTCATTGTTTCAGAAGAAGTCTTGCCTGCATCATCAAATTTCTACTGTTCATCCAAGTCTAGCCAATCTCCTTGTGAGTTGGCCATGATATAAAATCTAAGTAGGCCTCAGATGCTTGATAGTCTTGTTATTTAAGTTTTTTTTTTTTTTGGTGATGGATTGCTAAACACAAGCACTTCACTTGCAATCAATTGGCAATAACATTTTCTTCCATAAATGCATGAGAAAATTTACATTCAACAAAAGAGGATAATAACCTGCAAATTATAGGGCCTAAGGTCATCATTCTTGATGAAGCAGGTTCTCATTTATCTGTATAAGACTTTGACTGATGCTTAATGGCCCTGTTATCTTTTTTTCAGCATTTAAAAATAAACTCTAAATTTTCTTCCATACTGAATCATTTGCAATGTCTTAGCAGTGATAACAAAACCCTAATTTGATTGGTAGCCACAATATAGTTAAATATTTATTGGAACTCTTTTCAGTTGTAATCTTGTTAAGAAGATGATAACAAGTAAACACAGGGCACTCAGTAAATATGACATAGAAATTGTTGTTATATTGTGTATTTTCACAATATTTTTATCTTTTCAAATATCTTATATTTTTAGAAAATCAATAGTGTTGCTAATTGATTAACCAAATATATTAACTCTAACCAGTGTGATTGTATATATAATTGATCTTGTAATTTTGGTTTGCTCTGATGCCAACAATAATAGTTTAATTCGGTTTACTTCTATATAATAAAAAAATTACTTTTTTTTAAAATTGAAAAAAAAACAAAGAAATCCTTGTGATAGCAGTCCATTTATTCAACCACACCGATGTCTATCTCATGTTCTTTTGTCTCATTAAGCAAAATTATTTCATGATTGGGTCATCAAGCTCAAATTTGGATCCACATTCATAATTATAACATGTGTAGCACCACCATATTTTAACAAAAAATTAATGAAAATGCAACGAATGTACATGATAATCCCCATAAGAATATGAAAATAAATTTACAGTGAAAAATATGAAAATAATGATTTTATTAGGGATATGTGCATCTATTATGTATACAGAGAAAATTCCTAAAAACACCCTGAGTTTCCATTATTTTCTGAGTAGCATCCCTTATCATCTAAAAGACAATATTACCCTGCGTAGCATCCGGGCCTTCATCCGTGTCGTCAAGATCGTGGCGGTCAACGTCGACAACGAGGTCCGCACTGGCGCCATTGGCTCTGTCCCGACCATGGACGACCTCCATGACATCCTCACGTCTCTTGAGCTCAACCACGACAATGTTGTCACCTCTGCCAACTCCCTCGCTGTCCTCGCCACACTGTCGTCCCTGGCCTCTAGCGTAGTCTTCCGCCCAGACCTCCTCCTTTACATCTACCCCCTGCTTGCATTCCATGCCCACACCGGCTCCCGTCTCTTCGTCAACACCTACCCCTACTTCGTGTACGTGAAGGATCCATTCGACCTCACACCCGAAGACACTCTCCTCGACCCGGGGTCTGTCGCCTTCACCGACCTCATCTACGCCAACCTGCTCCACGCTCAGGTCGACGTCGCATACCACGCCATTGCGGTCGTAGCGTCGCCTTCCTTGAAGCGCGACAGGGTCGAGGTGCGGGAGTCGGAGACGGGGCCCGGAGAACGCAGCACGATACAATGGCAACCTGATTAAACTGGTGGCAATGCGGAAGGGGACGTCGTTTTGGGCCTACATCTTCGTCCTCTTCAACGAGAACCAAAAGGCGGGGCCGTCCTCTGAGCACAACTGCGACCTCTTCAAGTCTGACGGCACCCCTTATTATCGTAGAAAGTATTTGCCCATTTAGGGGGACGACAGGACCTCACGAGACAGGGTTGGGGCCTCACAGGGGTGGAGGCAACCACATCGCGGCAGAAGGTGGCCACAACGGGAGAAGGGGATGACAGGGCCTCGCGGGTGGTGGGCAGGGTCTCGTGGGACGACAGCGTCGCGGGGCGATGATAGGGGAGGGCGACGATAGGTACTCACGGACGGAGGGCAGGGCCTCAAGGGACGGTGGCGCGACGGGACAACGACAGTGGAGGGTAATTTCGTCTTTTAAAAAATAAATGATACTACGTGAGAATAAAATAAAAAAAAATTAAAAAGAATAATTTATAATGCATGGCAGGCTATCTCGGATCAGGTTGCTTGGGTTATTCGACCCGCTAATCTTGGCCCAATCCGGTCAATTTTATCCGTTTACTTGATCGTCTGAGCCCAACACACAGTTCTCGTTGAGCCCGGCCCAAGGTTAAACCGGCCTAATTCGCAACTCTACCACACGCCCTAAGAGTTGCTGCCCATCCCATTAGACCCGGCAACTCGGCGCAAGCGAGAGAACCAAAACCGAGTCGCCACCTCTCTCTCGGCCGCTGCCTTCTTTGTCAGAACCGTCACGACCGCCACCATCCCCGCCGCCTGCTGCGATGAAGCTCGACGTGGACGCTCTGCGGTACCTTTCCAAGGACGATTTTAGGGTTCTAACGGCCGTCGAGATGGGCATGAGAAACGTATGTTAATCTCTTCCATTCTATTGAATCCATAAAGAGCGAAAAAAAAACTGTTTTTTTTTTTTACTTTCACGAATTGTTCCTGTGTTTTCAGCACGAAATCGTACCAGCCGAGCTCGTCGATCGTATAGCCGGCCTCAAGTAAGCCTCCAAAACATCGATTTTTATTGTATTGACGAATATTTAGATTTGATGCTTGCGATTCAGGCACGGGGGGACGTACAAGGTGTTGAAGAATCTGTTGAAGCATAAGCTCGTGCACCACGATTCATCCAAGTGTCAGTACACCAGAAGTCAGAGATTTCAATTTCGAATTAATTTCCAATACGTGGAATTTACTTGTTTTGTTGCCTTTCTCCGTGCAGATGATGGTTTCCGGCTCACATATCTTGGGTACGATTTCCTCGCTATCAAAGCACTTGTCAATCGTGGTGTGTTCGCCGCCGTAGGCCGTCAAATTGGCGTAGGGAAGGAGTCTGGTATTCTATTACTTGTTAGATTAGCAATGCGTTCATTTGTTTTCACGTTCTTCTTTGCTTTCTCTCTTTGCGATAATTGTGATCAAAACGTTATGATCTATGTCAAAAGACATATTTGAGGTAGCCGCAGAAGATGGGACAATTATGGTGATGAAACTGCATAGGCTGGGGAGAGTATCATTCAGGGCTGTGAAGTCTAAGCGTGACTATTTGAAGCATCGGAGCAGCTACAACTGGCTTTACTTGTCACGGCTTGCTGCTCTCAAGGAATATGCTTTCATGAAGGTCTAGTTCTTTCTACACTGTTTTCCTCTTAGAATTTTTGATTTGTCTTTATGACATTGTTCACTTCTGTGGATGAAGGCACTAGGAGAGCATGGATTTCCTGTGCCAGATGCTGTTGACTGTAATCGGCATTGTGTGGTCATGTCCCTTGTCCAAGGTTATCCACTGTAAGGATCTTCTGGGGAGGCATGAGTGTTTGCTTTTCTCTACATGACACTGACTTCTATAATTATCATTGTAGTTTAGGGAGGCTTTTATTCACTTGGGATTTTTGTCTTCAGTGTCCAAGTGAAACGGTTGCAGAACCCAGACGAAGTATTGGAAACAATTGTTGGTCTTGTTGTTCGTCTAGCAGAACATGGTCTCATACATTGCGATTTTAATGAATTTAATATCATGGTACGGATGTTTCCTGATAGTCTCTTGAATGATGTGGAGCAAAGCACTAGCTTCTTTGTACTTTTTTTTTCAAAATATCTGATCCAAATTATGTCAAATTTCTTTGTCAACACTTTTGACTTCAAAATGACTTGCATGTCCATTTTCACAGTTGATGTTTGTTTTTTAATATTTTGTCCCTACTTAAATTGTACAGGTATAGGTATTTTCTTTTTGAGGGGACAGTGTGACACTAGTTAGCAGTGCTTACCTGTGACTAAAGGAGGAATACTTGGTCCACATGAGATCTGATCCTTGATCCTTGGGTTTTCTAGTATACACATGACATCAAATTCAAAACATGTATGAGACATCTGTTGTGTCTTCAGCTCTTCCTCACCAATATTATCAGTAAAAGAGTTGACAGTGCTTCTAATGGATGAAACTGTATTTAGATCTTTTAATTAAGTAGGGGCTGCTGACTAGTTTAAGGCTGAAATCAGGAAGCAAGACCTTAATGTCTGTAGATATGAAAAACAAAGACCACCTGAACAAAACTCAGTTGATTATCACTTTTTAAATCATAGTTAGGAAATGTGAAGTCAGACACTACCACTGGTGGGTAGACTGTATTTTTTTTGCCTTAAAGGAAAGCTAGTTAGTTTGCGTTAGATTATTCCTTTTCGCCAAGGATAAACATGCTAGTTAGTGCATTTCAAATCATATCTGGGCATGTGATATTGTCAAATATTTGTATGTCACATCGACCTGTCTGGCCTTCCTTGTAATTTTAGCTCAATTAAATTTTTTTGACCTTTGATATGTGAGCATGGAAGGATTGTAGAGCATGATGGTTTGGGCATATTTTTGGCACTTCCAAATTATCCTTGCTTTTTAGATGCACGACTTGATTATAACTTTAAAATGCAAATGGTTACAGGGTGTCAAATATTTCAACTTTCTAATTGAAGTTCTGGCAACTGACCTGTGTTCATCTGCATATTTGTGGGTGATCTTCTGTACTCATGAGTCTTAGATGGAAACTATATTGGTGAATTTCAATTTGCAAGTATGCAGTGTTTTCTGATAGTTTGGTGCCCTTTAACAAAGGATTTGTCATTCCCATGAATTACCAGACAAGGACCTACACTTTCTTTTGTCAAATATTTAAGAACCAAAGAAAAGGAAAAAACCTTTTGTAAAGCCAGATAATTGTTCCATTTTTTTTGGTCTATGACTTAACTGTAAAGTGAATATATTATAGCGTGATGTTTTTTTTTTTGAAACAAGACTGGAAAAGAGACTCTGATGTGTTTTTGGCAAATTGCATATCAGATTGAAAAAAGAGCCTATGATGTTTTTGGCAATATATTTTTTTGCATAGCTCTGGTCTTCTTATATTCAAAAATAAAACAACAATAATCCATAATGTACCAATTATTGCGGATGGCTACATAGATCTTTTCCTGTCATTGAGCTTTATTTAAGATAATATCACTTGGTGAACTAAGAGCAAGTCAGTTCTTTTTCTATTAGGTTTCCCTTTGCTTCTTCTCACACCATTAATTCTAATCATGCTCACTTTATTTAACTGGGGGAATGTGTAGGCCTTTTTCAAACATGAACATAGTATCCTAAATAGTTTTTGTTTTCAATTTATACTTTTTTAGTGCTATATCTGATTGTTCATGTGTATAAGAATTCTTTACTTTATCTTCTCCCACCCTTCCATCTCAACAATTTTACTTTTGCAAACACTAACTTTTTGTATATGTCATCTTCTAACTTCTCAACAATCTAATCTATACAACGTGGTTGGCCTTACAGGTAGTTGGGTTTCTTATATCCATATGTTGTTCAATTTCTACTTGTCTCAGCTTTCAAATCTTAGTATCTCTTGTAGTAGATTTTCTTTTTTTTCTCAGCAACAATAACTTTTGCTTTTACAAATTTGTGTTCTTTTTTCTTCGCTTGCATTTTATGTCTGTTCTAATTTTATTCTGTGGTTGCCTTTCTAGATAGATGATAATGAAGAGGTCACCATGATTGATTTCCCTCAGATGGTGTCAGTTTCTCATCGCAATGCAAAGATGTATGCATCTCTTTTTTTTGTTCATTTCTCGATTATAACTATTGTGGCATTAGTCAAGGTTTTAAGCATCAGTCGGTCTGACCAAGTATTGGCTGTTAACCATATAGTTCGATATTAGTACAACGTACAAATCTTTTATTATTTAATGCAATGATACTGCACGGTATGGATTGGTATGCTATCTGGTATACCAGTAGCGTACTAGTCTGGTAGGTTACTGAAACCAGTATTGGACATGGTATTCGATACTCGACATAGATAATCAGCAATTTATCATTTTTAACCACTGGATAGTATTCTTAATGGTTGATGCTTGTGACTGTTCCTAAATCAAATTTTTTTCTAGGTATTTCGATCGTGATGTTGAGTGCATCTTCAAGTTCTTTAGTAAGAGGTTTGTAACCAAATATGCAAAATTGTACTTTTGATACTTTACTAATTACCTGGTCTTATCGATCTGGATAGCTGTTTTCTTTCATTCATTAGGCCTTTTTTTTGTATATTCTGTTGATGATCGCTTTTGAGCATTCATTTTTTTTTCATTTGTAAGTTATGACATTCGAATCTTTATAGCTGATACTGTGGCTTGATGCAGAAGCTAAATTTCTGGCAACATACAAAATAATCAGCCCAAACTTTTAAGTAGAAAATTATGAGTATGAAAGAAACAACAGAAAATAAATATTGAAATTCAAATTGACCTTTTGTTGTTTTTAAGAATAGTAGTCTATTTGTTAATAACAAGTATTTCCTCTCTTGTAGTCGGATTTTTATATATTATTTTCAAACAAGGACCATCGCATCATGCTGTGCCAACCAGTGGAATTGGTTCCTTGGCAAATCAGTGTGTTCCGGTCAGTAATAGCACATCATGTAATGGTGTGTACATATTGGTTTTCAGAAAAAAAAGGGGCCAGAAAATGGTCAGAAACAAAATTTTTTTATAGATAAATTAGTATATAAATTATGTTTAGATAAGAACAAAGTGTATCAAGCTATAATGAATAGCAATTTTAGGTTATGAGGAGGAAAAATTGAATTTATCTTTTCAGATCCGTTGAGAAACATTGGATGAGAGAGTGACAGTGAGTGAAAGAGAGGGAAGGAGGGGATCTAAAGCCCCAAAAGAGGTCCCAATGATCAATTTGACCATTGGAGTCAAACTAGACCTGTTTTGGATTAGTATCATTTAAATTCTGATCAGTACCTACAATACATTCCTGTATTTCGACCGAGAAAGGATGCGTTTTGACCACATTGGCCAGATACGATACATGCCCTGTAGATACATTTCATATTTCTGCATACCATCCGTAATGGGCTGGTCCGTGTACCGGTCAGCTTGTGGACTGGTACACACTGCCTGTTTCGTACCATTTCAGACAGTATGCCAAACCTTGCTTTCAAAGGGTGTGGCCCATCTCTATTGGAGGATGAAGTAAGCTAGTTCACAAATGGGGTAAAGAACTTGCAGCAGCCTGCTCGACTGAAAGGGGCACCTCTTGGTGCATTTGGAGCAGTGATGATTCCTGAAACTGACTCTACTGGGCTATCCTTACTTGCACCAAGCAGGCAGTACCAATTAGCTTTTTCTTTAATCAAAGCATGAGATGGATACATCTTTAGTTACTTCCTATGTTGTTTAATGTAGTTGCCAGTCGACTCATGTATAATATTTCTTGCATTGCCAGCCGTTATGCTATTTCTTCAATCTTTTAAACTTGGAAGCTGAGTGCTTCTCTCACTCCCTTTTGTTCTCCCCTTGCATTTCTTTGTTCCACTTCCTTTATTGTCCATACACAGTCATTGCTCAATTCCCCAGACTGGGGGCATACCTTTTCAATCAAAGCCAGGTAAACAAGCCATGTAAGGAGCCACCTACTGCTTAAGTTGTTTAAATGGCCTTTGTGGTGTCTCATGCCTTTATAAGCTGTTGAAAGGCTACCTTGCCAGTTGAGTGTGCCGGTGGCAATGATAGTGGATTTATAACATAGTGGCTATTGACAAAAACTTGGTCTGTTGTTATGAACTTGCAATACAGTGTTCTATGTTGATATACATCACTGGAAATGCCAAGTTTTTCTTAAATTTCAGAAATACCAAGTGTTCCTTGTGATTATGATTGCCTATAGCATTGAGGACATATATTCCTGAAATTTTAGATTCCAAAAAAGTGTAGATATAGTTTGTAATATATATTGCTTGGTGCTATATTCATTTTGCTGAGTTGTTTCCTCAGCATTTTTTTTCTCCTTCCAGGTTCAATCTCTCATACCAAGAGGCTGAAGACAGATACGGCGAGACAGAAGCTGATGTTGAGGAAATTGAAAGGCCATCCTTTTCTTCAATTGCTAAAACAGCTGGTTTCTTGGACAAGGAACTTTCGGCCAGTGGTTTTACACGAAAAGATCAAGATGACATGGAGAAGGTAATGGGATATGCATTCACATAGTGAACAATTTATTGCCATTTTTTCTGTTGTTCGGCTCTGTTATAATATATCAATTATTAAACCATGCTATTGCAATTAAGTTATTGCTTAATAACAGCAATTTATGGTTGTTGCTTTCTTAATTTGCCAGTCTTATGGCTTGTGATAATAATCGTCATTGTTTTCCATACAAATTGCAAAATTTGGTGGCTTTTCACATGGTAAATCAATCCTATTTATTGCTAAAAGTAAAACCATATATTGTCAGAACTTTTATTATCGGTTTTGGTGGTACTATTATTGAATCATATCTTTAACCTTTCTTTATTCTACTATATTTTCTTGAATCTTTGATATAAATCTGTAGCTCATCTCTGGTGTTTAAACCATCATTTAATTTGTTTCTATTTTCTTGAAGTAGTACTGATAAATTTTATACTATTTCATGCTCTTATTGAATTATGACAAGTCTTTCCTAAAAAAGCTGATCCCGTGGGTGGGAACTGTGAAGTGACATCCATCTTTCTCGTGCTAAAAGTGGCATTTTTCACATGAAAGATTGATTACAGAGCACTAAACTTAACATATTTTGTCATTGTCCTATGGTGGTGCCTAGTATTACAATTCCTTGTTTGCGCCCGCGTTACTCTTTCTAGGGACTATACTATTGGCTCAGCATATTTTATGCATGTATTTTGAACTTTCTTTCTGTTTACAGTTTATCGAAGGAGGAACAGAGCAAAAGGATACTACAAGTTCTGATGATGAAGAACTTGAAGACCAAGAGCAAACACATATAGAAGCAACAGATGATTCTGTAGCTGAAAATATAGATTTCTTGGATTTAGAAGATCAGGTACCAGCAAATTTAACCGACTTTGAAGTTGCAAATTGCACCTGTTTTAATGACTTTAATTTTAACAATCACCATGAACTGCTATATCTTATGCCCAATGTGTCTTTGACAACTACATCTTGCATGATGACAAGAAACAGGAGGATGCTGCTGCTTCATGTAATGTTAGCATACAGAATGAGGACAAAATATTGCAATCAGGAGAAAAGGTGCACCATTTATTTGTGAAACTCTTCGATATACACACATTAGACTGTTCATCTTTATTTAATATTTTATATTATCATTAACTTTTCTCATTTTTTGAGTGGATGCTTATTCTAGAAAACATGTAACTCACTGATTTGTGATCCCTCCACCACTCAACATAAAACTCTTGGAAAGTGAACTTGCAAAACTTGTTACAATTTTTGGGGTAACTTCCATATTGTTTGGTTCTCTGTCCCAAGCTGTTATGATGGCATGAAAGTAACTAGTGACAACTATACATATCTAGTTCAATTATAAAGTCAGCTTATGAACATGCAAATCATATCTGCAAGCCTGTACCCATGCCTGATGAACTCAGATATTTATTTTTTTCATGTTATGCAAAATAACTTGATCAAGAATCTTTTTTGGATATCTAGATGTGTGTGGTGTGGCATGTTGTGTACATCCATGTTTGGCATTAGGCTGTCAAAGGTAAAAGCAATCAGGATCAGATGAAAATCATCTGATGCTTGTACTGGTCAGCCATTGGACCATTAAAACCGATCCGGAAATTGCTCCTTGATCTGAAATTAAATCCAACAAATAATTTTGATCATCTACAGACTTGGGATGGATACCAGGTTGAGTCGGGTTTATACATATTATTGGGTATGGATCCATTGATGTATATCCAACAAGATAGCTCACTGGAACCAACCTTGAGGACCCATACCTGCAATTTCGAGTTGTTGTATCATATTATTAACTTCAATGACAGCCTTAGTTATTAGGTTTTTGAGGTTGATAAAAGAACTAAATGTTGGTATTAGATTTCTCTGTTTATTTGACTTATAAACTTAAAAAGAACAACCAAATGATAAGACATCCAAAGTTCAAAGTTAGCAAGAAATGAAGATAAGTTGATGTCCATGGCACAGAGAAACCCAAGCTTCGAGTGCACCTAGGAAGAATTTATCTTAGTTGAAAATTGCAATAGTAACTTATTTTATTATTGGCTTCTGTTTCGTAATTTGTTTTTAATTTAGTCATGAACTTTCCTGGAATGTGTTGAATTTTGTGAATTAGTTAATAATTAGTGACTAATTCTGTTTGATTCTGATCGAATAATTGGCCACGTAAAATCTTGTTAATCATACAGGCCTTTTGATTATTTGAAGTATTTTGTTACTGTAGCAAAATATTGTTTTCATATAAAACTCACAGGCACACCCAACCAACTCTGCAAGCAAACCTAGAAGTTCAGACAAGCAGAGGAAACTTGTCTGCTTTATTTGTTTGTACAATAACTCTGCTTAGCTTGTTTGTATCATAACTTGCCGTTCAACTTGTTTGATTATCTTCTTTGTAAGACCAACACATTGCACTCGAGCAAGTTCAACTCCTCAAATTAGTCATAATGTATGAAGGTAAAGCTTCTTACGGTTGGTTTATCATATCAGAACTTGTCGATATCGCACATTTCTTAACTTTTATTGACTTCGGAGACATGTTGATTGTTTGTGTGTTGAGCATTTTAATTATGTTCACTCACCGTGTTGCTGTTACCCAAAATAGCTAGTTTGTATGTTTCAGGAGAACAGCGATGAGGCAGATGATGGTGATGCTGAACTAACGAAGCGCCTCAATAAGCAGAGAAGGCGAGCCATAGCAGCTTCTCAAGGCACGCGCAAAGCCCTGTCAAGAAATTTTTACAAGGACAAGGGTGGCAAGTCTGCCCACAATTCAAAGATCCAAAGGCAATCTTGCAAGTGGTGATAGAAGTTGGTTCACTTGTTCCCAGATCTGAGTCTTGGCAAATGCAATAAGATCTGATCTATCTCACAGATCCCTCAAGACTAAGATGTATTACTGATCTCTACAAAAGGAATTTTGTATGTTTAGCAAGGCTTTTATAGTTGTACAGTAAAAGATGCTGTATTCAATCTTTTATTTTTTTGTCCTGTTCTCAAGATGACTACTAAAAGATCAAAGAGTTTGATCAGAACTTTTTTGTTTGATCAAGACATCAGACTGGACGATTGATTAAAGAGTAAGAAATGAGTTTTTTTTTCTGATTATATATCAGCAAGCTTGGTAATTGCTGGTTAACCAGTGGATCAAAAGTGGCAGAGTTTGCTGTACTTGAGAAAGGTGGGTTTTGAGATGGTTCTTTTCTGATGTAATTTACTAGTCCTATGCAATTTATTTTTCCCAAAATTTTGGTGATGATATCGTTTCTAAATAATGTCACATGTAAATGTTATAAATATCAATAGTTTGCATTGCTCCTCATCCCTTTTGTTTTTCTTAATCTGACCACCAAAAGAAAGACGACAAAAAAAAATTAACATCCCAACAATTAACCAACAGATCAATTTGAGTCTTAGAAAGTCTAAAATATTTAGAACTTCTTATCGTATTTTAATCTTCTTTTCACTATACTATATAAAAGTACTATTGTCTTTATTACCTTCTTATCCTCCCAAGATTTTTGTTATCTTATCATCCTCTTCGTAAGAATTATTTATGATGATCTAACTTTATTGATACGAGACTTCATCAGAACCAATAATATTACTGTAATATGGCAGCTACCACGCTGTGGTTGCCATCATGTGAACAAGATCAAGGCCATGCCTTATCCGACAGTAGGATTTGACTAGCCCACGAATGATAGTAGACTTGCAGAGCATGCGCAACGCCATTCGAAGACCCTACACCACCTACCTGCCATTCCACAAATCCTTGTGAACCATGCTCACAATTGCAGAAAACGAATGCCCAAATCTCACAGCAATTCTAGTTTGATGGTTTTACCATGCTAATTATCCTCTAAATGCTTCTCGCTCTCTCTCTCTCTCTCTCTCTCTCTCTCTCTCTCTCTCTCTCTCTATCTATCTATCTATCTGCCTATCTTTCTCCGTCTATCTATCTATCTATCTATCTATGAATCATATATATTTTCCTAATGAAGATGTAAATTCCTAAATCTCATACCAACTCAAACTCAAATTTGATGGGTTAACCAAGCTCAGTTATCCACTAAATGCCTCTCTCTCTCTCTCTCTCTCTCTCTCTCTCTCTCTCTATGAGTTACAGTCTTCAACTGTAAAATGTGAATGCCTAAAGCACAAAGCAGCTTAAGTTTGATGGTTTTCCCAAGCTTATTTGTCTCTCTCACACACACAATTAGGAGAAAAATATGACAAATCTCATCCAGAATCAGTAAGGTTAGATGTTGGAAGTCTTCCTCATTCTCCTTAGATCAGGGAGGTTTCAGGAACCCTCACAGTTCCTCGAGTGATGATGGAATTGGGTGCATGTGTCTGCATCTTTTCAAGTCATGCTTTAATTTTAACTAGCTGTACTCACAGGTTTCTCTCTTTCGGATTTGAAGACATCCTCAAAGCATATTGGATAGCTTCTCATTTCTTTGTAAACTAGAACATACCAATTTATGGTGGAAAAAAAGATCTTACTTGAAACAGTTCAGATCCGTCTGATTTGTTTTTTATTTCCGTATAGTGTTTCAATTCGTTTACTACAACATCAATACTCAAAAGGCAAAGACAAACAAAGGCCATGGAGATTTCTACCCTATAAAGTTAATTAGAGAACATACAATTTTAACATCTAAATACAATGGTGCATACAAGATTTACTCACGTCCATTATTTCCTATGTAAAGTAATGCACAAACACAAATGGCATAGATATGTGGGGATCTAACACTTAACTCCTTTCCAGAGATGAGCAATACTAATTAGCTAAGCTATGCATCTAAGCTATACTGAGATCAAGATAAATAGTTCAAAACTATATTCGAAATTGTTTATGCCAACAATATAATGCTAAGCCCTTTTTTGTTATGGCATAACAAAAACATAAAAAGATCCAAACTTGCATGAATTTTAGTTTCTAACTCTTTGATATTGTAGATCTTGTTTGTTTCTCATGGATAGGATTAGGGTCTTAATTCAAACTACATATTATTTTCCTTTTGATAATAATTAATGCAACTCATATACTTGTAAAATACATCTCACATTGTAAATACATCCCCATTCTTTGTCATTTTTGCAACCTTAAACATGAAATCAAATAAGAAGTTCTTTATGTTCCAATTTTCTAAAAAAAAAAAAGGGGGGGAGAGTTGAGTAGAAAAGACAATGCTGCACTCACATGCCTGCTCTGTCGCTCACATTCCCTGTCCATCCCCCAGAAGGACTATATGTCTGCAAGTCTTCTACAAATCATGGACTCATTATTTCATGTGCAGAAGTCAAAGAAGAAGAATCCAAAACCTATTCCAGGTGGTGTGTTTTAACCCCATTCTTATTGTTCTTAGACCTTTCTCTCAAAGTTACAACATAGATTGGGAGGAGCACCCAAGGGTTCATCATCAGACAATACCAGTGGAAACTTAGTAGAACTACAAGCTTAAATCTACTTCACACATACTATTATGTTCCTACCACTTTGCATGTGTCATGCAAAAGCAATCACTTGAAGCTGGTGTAGTCCTTACCAGCTTCACAAAGAGGATTCCACCACTCCCATAGCTTCTCTGAGATCATGGGCAAAGACATGGGCTGCTGGTTGAGCTGGGGCTGTGGAGGCATCGGGAGGAGTTGATTTGGCTGCTGCTCCATGAAGCTTTGGGTGTAACCTACGAACCTGTTGAGCTCCTCTATCCCAGGCGCGGACATGGAGGAATTGGCGGAAGCAAGAAGGGAGCATGCGGGGATCAGAGCGCTGCTAGTGTTCTTGGCGTGGTGAAGCGAATTGCTGTCTTCTTCCATCGATGTGGTCGAGCTCAGAGAAGGTATCGACGCCGTCGAGCCATACACAGTAGAGAGAATGGGGGACGACAAGGTGTGGGTCGTGGTCGCACCCGGCACTTTTGGCACCTTCTCCATGGCTGATGTCAGTGAAGATCCAACTCCGGTGGCTTGGAAGCCTGGCGGTTGCCGGCGAGGGGGGTGTCTTTTGTCGATTCCGGTTCCGCGAGAGGACGATGGCTTGGAAGCAAGTGTTGCAGGGATTTGGCAGTGATCTTCTACTCCAACTCGTTTGTGCACTCGACAGAGTGAGATCTCCGTCTGCACAAGTGGATTGAAGTTTTCTTCTTCTTGTGAGGCATCGAGAAAAGAAGAAATCTGAAGAAGAGAGGCTCGTTCTCTGACGAGAAAGCTCCCAAAGTAATCACAGCAAATAGGACTCGAAAACCTAATAGCAAGAGAAGGGATTGCTGATTTTGATTTTTTATTCTCTCTCTAGAAATGAACTTTTAATGCAGAGAAAGCGAGGATATACATTACAAAAATAAAGATAATATGAGAAATAATCAAGTATTACATATAGCTCAATTCGGAGAGCATGAAGGAAGACAATCGAGGCAGGATGAATTAGCTCAAGAAGTGCATGAAGACGAAGAAACCCTATTATACTTTTTTTTTTCTTACCCTATTTTCAAGAGAAAAAAAATGAAATCTTTAAAGGAAGAAAGAAAAAGGAAAGAAGAAATCGAGAATTTAAGAGGAGGAAAAAAAGAATGATGATAATTAGCATGAGGAATATTTACTTCAAAAAGGCCTTTGTTCTTTAGGGTTTTCTTCATTCTCTTTCTTGGTTGTTGGATAGGGTGAGGGGGAGGGGAAGGAATACAAAGAAGCAAATCGAGACAAAGGCAAAAAGTAACAATCATTTTAAGCAGATAAATGGTTGTTAAAATTCAATGCAAAAAAAAATTGTAATTCACTGACAATGTCAACATGAAACTCTCATGAGCACTGGAGATCGGCACCAGTCCTTTTGGGAGATGAAAGCATGCTCGAATCAGAATCACAGGAAAGTTCCACGGATAGCCTCTTCGTTAGGGTTTCTCGCCACACGCTGCAGCTTCTCATGCCTAATCTGCAGACCCAGATCTAACCACACGGTTCTGATGATGACAAAGGAGAGGGAGTTCCTCGAGATTACCCTTTGGTGTTGGTCGGTCTCGCTGTGTGGCAGGCGGTACTCGTTCATGATCCAGCTGGTTCTGATGCCTTTAGGAGCCTTCCCGGAGTAGAAGACGAGGGTCTTCTTCAACCCGATGGATCGGTGGTTCTCCGCTTTGATCATCCGGTCGGCGCCCGTCGCCTTCCAGTATCCCGACGTGGTCACGCGGTTTGGTCGATCCCCGTTCCGATACTTGCGATCTCTCGGAACGTAGAAGTACCACTCCTTCTCTCCGATCGTCGCGAGTTCTGTAAGGAAGAGAATCAAACCACGGCCAAACGGGGAGGGGAGGGGAGGGGAGGGGAGGAAAGAGAGATGGAGCGGCGGCGGCGGTAGCCAAACCGGGAAGCTCCCATGGGTCGTAGCGGTAGAGATCGACGAAGGTTATGAGCTCCACGTTGAACCGCTTCCCCTCGACCTTGCGGCGGAGGTAGAACTCGATCAGCTCCTCCTCGGTGGGATGGAAGCGGAACCCGGGCATCACCAGGTCATGCTCGTGCCCGTCGCTGCCGTCGTCCCCGCTCATGGCTGCTGCAATTGCCATGAACAGATGCAGTCGCGGGTCATCAAACCCCCTCACCTCTCAGCTCAATCCTTTTGTAAGTACTCGATCCCCAACAAGTACGCCTCGTTCTGATCCGACCGGTAATCCGATGGATCTCACCGACTGCCAGATAAATTGTCATGGACACTGTTAACTCTCCAGATTCGTCAGTTCTATCTCTCCATCTCTCTTCCGTAGCTCGGGGAGGACCCTACACGGAAAAGGAGGTGCATATGGGAGTAAATGAGCGGAAAGAGACCGCTGAAGAAGAGGACAGCAGCTCTCCACAGCCAGTCCTTTTTCTTCCTTCCTCTTCAACTTCATCTCGGTTTCCTCAGCTCTCAAAGATTCTGTACACTCAGCACCCAAGTCTTTCTTTCTCTTTCACCTACATGCATGCATGCATGCCTGCATAAGACCATGGGAGATCTCGAGGATCGCTTTTGGGATCCGCTTGGCCAAGTTGCTCCAGTTGCTGTCAGGGGAGGGAGAGGAATTCTACTGTGGCGTTTAGGTGTGTGAGGTTATGAGATCAAGTGAAGACCGTGACAACCTTTTACCGGCGGGCATCCGAACAGCTTGTGGCGGTACACACTGCACAGCTTTTAACTGCGTAATCTTCCCACCGTTGTGAGTTCTATCATCAGAAATGATTTGTGGGATATTAGTGCGGAGTTGGGAACGACTGTTGCCGCAAGTCACAGAAAAATGAAGTCATTTGCCTTCGAATCACAAGAAGGTTGGACGAGCAACGATGGAGTGGTTGCCAAAACCACGGTGAATGGGGCAGATATTGGATGGCCAAAGAGGAGAGCGGCGTGTGATTAATGATTACCGATTTCCCTTTTAGATGGAGATGAAAATTTGGATTTGAGCATTAGTCAACCATATATAAAAAATTGTGTTACTGAGATGAAAATATTAGAACAGGTATAATAATTACTATTAATAGCCAACGAGAGAGAGAAGGAAATCCAAGAAGAAAAGGTATAATAATTACTATTAATAGCCAACGCGAGAGAGAAGAAAATCCAAGAAGAAAAGGTATAATAATTACTATTAATAGCCAACGAGAGAGAGAAGAAAATCCAAGAAGAAAAGGTATAATAATTACTATTAATAGCCAACGAGAGAGAGAAGAAAATCCAAGAAGAAAAGGTATAATAATTACTATTAATAGTCAACGAGAGATAGAAGAAAATCCAAAAAACTATCGTGACAAAGCGTCAGGATCAAAGAGGCACAGCAATATGTGAGTTAAAGATGAAATAAAATGCAGAGAATTAGGCACCATTACATCTTATTTAATTAGTAGATTAAATTGACAACGTTTTTTTTAATCAATAGTGTTAGTTCTTTCTCAATACAATTAGAAGGATTATTAGTTTAATAATTAGGGGAGAATTATTCTTCAATGACATGGAATAATAATTGGCGTGAAAATGGATCAGGACATTTGGAGTGATAACTTGATATTTTGAATCGCATTGACATCGAATAATCGTGTATGATAGTGGTGATCAGTTTAATTCGTAGGTGATGTCAAACTATTTGACCGTGCATGATATAGTTTGACTTAGACCCACACATTCAAATAGTTCAACTTGAAGTGGACCTAAAATACTAATACCCCTTCTTTCCCCACCGCTCGACCACCCATAGTTCTTTGGTTTCTTCTCAAATACTAAGATGACGTTTGCATGAGAAATGATGAGAAACTCCAAAACACGTAATGTGGTGGTACGCTGTCAAGTCCACCCTCTTGAATCCTTCTTTCATGTGAACCTCCATGATCTTTGCCATCCTATCTCTCTTTTGATTGGCCATGCTTCAAAGCTTCATTGTGATCCCAATATTTCAAGACAGGGGGAACCATTTGCTTTTGGGTTTGAAGAGTTTCTTGAAACACATGATACCTAGCAATTATAAGTGAGCTAAGCCAAGAAAGAATGATGACTACCTGCGAGCAACAAATGTTGCCCCAAGAACATATGCAACTATGTCACCTATCGATTTCATAAAAAGATGGCAAAGATTTGACTGCCTGTTCTGTATGGAGAAGCCGACTCAACTAGCTTCGGACCTACAATAAATACATGCAGTAATCACATACCCCTTAGGATGGTGTGAGTTAGGTGCATTCCTGACAAGGCCCTTTTACACATTATATCTCGAGAAATAAAGTATATATTTTATGTAAAATTGGCAAAGGACTTCATTATATCTTGGGAGCCCCATTTTATAAGGAGAATGCTCGATCGTGTGTAATTGGATAGTTGTCACTTAAATCGAATTCATTCCTGAAAATTAAGAAATCGTGGCATAATGAATTCGGTAGTACGATCGATGTTGCAAATGTTAATCAAGTACTCAACATGTTGATGGTTTACGTGTTCTCGTTTTAGTTTAGGCAAATTGGTCCCCTATAAGCTCCACTATTTCATCATGTTCTACGTACGGGATGAACTATCAATATATAACGTTCGCATCTGTACTTTCAGAGAGTGACAATCTTATGTATGTCTTAGATTAATATTTCACTATTAATTCTCCCATTAAAAATCATGGTTTTCCTCTTTTTCCTAAAGATGGTAAATTATATACATAATTTCTATTCACTTTATAGTGTTTTCTATATATGAATAAAAAAATTGAAAATACCCTAAATGAATTTTTATGATTTGTACTAAATACATCAATGTAAATTATGTTGTATTGCATATGTTTACATGGTATAGAGTGTAATGAATGACAAAAATTTAGAAAATAACTCCTTTATAGTATTTTTTTTTCTATTCACTTACAGTGTGTTTTGTATATCAACTAAATACTATAACATGTTCCAACACACCCTAAATGATTTTTCATGGCTTATATGAAATATATAAGCGCAAATTGTGTCATATTGCATGAAGTTAAGTAGAATAAATGACAAGAATGTGGGAAATGACTCCTCTATAGTATAATTTTTTTTTTGGTATATGAATGAAAACACTGTAACAATGTTCCAAAACATCTTAAATAATTTGTGTTTGCGTTTGTTAACATGATATTGCATGGAATAAATGACAAGAATATGAAAAATGACCCCCTTTTTTTTAATCACTTTACAATGTTTTTTTTTGTTTGTATATGATCAACCCCTTTAAAGTCCACAGCATGGCTGAAATATGACAGGAATAGAACAATCAATTTTTTTAGGGGCAATTCGAATATCATTCGAATCAAGGGGTGCTGTTTGAGAAAAATAAAAAAGAAAGATATTTTGGAAAAAAATAAAAAAAGTTGAGATTTTTTTTTAAAAAAAATCACTCCATAATTATAGCAAAAGAATAATTCAATATATAAGCAAATTTTTAGTACCTATGTTATTGGAAAAGATATCCATGTAAGTGATAGAGGTAGAAATAAGCTACATATTAGTCCTATGTTACTAAAGTCACTAAAGACTCCAAAAGTAGGTGACATATATTTAAGTTTAGTATGCAATCCAATAGAGCTAAACTTAAACACTAAAATAATCAAGTATTTCTATAGTATTTAAGTTTAACATAAATTGACCAGAGGACTAATGGCCTACAAGTACATTTTATTAACCATTTCTTATAGAAATAATCTCATAGTATGAGCGTGACTTTTGATTGTAAATCATGTTCTTAAAATTGTTAATGAAAGATATTTTTTCATAAGAGATAAATGACGAAGACGGGATTCAAACCTAATATCTTATTATAAAAAAAAGTGTCGATAGATGCAAGATAAAAAATTCTACAACACAGTGGCATGTTACTCTCAAGTTGAACCTTCCAAAACTCGTGAGGCATGGAAGACCATGAAAGCTTGGTGGCATGCATGCATGTCGGCTGTGGTGGTCCTCGGACCTTGTGCAAACGATCTCATCAATAATACTTGAATAAACAGAAAGAAGCAGCAACAACAACAGCAGGAGACAAATGAGAGAAGGAGATCAGTCCAACGAGGAATTGGATCATACCAACATGCGAGTCTTAAGCGTCAACATGAAGACCTAATTCATTGTTTCCAATTAAAATACTGAGAGGGACCATATCACGAATACTCGGCAGAGAAGGTAAGTAAAATCATGTTGATTTCCATTAGAGTTCAGCTCGTGCATTGACTTGTATCTGTTCATGAGTCCCTCGAGCTGCACCAACACCAAAGTGGGTCTCGATGCATTGTTGAGTAGAAGAAGCCAATTTAGTGACGTCGGTGACTTCGGCGCGTGCATGGTATCAGCATCAGAGATGTCAGTGGGGAGGGGGGAGACGAAGAAGCGTGCACGATTGCCATGGGACATTAGCTAGGGTTTCACAGGTCGTCATTATTGACTGCTGTAGAGATGCATGCTATGGTCCCCCCCCTGCCGAGACTCATCTCTTTCTCTCTCTCACTCTTCTTGTCATGAGGGTTGACTGCTGCAGGAACTACTCAACCCATAACAATGTTATCTGAGAGAGAGAGAGAGAGAGAGAGAGAGAGAGAGAGAGAGAGAGAGAGAGAGAGAGAGAGGGAGTTTCTGTGACATGATTCAAAATCTTCTTCGGTCAGAAGTAGTGGGTTTAGTTAGAATCTTCGAAGCATGTAGACTCTGAACTGGAAGTACAAACGTTTGATTAATATCTCTATCGAACTTACTGTAATTGTGGCTTCCTAAAGTTCCCAATAGATGTGCAAAATCTAACAGGAGCCGAGTACCTAAAAATGTATCACTGCATTACTCTTTTTACAGATAAATGTTCCTTGGGCTGATGGTGGACACTTTTTCACATGAATCTAAACAACCAAGAAGGCTTCACCAAGGTGGAAATAAGGTCTACTCTTGGCATAGGAACATGACACATGGATTGCTATTTCCATCCGATCATACGTGAGATAGAATCTTAGTCTCGTGAGATTGATAACATGGTGCCGACAAGGATATTGACTGGGTGCCAAGCTTAGGACGAGCCGCTGTCCTATGACTATAGCCTGGTGGTTCAATGTTCGACTTTATAACTTGTTGATAGTCGAACAACTTATGGAATTTACCATATCATCAATTTTCTGTCGCCTTAAGCATCGGAGGAACCTTTGTCAACTAGGCCCCTAACGTAGCTTATGCAGGATCTTTGCCTTAAGTTCAAACTTTTTGACACTACATCCTGAGACAAATTTCGAAAGCGAATCGTGTTTGGCTCCGAACCTACTCTACATGTCGGACAACCAAAATCTAATTTAACAATTGCGATGCTAGGTCTTTTATATTAGATACGATAGTCTAATCCAAACCCGGCCAAACCATATCTCTCAAACTCCTAGACATCCAAGACAAGTACGATAGAAACAAGTCCAACGCGCCAAGCTAAAAATGAAAGCCGACGCCTTTCAATAAAAAAACTGATGCAGTGATAGGACATAACTATTTGAGCTGTCATGCTAGAAGTTGTGACACAAAGGACGCTTCACCATCCTTTGTACTCCATGCTTTCTCCTTAGATTTGGCACATAGTGACCGCGGTCACACCAATCAACCGCACTAGTACTGTGATTATTTCTAATAATTATTCAAAACTGTTAACACAATATCTCTCTAGAGAGAGAGAGAGAGAGAAAAGAAGAGAGATTTAGTTGAGTTGAATCTACCCAATGGAAGTTTCAACTTAATCACGAGACAAGTACTGTTCATCATCAAATGCAAATCCGGTTTTGTACCAACCAAAGCATATATTAAGTCCACTAAAACATCATTAGCTGATCTAATTAATGCGTATACTCCAAATCGATAACCTAAATGCAGTGGGTAGTCCAAGTTATGCTAATTATTGATGCTTGGAGTTACACTAAAAATAAGGCAGCCCTGAAACCACTACTAAAAAGTCTCAACTCAGTGTTTTGAGATGATCATTCATCAGTTATCATTCTCAACAAGCACATGGAACAGTTGCCGATCCATAGCTAGATTGTGCTACGTGCTTTAATTTCGCTACACTATCCTTTGTTAGATATGCTACCATCACCATCACTGCCTACAAACTTTGTCATAGATATGAGACTGAACTTAAGGAAACTGTGGCCGTCGCAGGAAGAAAGATATTTTATTTGTTCGGTGAGGCGTAGCATCAACATTGTTCTTGTGATCTCCACAATTTGGGCGGTTGTAGGCCCTCATTTCATCTCACTGCCTCCGGTGCACATTGTGTTTCTTCTGCTCTCACTGTTGTCAAGGTGGTGCTTCATCTTGTTCTTTGCTTGTGATAGTACATAAAGAGGTCTTCTTTTCCTCCTTTACGCCTCTAAAGAAAATGAAACATATATTTAAGCACGATGATTGATCAACAGGAAAGACTATCTTTGCTTTTTGTATTTTTGATTCGTAATGGAACTATGTGGATGCCAAACTAATCTATGATCCTTTAATGACACCAAGCATTCTTTTTCTTCTTATGCTTTGTAGATATCATGCAGATGTTGTTTTCATGCTACAAGTGGATCAATCAATTCAATCACGACCTTGTCTATCTACTATCAATTGTGTGTGTGACTTGTAACTTTCTCCATCATCTTTGATGATTGGATCATGAATTTGAAGATCTTGAGAAAAAAATGCACCTCAAAACCATATCATCGCTTTATTTATATGCTCTTTTGCATTGATCTCAAGGTCACCAACTCATGATTTAACCACCATGAGTTGAGAGGGGCAAGTTAAAAATAGATGGAGTTAAGACTTATATCTGAAACACTGAAAGCTTGATCTTAATAACCCAATCAATCATGGAGGTTCAAAATTAAATATTAGCTCCAGTAAACATGATCACAAATTAGGAAAAAGCTATACATGTAAATTAGAAGCCCATGATAGCTGAATGGAAATCACTGCACAAAGTTGTATTGGCAATGATCGCTAGACATGTAAATCAAATCAAATTCTTTTTTAAACTCTAATAAATAGAAAGAGATGAATCAAAGAGAAAAGTTGCTAATTCTTAAAATGGATCACATAAACATCAAGTTGCACTACAACATGAATTTCTTTGTCTTATGCTCCTACCCTTGATGTTAGTCATCAATTCCTCCCTTGTCGACCCAGTCAAGCTCTACAACAATTAATTGTCATGTCTTCTGGACTCATCAAAAATTCGATGGCCAACTAAGAAATGAAAGAGCGACGTACATCGATACCTATCATCAATAAATTCAATCCTATCTCCGCAAAAGTAGGTTCTCGACAGAAAATTTAATCCATATGTTAACCTATATGCATCAAGCTTCGTGATACGCACGGAACTAGGACTGTCATATCCATTCCAATGTCAATTACAAATTAATTGCTAAAAGATCATATCAACTTGATGGAAAAAAAAGAGAGTTTTTGCACATTCTCGATCATGCAAAGAACCTGGCCACGTTCAAGCCATCGAGAGAATGTGAGAAAAGCTTACGTTGACCGCTATAGTTAACAGTAATGAGTTCACAAGCTGATCATTGAATACAACTTTCATGCACTATCTAAACTACAAGTAGAATTACATGCAAATCAATCATTGTAAGACGTAAAACCATAATTAAATCTCAGTTTATAGTTCAGCATCCTCTTAGCAGAGCATGAGAAATATTCGGCGCCCTAATTGCATGACCAGAAGAGAAGGGCACTCTTTCCATGCATGTACAGTGTGTACGTTAACACGTAACAATGCACCTCTATTATAGTGTAAGGATGTGTGTACAGCAACGCCAGTACAGCGTCTGCAACTGCAGCAACCTCACACTTGGGAAGAAGACTGAGACGAGGAGGAGTCGCTGAAGCATTCACTTCATGCGGTGGTACTTCGTCTGCATTACTGCGTACGGTGAGGTGGTGCCGCTGTTGACAGCCCGGTGGTCGACGGAGGCAACAACCAGCGGTGGAGTGGGTGGAGCGATCACATGGGCCAAGTGGATCTAATAAATCCCAACATGGGCGATCTTGACGTTGACCGAGGGCTTGACCGTTGATTGTTGACCGAGTTGGACGGGGCATCCGTTTTGTCGTGCACTCGGTTCCGTGGCTACCAGGGAGTGTGCGGATCGGATCCAGGTGGATTCCATCTAAGATCCGAGTCCGACAAGGTCTCGTGGATCCGAATCCGGATCTTGGGCTGTAGAGCTGGAATCCGTTTGATGTCAGGTATGATTGTGAAGTAGCATTTAAACTAGCATATGTCTAGTTTCAATGTTGCACACATTTAAGTATAACTACTATTAAGTTGAATGTTCAATTAGATTGTTTGGAAGTGGAAATATAAAAAAAAGATTGTAGAGATTATTTGTTCTTCGTTTTTTTTTTCAAGCAGGCTCGACCGTCTAAAGTAAATATTCTAGAAGTAGATTTTTCATGGGCTATTCGTTGCATCTTCAGATTAAAAAATATTATAAAAAATTAACTAAATTATTATAATATAAAATTAAATTTAATTATAAATTTCAATGGGTAAAACGATGCAGATAATTAACTTAGTCATGAAAGGATATTTGAGAGTTTTAATTGGTAATCATAATCCAAATTCACCCCAAATAAGAAAAAAAAAAAGAGGGAAAGAGTTAAGATAATGTTACCCGATCACAGCGGATGAAGAGGCGAACATGAATCTGTATGTTGTAGAGCGTGAAGGAGGCCTCCAACAGGCCAAAAATGTCGATGCCCTCAGTGTAACTGCCAGAATAGAATGAATGTGAAGTATGCACTGTTGGAGGAAGGAAAAGAAAAAACGAATTATTTGGTAAAACTATTTTTCAAAAAAAAAAAAAAAAAACCTTTCACTCCAAAGAGTTAGAAAGTCTCTTTTTGGACACCAATAACACAGCAGTATTTTTTGGAAGCTATTCCAAGAAATGACAATAATTGTATCCATTGCAAAAGTGCATAAAAGGAATCATGCAACTTCCTCTTAAGTTTGATTGTATGATGAACTCTTAAGATTGATTACAAGTGTTTCAGAGTATGGCTTTGCAAAACACAATATCGAGGAACACCCTTTCAATGGTTCGCCCATACAAAGTTTAAGTTGGCTGTGCTGAAGTAAGATACTGAAAGTTCAGCAGGAAGTAATTTTTGAGAGAGATTTCTAGAACCTCCAGGATGCAGCACTGTCCTAACATAACAACATGACCTATCAGAAAAAATTGCAATGAGAGAAACAATGACTGAATACACATGGGCTGATTGAAAGCTACAAATGAGGCAGAATGCCATCCCTGTAAGGTGGCTTATGAATCGGAGAGGAGATAAGAGATTCGCTTCTCATTATGCGGATTGCATGACCAATTCACATTTGTGAATGCAATTTTCAGGCTATAGCTTCAGTGGTGTCAATGAATTGTCGTCCCAAAAAGCAAAACTCAGTCATGTTGACTCGTTCTCGGACAGCTTTCTCTTAAGATCTTTTAGAGCATCAACTATTTCTGGGCCTAGGTTGTGCTGAAGCAATTTCCCTTGAACAGATGTTGACCTGCCAGTATGAGATGTATAAGGACACGACACCCACCAATCTATGGTTACCAGAACTGGCTAGCAATAATGAAGCTAACAATCAGCATTTAGTTGCATTCGCATGACATCTGCACATGAACAGGTTCTACATTTCTCCAGCACTATAAAAGGAATTAAAGTACACTATATCCGATTATAATTGATATAGTAGACTCATGGCACAAGCTGACTAGAATAGATGATTGTGTTGAAGCACTTAAGATGCACATTGATGTAATTGATAAGTGTGCCAAGTCATATTTACTAGGTCATTGTTGTAAGGTGGCCGACAGGATGATACTTTACTCAAAAGAGCAGGAAGATTTGGCAAACCTCACCAAGTAACAAAAGAATTTACCCAATGACCAAAGTTGTACCATAGATATGCACAAGGCACATACTTACACCAACAATTGCAATGAAAGGGGTTAAGAACCCATTGACAAGTGGATCGGAAAAAGAGAAGCACAGGAAAGGAGAATTCAATTATATTAGCAGTATGACTACTTCTGTTTCCATAAACCCAGTTGCATATGTTCTGGTAGAAAGATGAAGGTACAAACAAGCATGAACAAACAACAAAACAATGGAGCAAAGAGTTTGCAAAAATCAGACCTATGTTCATTTAGTATTTGCTCGAACTCCCTTTGTGAAGCCTTTATCTGTAAAATAGTTAAAAATAGATATTTAGTAAGAAACAAGACCAACAAGTAGATGTTATAGCATTTAAAGAAATGGAATCGGTTTATTTGCTTCAAATATGATCAGTCAAGCAAAAAACTACTGCATGATAATTGTGGAATCATCCACATTTCTCATAACAAAACAAAAAGTCATGTAGCGTGCAGCTTGTGGAATAATCCACATCAAGTGTGCTACTAAAGTCAAACCAGTTGATCAATGGCAACACCAGAACAATTACATTCAAAAAAGCATAAAAACGTCATGCATCTCTCTGCGTCCTTACCATGCACCCTTTACAAACACATCTGAACTGGTTTGAGACAATTTACTGTTATTCCATCTCTAAAGAAGTATGACCAAATATATGAACTAGTTTATAATTTGCTGCAAAGCATACATCTGCAATCATTGATCATTTCCAATTATCATGACCTGATAGAATAACTGAACTGTTAACTTGTTGATCTTGAGGCCTGAACCACTTGCCCAAAATGTTATATGCTCATCAGACTAAGTCCTTACCCACTTCAGATGTAGGACTAAGTTGGGATGTTATACGTATTCTTGTTGATGGCAAGAGATAAGAAGTGAAGTATAACCAAGGAAGTTTAAGGACTTAGTAGCACTGATGTATGTCCCACGATTTATATGCCATGTTTCAGAAGCACCTGACCTTTTTAAGCATTACTCCCTAGATAAACCAAACAACTTTCTTCCTTAAAAGACCACCATCACCAATCGAAAAGTTGAATAATGATGTGCAAACTGCACTGGCGTGAAAGTTACAAGGAAAAGTATATTTAACAATTCAAGGAATTATTCAGGACGGATATAAATGAAAAGAAAGTCAACATGCCTCACCTCTGACACCAATGCTTTGCAGCTCCAAACAAAAGCACCCTAGACAATGTATTACAGAAGTAAACATACATAATCAATATGCAAAGAAACAGGATGGGACAACAGTCAATAAACATAAGGTGGTGACAATATGCAGCTCATAGTAATGGAAAATTCAAGTTCTTCAAAAAAAAAAAAAACTATTAATTCTAAACTGCAGCTTTGACAGAATGAAATCTTGAAAACAAATGATTCTCAAATTGATCTGAGAAAATGTGCATACAGACAAGTCCACCAAGACTTTTTCTAAACATAAAATATAATGTTCTGATGTTGCAGAAATTGTAGGTATTTTGTTTTAGGTTAATCTTTATAGGCTAAATGAAGAAAAAATATTGTGACCAGAATAAAGTGACCAAGGATCCCCTTGGTTCAGTATTATAAAAGACTTGGAATTCTCAGTATCACTTTAGAAACTTAGCCAGTAGTCCAAAATCAGTATGTTTTCAATATAACAAATAATGAAAAAAAGCATGGTATGCAATTTCGAATGATACCGCCCGTACCACAAATAATGAAAAAAAGCATGGTATGCAATTTCGAATGATACCGCCCGGTACGGGCGGTACATACCGGTCTGAGAGGATATCGATACGTGAACCACCCACTACCGGATGGTATGCGTATTTTGGCTGGTACTGAGGCGTACCGACCGGTACCAAGGTGTACCGACCAGTACCGATGTGTACCGATCGATACCGAGGTGTACCGACCAGTACCACTCTAGATTTCGACCGTTACCGAGATATACCGATCGATACGACTTAACATGGTATCGTCGGTATGCCATAGCATACCAACGATACATATCGGTACGTACCATACCAACCAACTCTCGGTATACCGGTACGGTACGGTATTGCGGACCTTGAAAAAAAGTTCAAAACAATGCATATTGTGGAGCAACTGGAGTCTTCATAACTCACTTTTAGAGGGAAAAATGCAATTAACCTACATATCTTACTGCAATAAGAAAATAACCAATCCCATAACTACCATTAAGATTCAACTGCTGGTTGGCCCTCTCCTTTCCTAAACTAGAAACCAATGCGGATAGACCCAATTACTCCATAACAGTTGTCAAACTGAATATCGGAACTATAAGTGTCCATGTAAATTAATCATATTAATGTGGAATGGACAATATTAAGATTTAAGACCTAAAAAAAATTAAAGCCAATCAAGCTGGTAAGTCTACAAAATCATTAATTAATTAGTAAAGTGCATACTGCTCCATGAGCTGCTTGCTGTTGGCATACATCAGATGTCACAACCCAGACTTTTGGGCAGCCATCAACCTTCAAAGCAACAACCTGCATGGACTAGTGAATGGTTGGCTACTGACTGTCAAATTCAAATGAGCACAAGTAGGTTAGATCACAAGGGCCAGAACTCACAAGAGTCAGAAGGAAGAGATAAAGAAAAGGCCTATCTTGGGAGGTCAAATCTTAAAGAAAGTACAGACAACATATAGATGTTTAGACCATACAGCATAACAATTGGTCGCTGAAGATAGACCAAGTATGTTTTTAGCTATCCTCCATTTAGCAATACATTATGATATTTACAGCCTACCGAAGCCTAGCACAACGACCATCTTGAATTGTTGCTGTTCATACTAAACTGCTTGATAATATCCTAATTGCACGTACAGGACACAAGAAATTGGCATAATAATACAACTTAGGCATGGTACTATACAATAAAGTATACGGAATTGAGATTAGAGTGTCAGCTAATAATTGAATCAAGCAGGGCTTTGGTCTGGGGCAAGGGCCTTGTGAGAACCTGAAATCAAGCCTATGATCTTCCAATGGGAAGCAAGTATGAATCTGAACTGTCCAATGTATAGGCACAGCCATGGCAAGTCAAATCAGGAGGGATCTGCACTTGGTGACAGCCATTGCCTCTTCTATTTCAAGAGAGTTTGAGAACAAAAGAGGCAAGCAATTGAAGTGAAGAGGGGGAAAGTTGCAGACAAGTTTAACCCCAAGACCCACTGCCCAGATAGATAAAAAAGAATGAACTAAATCATTTGAAAAGGGATGATGCATGCCTAGTTCACTCAGATAGGTAAATACTATCCAATATATTTCGGTCTATATGAAATTAGGAACCATGGTGCATACTACTTACTAGATAATCTTCATTAATATTCTGCTCATATATGGCATATCACATTTGTGCACATTTTTTTTAATATAAATTTATCCTAATAAATGATATTTATTTAATCAACATATTGATCTTTGTGCTTCTTCTGAATTCTTGTATTTCCTATATTCGTACTCGTTATGATTTTTTTTTCAAATCACAGATCGAAATCAACAACTTGTGGCTGATTATTATACCTGTGCAATCACTGAAGAAAGTATAAGAAAATAAAAATTCAACAAGCTCTATATAATGATTTATAGAAAGTCAATAACACAATGTGGTTTTCTTAGAAGTTGAGTCGAATCACATCAAGGCATGACAACTCTATAGTCATTTGATATTAGGGGTGACAAGTCATCAAATTGTAACTAGCGTCACAAAGCTTTCCAAGACATCGGTATAAGTAAAGGACTTCTGCAAAAGGTACAGTATGATTAACCTATTTTTGGTCAATCTATATTTGATCTGATTGTATATATAATTAAATGGCCTGTATTTCTTTTGTGATACCTGACCACAGAAAATGAACTATCGGTAATAAATGTCAAATTAGTTGCTTATTTAGTTCATTTTTAAAAGACAAATTGCTTGTGAATTGCATATTAAAATTCTTATGTAAAATATGTTGTAAAGAAACAATTATTTCTTAGCAACCTTTATGTGCCTTCCTTTTAGTATTCATCCTAACATGTGCAGGACATGCAGATACAAAATTAAACTTCACTACTGAGCAAATTGCATACCTCCTTTTCAATCCAAGCATCAGCACATGTGTCACTCGAGAATATTACATCAATCCTGCTTACAAAAGCACAACAAGTCATATAAAGCTAAAAGTATAACCATCATTTGCAGACAAAATTAAATATATCAAAATACATGATTTTCAATTCTATCCACTGTAAGCAAGAAGATCAGTACATAGGCACCCAATAAACCTGCCGACCTGATTTTAACGATATTATATTAAAATAAGTAACTTTAGAAACTTCTAGGTGAGTTCAGTAGATCAATATTCAGGAAGTTAGTAGGAATAGAAGGAATCTTTCACATGTATACATCAATAACCCATTTAAGAGATTAGGCGCTACCTAGACAAGGGAATTTGGAGAACTATATCATCACAAAAAAATGTAGAATGTCATGGTGGACAGCAACACCAGTATTCATAGCATGCTATCCAAGCCCCCTTCTATAGCTCGCTCAAGCAATGCAAGTTAACAAAGAAAAGATGGAAAAAGGGCATAAAAAAAATAAAAACTAAATACGGACCGATATCAGTTCATCGAACCATTAGACACCTACAGTAAAAAGTAGGTATCAACATGTATTGGTGCTTCGTCGAACCATTAAACATTGGTTGGTATATGCCAATGTGACCAATATTTCAAACCTTGCTATATCCCAATTATTTGAGACCAATTATTGTCATTAAGGTTACATCTATAAAGTAATTAGAAGATGCAAGATTGTCACAAATTTCTTAAGCAAGATCTAAGTCGTGGCTAATCCACTAGGTAAGATAATATCAACAAAGTAAAGAACTGTAATTGCAAAATATTGGTTTTTCATATAGTTAATCCTCCAAAGTGTTCAAAGGTATATATAGGATTTCTGTAATATGTCGATTAGAAACAAAAATTCTTGCCAGAAAAGAATGCATAACATTGAATTATTCAACAACCTTACCCTGCAAAACTTTCCGTATGAGTTGGAAGTCCAGACATCATTGCATCAAACACCACGACAACCTTTACTTCTGTATTGCTTGAAAGTGCAACACCATAAGATGTAAAAAGAAGGTCGCAAATTTTAGATTAAATTTTAACGATACAATATAAGTAACAACATAAAATTTCAATTTGTAACAGCATTCGGTATAGCCAATCTTCAAACAGAATCATTGACTTTATTATCTCAGCTCAATAGATTTGGTTCTAACCAGAATCTCCAATACTCAATTATCATTTCCTAAGTTTATTTTTAGAGCAAAAGGCTCTTTTCTAACAAGTTCATTGTGCATACTATTTTTAGTCTAACATATCATCAACAAAAGCAAGTGTCCACAAGTATTGCTCAAGGAGTAATAGGAATATAAAAGAATTGCATAGTGATTTCAAGGTATCATATAGTTTGTAGAAAGAAATAATGCAACAATCTACAACTAGAAAAGAACAAACCTTTTATTACACTAAAAGCTATGAGCTCATCAATCAGCTTCTGGCGAGCAATATCTAGTCTTCCCTTCATGAAATGTTTCTTCAGCTTTGCCCAATAGCCACATACATTGTATCCATCCACAAGAAGAACCGGAACAGAAGTGTCCAAGCCCTGGTTTGTGCTAGACAAGGAAAAAATATATATGTGACTCAAAATGAGGACTTCTGACTAACACTTCAATGTCTGCCCAGAAGAAAGAAGTTGCATCAATCAACTTTGTTCAAATAAGTAAAATGAGTACTGACTAGTATAGGTTTGTAGTTGGGTCTTTATATAGCTCTGTGTCTTGTGGAAGCTCTTCTTTAACAACCTTCTTTTTCCGATAGCTAGTGGCCGGCCTAGGGGTACTTGATTTCTGACTTTGAAGATCCTAGTCCAACATATGAGATAAAAAAATTGCTTGATAATTGTCAACGGTCATCTTGGCAAACTCAAATATCATTGATTTATGGAATGGCAAATTTCAGTTTTCATGTGTCACGTTAATTAACATACGACACCCTGCAGTAGATCGCACCCTGCCCATGGAATAACTCAATGTTCCAAATGCAGTCTACGTGGAATTGTGGATTAATATATATATATATATATATATATATATATATATATATATATATATATATATATATATATATATATATATATGTATTTAAATATATATACATGTACATGTATATGTATGTACATGTACATGTATGTATATGCATATATATATATATATATATATATATATATATATATATATATATATATATATATGAACACTCAACTAAGGCAGACTTAACAGGTCATTGCAGGGTGCAGATGCAGAAGCAACCACCCTTGATTATGGGCTTTTTACATAAATGAAGAGAAAGATAATGCAATACCTTCCATAACCTCAAAATTTGTAAGTTTTGCTTCACATTGGATGTGATCCTTGGAGGAGCTTGATCAGGGCTCTAAAAGCAGAAATACTGGTTTCAATTTTTAGAAGAAAAAGTTCAAATCCATATATGAGATATGACTTACAATGTCTTGGAAGTAACTGTTTCCAAAAATACCATAAATTATTCAAAATAGCAACAGGTAAAAGTCAAAACATCACAATTTCACTAAATATGCTGAACGCAACTGCTGCCCTCATTTAAATTCAATATATGAATGAATCTTCAAATTAAATCCTAGGGGGCATCATAAGTGTTAACTAATAGTAGTATGCAAATTTTACAGAATTAAGATTTTCAAAACAAATTCAGCAACACAAAGTGTAGAATAGTAAGGTAACATGTTCAGATGTACATTATAATATAAGGATATAAAAATAAGCAAGGGAAAATGTAACTAAGAAAGCATTTTACATGGAAACCTTATTTTTCATAAGGGGATTTGCAAATATATAAGAGGCACTTGTCACCTCTCACAATTGCCTCCTCACATGACCATGTCACTTCACCACTGATCCTGGCTCAAATATTGATTTACTTCATATTGGCATGCTTGGCTGTTTTGCATTCCTAAAAGAACCTATCAGAAATGTTGCCTAAAAATAATGGCAGAAGTCAATTAAAGATGCTAAAAATTATCAGAAAACCAATGTGAATAACCATACAACAGCACGTTGAACCCATAAATTTGATGCTAGTAGGATTGCACTCCATAATCCCCACCTTGGAGTTAAGACAACATATGAAAGACTAGAGAGTTATTAGACCCACAACCTTGCTTTTCTGTCAATTTCTAGTGGTGGTATTCCATTATGGTCCAACTTTGAGCAGTAGCAAATAACAAAACTTTACATATACGATAGATAGATCACAAATCTATATCTTCCAATTGACATAGAAATTTCCAGAACATTTAAAGATAGGAATGTATCGAATAAAAATGGTCGTTATTGCATATCTCCACACCACCTTTCTAAATTGATCTTGCAGATATATATAATTCAACATAATATGTGAGTGTCACATACACGGCATCTCTTTTGTTTGTCAAGGGTTCTAGGCAATTCAAAAATATAAATTTAAAGAGAAAAAGAATAGTATGATTATTTTCTTGACATCATTTCTAGAGAGAAAAAACATGACAGGAACTGAATTTTGTCGACACCTTTTCTTCCCGTTCCAGTTTAGAAATGCCTATATTTCCAATGCCAGAAACACAAACAATCGACATAAAACAACAAAGATTCAACCTATGACCATATACAGCTACCATTCCGCGAAGCCACACACGAACAACTTTGGGCCATACCCTAGCTTATCTGGGTAAGGGCCGCACCAAATAGCAACGACGAAATTGACCCATTCCAGTTCCTATAACTTGATGGCCATCATAAAGTGTGGGAAGAGAGTAAGAGACATTGACCTTATGGTTGTTCCTCTTGGGTTGGGATTTCTTGCTGCTAGCCATGATGACATGGGGAGAAGAGGGGGAGGAACAGCAGGGCGACAAGATGGCGGTCCTCAGTCTCATCTCACGGCCTGCTCCTCGCTTCCTCACTCATCTCTTCCCTCCTCTCGCCCTTCCTTGCAGCGCCCCATTCCCAAGACTGCCGCTTTTACCGATCCCATCTTTTGCGTGCTGTACATCCACGCAAAATTATACTCTTTGCCACCCGTTCTTCGATTACGGGCACATTTGCTTGCGCGGCGTCACCCGTTGACGTGGGTCCCACAGGGGCCCAAACTCTTCAGCCACAGTCATCTATCACACCATGATGGACAGCTTTTTTGCTTTTATAATTTGACAAAAATATATTACCGATCCAAGTCATCGGTTCCGATATTTTAAAAAAGGTTTATAATATTTTGAAAAACCCTATAACTATCTTTCAATTTTATTGTTCTTGTTTCTGAAGTATAATTATTTGAAACCTACTGATATATATATATATATATGAGTTGATTTTTATTAGATTTTTATGTTCAACTATGTGTGTTTTGACGAAGGTGACAAAAACACACCATAAACCTTATGCATGACAAATTAGACCAATCTATGGTATAAGGATAACCGGTTCATCCCCAAGATCGGTTCATAAGGAACAATGTGCTAAGAATATTTTAATAATTATAACAAATATGAGATGTAAAAACACTCAAAAGGAGAGGCTTTTGATGGGAATTACCCCATATCTTAATACCAGACATATTATATCCAAATCTATAAGCACAAAATATGTTATTCTCAAAATTTGAAAGGTTAGATATGTTAAAAAAAAAGGTGACTATAATTTATAGAACCTTACAATTTACAATCCCTTGCTATGATAATCCGTTAAAAAATAATAAAAAATATTTTATTATTAATAATCATAATATTATCAATTTTATCTTTTCTCGAAACCCCTTGCTTCATCTCACTCTTTGCTGGTATCAATTTTTTCTTTTCTCCGAACCCATTTGCCATTCACCGCTATCAATGCCACTCATCGCCCCTCCACATCATCAAGAAGAAAAAAGAAAAAAATTATATATATACATATATATTCATTTATAACAGAGTGATTTAAAAATATAATAAAATAAAATAAAATTATAAATAATAAAAAAGAACTATATATAGTAATCTTCTCATTTATATTAATTGATATTGCGCTCGCCCAAATAAATAGGAAGAAAGACGAGGGTAGACGATTTGAGGTGAGGAAGTAGTGGATTGTGTTATGGATTGCAAGGAACCACGTCGACTTCCGACGTCGCTTTGGATGTCACTGCAAGACGACGCAGATTGGAGTCCAGAAGAACTGAGAACATTTGCGGCTGTCGATCCCAACAACACCTGCACAAATCACAACCGTTACCTTTAGCATAAGAAAAATATCAGACTGGACTGGAGAATGATCCAATATAAACACAATCAATTCATGAATAAGAAATGTCATTTGCATCATATGATATTATAAGCTTTAAATTAAATGGTTCTGATATATATATATATATATATATATATATATATATATATATATAGTATTTGCAAAGCTAACTAATGTCATTTTAAAATATTTTTAGAGTAATGATGACCAAAAGAATAGCAAGAATATGTTAGGTACTTATTTAAATTTTTTAAAGCTCCAACTAGCTATGGCTAATTTAATATTTAATTTTTTTGAATGGATATTAAGTGAGAAGTATGCCAGGTTATATATATATATATATATATATATATATATATATATATAGCTGATATATTACTATATTATTTTTTATAAACAGATAAAGATCAACGTCAAACAAACTATAGACAGGGCATAATCACACTGCAGTAAAAATCAAGGGACGAAACAAGGAGAAAATTAGACATTTTATATTAACCTTATGGTGGTTTTAGCAAAAACTCTGCATGAAAAGAAATGAAACTATTAATATAAATTTATAATGTCACGTACGAGGAATTATTTTAGTGACTAGATTTCTTTCCTTCAGATTGAGATGTCTAGTAGCCCACTAAAATCTGTTTTTGATTAAAAAAAAGTACCTTAAGTAGCTCTAAAAAGATGACATAAAAATAACACAACCAATTACAATAAAGCAGAGCTTAAAAAGAAGCTACAACTAGTTAGAATTCAGGAAAAATAAAGGGTAATATAGCAGAGAACACTTTTCTTTTGAGAACACATTGGAGGAGTGTAGCAAATCTCAACTCAGAATAGTCCCTAAAGCCTTCTACCATGCCCTCATTTGGAAGTTTCCAAGGATGCTTTAGAATGACTACTAAATGCACAGAATGACTGCTAAGCCCCCATCTACAAGTCACAGAAAACTGCAATAATGATTTAAACATTGGAAGTAAAGAGCAGTCGAGTGAAACATGCCAGGGTAACAAATTTTTATATATTACATGCATCTGGGGAAGATAGTTGGCCAAGAGGAAGTGGGTTATAGATCTTTTTGCCATACGAGCTTCTAGTCTTGTGATGAATGTTTAGCTCATAAGAGTCCACCCACCACTGGGCATGTAGCCTCAGCCTCATTATCAAACTTCTTTTTCACTAGTGATTTTGGTTGGACTTCAAAGTATCCATGTAAGCCAAAGAGCACAACTAGATAGGCCTGTTTGCGCATGAAGGCAGACATGAGAATGCACCTTAGCTTCATATCAGGCTTGATTGACCTGCTTGCCAACATCTTCCTCACTAGACTTGAAGAAGTGTGAAAACCAAAGGGCTGATGATTTTGGATACCTAGCAAGACCATTTTTATAGTCGACATAAACCAGCCCAAACCTTTTAGTATACCCTTGGGCCCACTCAAAATTGTCCAAGAATGACCATGCAAAGTATCCACGTACATCGGCTCCATCCCTGTTCCAAACACAGCAAATAAGATTATTATATTCGTTTATTCAATTGAAAGATAACTTTATATATATTATGATGTCATGTTCTAGGAGTCCGCTACAGAAAGAAATTAGAGGCATGCATAACAATGACAAATTCTCACTTCACAAAACAAAAAAATTCTAACTCATACTAGAGCGAGTTCCTACATCGTCACGAATTCACATTTACAGAAGACAACACACACGTATCTAGAAATGATGTTACGGAGCAGAAGCTGTCCCTTCACAGAAATCCTATGATGGTCTGATTGTCTGGTTTGCCCATCAATTTTTGGTCAAGGTGTAGTGGGGGATATTTTTCACAAAGAAGTGATAGGTGAATGCCAACAGTTGGGTTCCACATAAACTTCAAAAAAATTTTAGATCAGTAGCGTAAGTTTGTTAAATCAGATATAATAGCTAAATTTGCAACAATATGGCCATTTTTCTATCCTTGACTAATTTTGAGAGATGTCAGGTTGACGAGTCAGAACTTTTGTCCCATGTGTTTGTTCCGCTTGCATTTTCAGCTCAATTTAACCGAGTCTTTCAGTCTGCCTTCTCTAAAAAGCTCCAATTTTGCACTTAACTTTTTACTAATGAATAACTGGCAAAGACACACTTTCTTAGCTCATGAAAGCTGCCACCTTTTCAAGCTTGTGCACTGCCCACATGTTTGCTTGACAGAGCAGCCAACTCAACACCAGAGGGATGTGGTACAGACACATCTTCCAGTCATCAGCTAGACTGTTACCTTCTTTCATTGTCTATAGCAGATAATTGTCCTCCCATTACTGATTCAATTCAATCTATATCATTAATAACGTAACAAGGCTATACCATTAGCATTATGAACACACCCAGCCAACCTACTGGCTGACCAATTTAATTGAATTCTCTTCTCTTAATGCATTCACCAGGTAAAGCGACAGTCAAGTGCAAGTCTTCCAAACAAAGGCACATAAGGGTTGGACAACGCCTCAAGGTCTGCGTGTGGCTCTTTGGAGGTGCAGAAGAGACAGAAAGCCAAGGATTGTTTTATTCTTTTCCCTTATTAACCTTAATGATCTGATCAGTATAATACTCCACATTCACCTATTAGTCTATGCACAGGACTTGATTGTGGCTTCACCATATAATCCTTTCCCACTATCCTAGGCAACCATCTACTTCTGGTACTAGTTCATGATGAGATGCTTCTCTGCTGAACTTGACACCAGGTTTAGCTTATTCCTACACAAAATTCAACTACTGACCATGGTACTTGATCTGTTGATCAAATATGTCTTTGTCCTGCCAGCAGAATTTTGCAACTTTAACCAGAAAAATAAAGTCTGGTGTCAAACTACTATTAGCTATTTACAAGCTACCAAACTAGCTAACTACTAAATGCCAGACCTTTTCTAATACTTATAGGCTCTTCCACATGCAGCAATTTCATCATCCACATCCCCTGTGACCATGTAACCAAATGAAAATGAGATGCAATCTTATACATATCATAAAGTTTCAAATCTTTTTTTTTAATATATTCTGAAATGGAAAATAGATTTTCTAAAGAAGTCTTGGAACCAGAAGGACCACTTATTATAATGATAGGTTGAAGTTCTGATGGTAGAATCCAACTATAATTTCAATTTTACATTCGACAGTCCAAGAGCGTCAAAGGTTTCAACGTGTGTATGCATCAATACGATGAGAACAGATCCAGTTTTGTTGGGTTCCCGGGTGCTATCAACTTGCTTAATTTGGGCCCAGTTAAATTTACTCAAGTTCCAGGATCAGTTCTGTTAGAAAAGAAGCTATCCAACTAGGGTTTGGGTAACTAGGTAGTTGGATTCGAGTTCAGGTAGTGATACCCTTAAATAGGTAGCCAGAATCCAAATCAAACTAGGTTTAAGACCATTTTGGGTGGAAAGATAGGTCTCTGTGTCAGCTTTAAGTACCTACATTGCTAGTCGGGTTTGGATTCAAATCCAGTTCTAATTAAATTTATGGATAACTGTCCCATGGCCATCCCTATGGTTGGGACATGATCCATGAGGTTAGACACAGGAGTCCAGATTAAACTAAGTAGGAGCATTTTCCTTTATTAGAAAAAATAAGTAAATTTCCAAAATATTCAAGCCAATTTAATATTTTTTTCATTTTAAACTAATTCATGTAAATTACTGATTTCATTACATGGATAATTTTTTTTAATATATGCTGCTCCATTTGTTTCCCTCATTGCACTTGCATCTCTTCGTCATTAAAATTTGCACATTAAGTAATATACTTGTTTTTTTTTTCTTTCTATATGAATGAATGACATCAGAAACATGTCGAAAAGCTGTAAGCTGATCAGACTTCTTCATAAACTAATGAAAGCTCAGATCCTTCACAATTTGGGCTAAATAATAGGCACCCCAACTGCGAATTCAACAAAAGCCACAAGAAGGGGTGATAGCAGAAGAGCACAAAGAAAAGATGGTAAAGCAATGTGCAAAACATCTATAATTATTTTTGGTCAAAGCATCTATAAGATTTAATTGAAGAAAATGCAAATATTCACTTCAAATACATACACATGTATTAACAGAAAGAAGGATGCATCTATATACAGATTTACCAATAGGATGTCCTTATGCATTCAAAGTTTTATGATCTCATTATTTGTGACTTTCTATCTTTTTATGAATTGTACAAAACTACAAATTACCAAGAATATGCTATTATAACTTACAAGGCATTGTTGCTTGAAGATGCCAACCTTCAAATATACTTTCTTCCCAGATTTACTTCAAGTTTTGAATGAAAACATTTGTTTCAATTTGGAGATGGTAAGCATCCAAATAAATTATTTACATCCACATGCTAAGGAATTTGACAGTGAGCTTCTAGGTGTTTTGTATTTCAAAACCCTAATCATGGAAGTTCTAGAAAGAATTTCAGACTTAGAGGTCAAGCATATAGCTTACAAATGGTCTCAATTCATCTTGCATTTTTTATTTCAATTATTCTGCTTTTCTTCTATTTTGGTTTGATGTGTTACAAATTTCTCCTTCCATCAAGGCTGCATTCAAGAACCTTTTTAACTTTTTTGTAAAGACTTGTTAATTCACAAACAATTATTTAACTGAGGTAGTCTTTATCCTTTTGCCAAATAGACTTCTTTTTATTGTTCTGACATGTTACATAAGAAAATATTAACAAAAATAGCCTTTTGTAACAATAAATAGAAGTTAAAGAGCACATTGTTTTACTAAATATTGTACCACATGTAATGCATCTTAGCAGCATGTAAATCACCAACTGGAACTCACACCTTAGTAGCATATAAAGTCAATGATTCATGTTAATGCATTTGTAGTTACATTGGAATTTGGTTTTACATTTTGCTTCATTTTGGAGGTTAAAAAGAGAAATATTATTTTCTCAGGAAAAGCTTGAGTGAAGAAATATCAATAAGATGAAAATTGCATTATACAATGTGTGCTTGATGCATGAAAAGCAGATTGGGTATATGAGCTTCTCCATATAACAATGATTCAGATTAGTGTCTAAAGGCAGTTGTAGACTTAAGCAAGGACAGAAACACAACTCGTATATCATGTATCTACAGTACAAAACTTGTGCAGTGAAATTCGATAAGACACACATGAAGGAGATGTAACTACTATAATTTACCTGATTGCTTGTGCAACAGCTGCAAGGTAACTCTTAAAGTATTCAACTCTCAGTTTATCATCTAGGACCTCCTCAAGAATTGCTGTTTCGGTTTCTTCTTGATCCATGCCTGTCAATTAGTGAAGGAAATTGATTAATTGTATGCAACACTATGAGAAAAGCAGACTTATTTGGAACTTTCTAACAAGATGCAACAGCATGGCTGATCATAAATCCCAATTTTACATGATAGTTCAGAAGAAAATGTTAAAGAGAACAAAATAGCAGTTAGATCTTCAAAGTAATAATTTTCTAGAAGCTTTTGTAAGTTCAAATAATCATAACTGTGACATCAACAAAACTTATTAAAGTCTATGAACGGATTGAAACTTGAAATTTGAAACTATATTTAATTTATCAGAATCTAACAGAGTGGAATACTTTCCTATTCTTTTGCTGCTTATAAGCTGCCAAGTAGGTTTTTTGTTGGCCTTCATTGATTAGACTGAAGGATTACACATATTTAATTTTTCTAGGGTCCATGAATATTTTCCTAAAAGAGCAACATACTATGCAATCTGCATGAAATTCTTAGAGCCATGCAGAATACAACTAGAATGTGTCTTATGAGTAGGAGGAACAGCAATAAGTCTTTATATTCACACATTTAAATTTCAAAAATGCACAAGGAATAAATGAAGAGTTACCATTCTCAGTAACATAAATTGGAGGATTGTGGTAATGCATTGCTATGTAGTTAAGGACCTTTCGGATGCCCCAAGGAACTACATAAAGCCAGTCCGATGCAGCCTGCAATATATTATGTTAGCCCAAACAAAGTTGGTCACATTTATAGCAACGAGATTATCCTAAAGAAAAATATTTATCTCACTTGTAAAGTTGTAATATTTCACAAAACCAGTGAAACTAGAGTCTTTCAAGTGGAATGCATATGAGTGTCTCTAACTTTCTATATGAGCGAGAGAGAGATCTTACCCTTTCACCAATCGCCTCACCGCATTGCCATTTCTCTGTTTCAAAGAAAAAAGAAAAAAGGAAAATAATGATGTTAATATTTTTCCTATGATAAAGGTTATAACATGTAGTTGTAAATGATGATGTTAAAATACTTGGAAACCATGATTGCTCCTAAAAGGATTCCTTTGATTGTTTATGATGCTAACAAATTCAACATAAATTAAGGATTGGCAATGGCTTAAACCTCACACAAGCAGGTCTGATGTTCTTGTAATCCCAGCGTCTTAATGTCACTCATTTAGATCGTCTTAATGTTACATGGATGCCTTGTTCAATAATGAATAACATTGAGACAACTCTAGAGTATTAAGGATTTTTTCTCAGTAGAAAGGAACTAACTCTAGTGTCACACAACTTATAACTTGAGACAAGGTGATTAGACCAAAATCCGAAAGGGGCTTAAACATTCATGATCTAAATATTACTAAATATGCTTTATAGGTACAAAGGACAACTCTCTACCTTAATCAAATAAAATAATCTAAATTAATGTTGTTTTAGCCATAGTTGACAATCTCGTACCAGAGTACCAACAACACACAATGCACTGATAAGTACCAGAATTTAAAAAAAATGGCTGAAAAATCATATGAAAATGAAAAACCCTATTCCAAGGTTTTTTTCTCTCCTATTTTATCAGTAAATAAATTCAAATTAAATAAGAATCAATAGAAATTATAGTCTATAAGGATCAAAAATAGAAATTCTTATCTTTTTCGAATCCATCAACGAACTCTATCACATGGTCCTCCGTCAAAGATGGTTGCTTCCATCAATTAGAGAAATCAAATATTTAACTATGTAAGTTGAGAGTGACAATGAGAGTGAGAATAAGAGCGAGAAAGTGAGAGAGGAGGTAGGGAGGGGGCTTATATAAGCCCCAAAGAGCTCCGAATGGTCAGTTTGACCATTGGGGACTGGTAAACACCATTGAGGGTTGGTATCAGTCAAAATCCAACCATAGGTAATGGTCGAATTTCGACCGTAACAGCCGATACAGAGGGTGTACCATCTAGAATGTCATACCTTGGGTCAAACCGATCTATTCGACCCTGTTTCAGGTACCGATGCTCCAGGGGACCCTTATGTGTTGCCATTTTCGTACCATGTACCCAGCATTGCTCTCCTTAGTTTTAACCAAATATGGGTTGTTGGGCCCATCAAATATTGTTTTCAACTCTAAAATCAGTTGGTGTTGCAGATTATTCATTGAAGCTATGAAAAAATTACTTGAGGGACCCACTCAACTGATCGGAGGTGGAGAATCCATAAATACTCTCGAAGACAATGGACCTTTCCAGAATTCTATTTTGCTAAAACCCACTTTTGTTAATCCTTTTTAAGTTTTAACATTATGATACCTCTAAGGTATTAGACTTGATAAAGAAAGGAAATTGGAATAATAAACAAATTGAACAGATATTTAGTTCTATTACTCATGGATTAGTCTGTAGAATTGACATATCTCATTCCATGTGATGAGCTGTGGCTTTGGGTACCTGACTTAGAGTCTTGTGCTCTACCAAGTCAGATTACAATTTTTTGTCAGAAAAATGGGAAACTTGGTGAGAATTGTTGATGCTTCCAGCTATTCCTTAAGTATTGCTTCTCTGTTAGAAGCTGATTCTGTCTCCCGACATCAGACAGATTGGCAAACTAGGCATTGTAGATGTACAAGTTTGTTATCTCTGATGCTCATGTGGATGTGCAATCCCATATTTAATTGATTGTCCACTTGCTAAGAGAAATTGGAATATCTATGAACAAAAAATGGATATCAAGTTTGAGTTCTTTGAAGATTCCTGCTGGAACATGGCTCAAGTAGGGACATGATCTAACCAACTTTCCGCTTTATGGAAGGCTCAAAATGAAACACTTTTTAGAGAAATTAAAACTTGTTTGTCTCCCAGTTTCTATCAGGTATTGCCTATGTGATGAATTGTAAGCCAATCCAGGATTCTGAGGGATGTATGATAAGATATGTCAGATTCTAGTTGAATAAGATAAACCTACTAGGGATGGCTGTAAGATAACATAGATGGTTCCTTGTGTCAACAGCAACAAGAAGGTGTTGGTTTTGTAATCAGGACTAAAACTACGTTTTGTTTGTTGGCAGATGTCTGTTCATTCAAAATGGAACCAGTCTTACTATGAATTGGTAGCAACCAAAGAAGAAATTATACATGCAATCAAGGATCACTGTTTTGGGTACTGACCAGTGATCACCATTTTGGGTACTGGACCCATTTCGGTGATCTAGTTGGACCGGTATATACTGGTCAATACCGGTGTACAAACACATGGTACATATCGGTGCTTTGAAGAGGAAAAAAAAGGAGAAGAGGAAAGGGTGGTGGAGGAAGAGGAGGAAAGATGAAGAAGAAGGAAGAAAGAAGAGACGATGGAGGAAGAGGAGGAAGATGCAGAAGAGGATGAGAATAAAGGGAACAAAAAGAAAGAAGATAAGGTGATGGAGGAAGGGAAAGTACAGGAGGTGGTGGAGGAAGAAGAGGAAGGAGGAAGAGGAATAAGAGGAGGAAACACACCCGTCAACAGCACACGATGAGCTGCATGTGATAACAGCGGGACACGCTTGCATTCGGGTGAAGAGGGCTTGCAAACACAAGTCCTAAATGTTTAAATCGGTCGGAGTGGATGTGTATTAATGAGTCAGAGCAGCCTGCTGAAACGAGGGCGGCCAGCATACCGATTCATGCCTAGACAGGTACATACTGCTTGTTTCATACCGATTCGGATGAAACGGGCAGTCCTTGCATGCAATGCAGTGAGGATACAAATAACTGAAATTTTATAAGATGCAAAGTACCAGTCAGTTATCAAACAAGAAGATACCGCCACCTTGGGCTCTTAGCAAAGATATCGAGATATTTGGATGTTTTGTTGAAGATAAAAGCTCACATGTACATAGAGGAGAATAGTACAACTGGTTAGCTAACTTACTTTGCAAAGAAATCCAAGGATTATGTGATTTGAAAAGATGAGCGGCTAGCTGAATTTATTCATAAGCAAGGGTTTCGTACCACATAACTGAAGTAATTAAATTATACTTTTCAGAAAATAAAATATGAATATTATCTTCTTTTCTTTTCTGTTTCTCAAAAGCAACTTATCTTTCTACTGTCCTTGTTTCATTTAGCATTAAAAGATCATATTCATTCGATAAGACCAACCTATCAATGACATGTCAAACTTGTGCCGGTCAGCATTCTAGTTAATACTGCTGTCTTAAGGCTTGAGCAAGATGGATGAGATGAAGATGAAACATAACAAGAACAGATACATATACCACAAATTGATATCCAAGTAAGCAATAAGTTAACTTTTGCCTATTAGCTTGAATTATAGATATTACTAATTGAAAAATACTACAGCAAAAAGATTGTAGTTTTATTTCACGAGTTGTAAGCTGAACTGGGGAGCACACAGATTGGCTAATTGAGAAAGAGTCTAGGGTTTGGTTCAGCCCTGAGGTGGGAGTTTTGACTGGGGCTCTATGCCCAACACTTTTGTAGCTACTGGCTATTTTATAATATTTTATTTTCATTAAAAATATATATAAATAATAAAATTATGCACATAAATGGATCATGTGGCATAACCAAGTTTCGCAATTTTGTTTGATGATACTACATCGGTTAGGGCTCGGACCCATACCATACCGGTGGTGTATCGAGAATCCGTACATCAATGCATACATACCGACTTTCAAAAAAGCATGAAAAATCAGAGAATAAATAAACTGCCTGGTTTACCCTGGTCCGTGTATAAGCTATCAGAATAGTGAATACTGCTTCTAGTGAGAGAGTTTAGAAATGGGCATAACAACATTTGTAATGCAAGAATCTGAACCACAGAAAAAGGATAATCAGCAGTAATGGATGTGTTTAGAAATAATAACATGGTTAATAAGAAATTTGAAACATTGAAGATGCATGTCATGTAGGGACCTGGATTTTCCACATCTTAGTGAGAGAGTTTCAAATGGGGAGAGGCTCAAAATCTATGCCTTTGTGTAATTTGAGCCCATGTACCTCAATGACACTGATTAGCAATTTACAATTTAGTATGCACCATGTGGTCATAATGATTAACTCAAACCTAACAACTTAGCAAATACCCATGTCAATCAAATATTTGCCCCATATATAGTAGTTGGAGCAAAAACAAAAATTAAAGGGAGAAATAAGCCCAGATCCATTACAAGGAACAAAATGTTATTAGAAGCTGGAGTTTCCATAGCTCAATCTTTCATTCTTTCTTCCTTTCAATTCAATCTAATCTTTTCCTAAATCTTAAACTTGACCACAACTTCATAGTGCTGAATTTATCATGAATTCATGATGTCAATTGTTTCTGATCAAAGGACCATAAAATTGTATGAGTCTATTGGTGCTGCTTTAGGAAAAAAGACAATAGATATGAGATGCACTTGCAGCAGATGTACTACTATTACAGTGCTCATGGAACTAAAATATTTCACTGAAACCGATTAGTTAATTTATGATGAATGGAATAGTCCATCCTTAAGTATCCATGTAATAAATGAAAACAATCAGATCTATGAAAATTTTGCTCTAAGAAAAAATTTGTAATATTTTTAAAATGCTGCATTAATGAATAATTGCTTTTGTATAAAAAATATTATGTATCACAGTATCTCTTGGAACAAAAAACATCTACCAGTTTACACAAAATAATGAGAGAACTCATTAAAATCTTGATAAAGATACCTATCCTCTCCATTTGTTGTACTTGATAGAAATGGATATCTCCTGGGTTTTCTACATGAGCAATGAATCTGGTTGTATAATGATTCAAACCAACAAAGTCAATTGCATTCTGCAGTAACTCCTTTTCTGCCTCTGAAAATTTGGGAAGCCGATCTCCTAGCCTCTCACGCATAACCAAGGGGTAGTCTCCATGATATATTGGATCCAAAAACCTTCAAGAAGATTTTGGATCAGAGGTTAAAAAAATATTAAAACAAAATAATATGTAATTTTTTGTTATTCTCTCTAAAAGTTAGCAATCAAGCAAATGACTATTTAAATCTATTTTGGGGAATGATAAAAGGTGCATCCTTTCTCTCTCAATGAAAAAGAATATCTGCTAAAAAGCGCAGCTTATGTGTAAACAAAGATCAAATCTTTTAATTTTCCAAATTTTGCATTCTTTGTAGAAACATATCTACTTTGAATAGAGTCATAAAATCAATAACAATAGTTCAACAAGCAATGCAAATGCATCTTCCTGTTAAATGGTTTCTAGAAGGTTTTAAATTAACCTACTTGATTATTTAAGAAAGAAAGAATTTATCTTAAATCTAAAATGAAAGAATATGATGAAGGTGCAAGTCAATTTCTAGATAACAATAGGCTTTTATTGATGCATATAACCCTAAAAAAATTCCATAGCTCTTAGTACAATTAGTTGAGAACATTGAAACTTTAATGAATACGAGAATGCTCAAGTAACAACCAAGCTAAGAAGCTTGGTTGGGCGTATCCATGTCACTTTGGTGGGCGTATCCATGTCAGACACAGATATGTTGCCAGACACAGATATGTTGGGCGACATGTCAATTTGGTGGGAGTATCCATGTCAGACACAGATATGTTGCCAACACAACTACACAAGTGTCCGACACATGTCTGTTATTTATTTATTTATTTTAATTTTTGGACACGTGTACCTGTGTCAAAATAACTCTCCCCCCGTCCCCATGCCCTTCTTCACCACTTCCGTGCCCTTTCTCGCATGACGCACACATGGGCCAATGGTATCGAGGCAATAGTTTTATGCAAGGCCCATGTCCCTTTGAGAACGATTTTGAAAACGAGTGCATCGACACTAGGTCTAGTGGAGTCACATTGCCTAGGTAAGTATTTTTATTTTATTCGAAAACAGTGCGAGGGGTTGGAGACACATTAGTTCAACTAACGAGGGCCCACGCGGGCCCAGTTGATGGCTCAAGGCAAGTGGTGGGTTCGAGCAATGGTCAGCATATTAACATTTTCTCCTTCCCATGTCGCAATTCGAGGAAAGAGCAGGATATCAATCATGAGAGAGCAAGATGTGAAGCGTGAGACTTCATCGATTTGCTACATTAGTCTTTAGAAAAGATGGGAATAGTAGTATTTTATGTATCCTCAACGATTTCAATAGGCGCTTGGGTACTTGCCTAAGCGCTCGGGCGAGGCGAGGCAAGGCCCGAGCACCTCGTTTCATGTCCAGGCGCCTCGCTTCAAAGAGGTGCCACTTGGGCGCTCGCTCGAGCCCAAGCGCTCGGGTTAAACTAGGCGACCAAACCAACGTTTTACGTCTGGTTCAGACTCCGGTGCTTTAGTTGGTTCAATCAAACCAACTAAAGCACTGATATTGGCCTCTCAACCATGGTATGCAATTTGACGATATCGCTTCGCGTCGAAGGCAGACGCGTCGGTCCGAGAGGATACCGATATACGGACCGCCCGCTACCGAGCGATACATGTATTTTGGCTGGTACCAAGGCATACCGACCGGTACCGAGGCGTACCAACCGGTACCGAGGCGTACCGATCGATATCGAGGTGTACCGACCAGTACCGCCCCAGATTTCGACCGTTACCGAGATATACCGATCGATACGGCCTAGCATGGTATCGTCGGTATGCCATAGCATACCAACGATACATATCGGTACGTACCGTACCGATCAACTCTCGGTACACTGGTACGGTACGGTATTGCGGACCTTGCTCCCAACATCCCTCTCGCGACTTCCCCAACCCTAACCTTGCTCGCGATTCTGCCGTCGACATTTCCTCTCTGCTGTCGTTGTCAGCTCTTCGTTACTGTTACTGCTACCGCTGCCACTATCGCTATTCACCGTTACTGTCGTTGCTCGTCGCTGCTGCTGTCGTTGCCACTGTCGCCACTCGTCGCTCCCGCTGCTTGCTGTTGCTTCTCTCATTCAGCAGCCTCATTCTTACTCTTACTTTGCGCCCTCGCTACCGTTGTCGCTGCTCATTGCTACTACTACTGCTACCATTGCCACTATCGCTGCTTGCCACTATCGCTGCTCCCGCTCCCGTACTTTCGTTTCCGCTGCCGCTATTGTTACTCTTACTCCCTCTTCTCACATCAACTCGATAGTATACTGTTAACTATATACTAGTAATAATATTTTTTATTTATTAGATTAATAATATATTATTTTGATTTTAATATTGCTATTTTTTATTTATTTAAAATTATTGTTATTGTTTTGAATTTTGAGATTTTTTGTTATTGTGATTTTGTAAGATTTTTTAATTTAATATCATATTTTTATTTATATAATCATATTTATTAATTATATTATGTATTTTTATATCTTAACATCTCGTTTCGCTCGGGCAAACGCCTAGCGCCTCGAGCGTTTTTGGACCTTGACGTCTTTTGACACATAATGCTTTTTAAATCACTGTGTATACTAGATGTTATTTACGTACTAAGAGCAACACACCAAGTGACTTAATAGTACAAAACCTCAAGAGAAATTGTAGTAGGAAACTAGGAATATGTGTATATATAGCCTAATAGCCTGGAGCACCACCAAGAATGGTGGTCCAGAGCTCACATGGGAGTAGAGTTATGAAATCTTCGGAGTTTGGAGATTTCTTATTGAACCTGGAGATCGTCAACTATAAATCACGACCCTCTATCACTGATAGCAGAACACAAATCATACAACAGGATTAGAATACCAACGACAATAAGAGATTCTAGGCTTCCAACGATAGAAATTGTGAACTTGTATGATGATATTTATTTGTTCACATTGTTGAGTCTATAAAATTGAAGTATAAATACTATAAAACTCATGTTAATCGAATATTATATATATGTTAAAAAATACATGTGTCATCGCCATGTCCTTATCCTACTTTTTTAAAAACGATGTGTCGCCATGTCCGTGTCATATCATGTTTGTGTCCATGCTTCTTAGCAGCCAAGTAATCAAGGTTTTAAAGTTTTGGTTGTACCTATTGATATAAACTGATGTTTATTGGTTTGATGACCGACCAGTGTGTGGACCAGAAAATTTAAACCAATCTATTCTGAAAGATTTTTTCATCCAGTAAACAATCATTACATGATCAAAAGATTTAAAGTTATTACAAATTTACAATCAGGAAGTTCACTGGTTTAAGGGCATATGCAAAAAAATAAGAACAATGTTCTTTTCAAGTATTCTTTTTATGAATTTTTAGCCACAGTGCAATACATTAGCAAATATAGGGAAGCATGGAACCTTATACGAGAGTTTTGGGCTTTTCAAAAATGAGGACAGAAAAAAAACCGAACAAATTTAAGAAGAAATAATTCCTGGGATCACAATTGAGAAAGATTGCACTATGCATTGATCTATACCCTCAAATCATTTGAGTTAAGGTTACCAATGAATTGTGGAATTCATGTTTCTATTGGTGGAATTATTCCCATCTAGCTCAGATGCCCCATGTTTACCCTTAAATCAAATCTTTTCCATATCTGCTGCAGTTGGGAAGGGTTTTAAAACGTTTCACAAATCATCTTTTGGATAAGAGAAAAAGAAGGAATCTTTTGGCTTTACATTAAATGGACCAGGTTGCATTGATAGGCTTAAACTTTAAAGCATGTTTTGCTTTATGTTCTAGCAAAAGAAAAATATATGCTTCATTCAAGCCTGATTTGACTAGCTGGTAAGTCAATGTTGTTAACACAAACCTAATCAGTGAACCCCATGGATAATCTTAAAAAATTTCAATAAAGCACTGAGTTATCCTGAGAAGTACAAGCTAAGAATCCTAACTCTAATCCTAATCAAATCTAGTGAAAGTCACTTTTCTGCTTATAAACAAAACTAAAATCAGATGCATCTTTCAACATTCCTTTTCTTCAGAGAATAATTTTCCAACTTTTAGGAATCTAAAGGTACCAATGAACATATATATATCTTCTAAATGTCAGAAAAATGCCTGATATTCATCTGACGGAAGAATACTGATAAACCAACTCAAAACTATTCTTTAAGTTTGTTTAGGTTCCATATACCAGGAGTACAGCCCCGGCATATAATGTTCCAACAAAGGACTGGGTAGCAGACAAGGGGATTTTGCTTGGTTCAATTCAAAACAAGCATCCTACTCAATGTTTGACCATTTCTGTTAATTACTGTCATTTGATATGGCATAGATCTGAGGCGACCTAGATTATATCCCTGCGGATTCATCCTATATCCTCAAGAATGTGCCTAAATATTGGTATATTTAAGATCGATACATGCAGATCTTAATTAGATCTATGCAGGCCTGGCCTAGATTTATGCATATCTTGCCTAGATCTGCACTTATCCAGGTCGAATCTATACAGATTCAGGCTCAATTTCCAATATTTATAAATTTCTATAAGTATATGTATGTATCTTAAAATTATTTTTTTAATACATCGTAGGATCTTATGATCTTATGATCCAGTCCTATGATCTGAATTTGTGACCCTTTTACGAACCTAGGTAGAAAAGCAAATTTGACAACCTTAATTTCAACACTTCTATTTGTTTGACAACCTTGTCTTTGTTTTACATCTCATTTAGTATTTTATAGATATATATTGTTTATAATTGTCTATTCTGATTCATTCAGAAAGGTCTCTTGTGAGCTCAACATGAAAGCTCTTGCAATATCATTGTTAAATCTGCTAACAGAGCAATAGCAAGAGCAAGGCTCAATTTTTTACCAAAAAATGTCTCAATTTGCATTGCCTCTTTAGATGAGAAACTTTCATTACTCTATATCTCATTTTACAAAAAAAAAAAAAGCCTAATTTGATTGTATAATAGGTCTCAGTTTTTACAAATCCGACAGGGTAAACCGCCCTCTACGGGCAGCGTATAGCGGCCGAAATTTCGACCTAATTTGATTGTATATAACCAGAAAAATAGAGAAATTAGGTTAAAACTACCGGATACGCCGCACGCACCGCATCAAGCAACTCTGACAATAATTTAATGTTTTCTGAAAATCTGATACAAACTGGACAATAATTTAATGTTTTCTGAAAATCTGATACATACTGGTGTACCAACACTCATACACCAGTATGGCTGTACCAGTCTGCCTAGTGACCAGTACAGCACTGGTGTTCAAAGTGGCAGACCTTGGTAGGAAATGGCATCAACACAATAAGGATCCTATATGGCATGATAATGCGGTTGTCGTTTACAGCACTGTTGCATGGAGTGCCATCATAATGCCACTATAATTGACATTTCAAAGCAAAGTTGGATACCTAGGAAGACCTAAAACCATAACAGAAAGCGCAAAGAGAGGATGACAGCCTAGCACTTGAGCTGCCCATCTATGATGAATGCTTGGGTTACAAGGGTGATCCTGACGAAGACCCAAGCTTGCAGCAAAGATCCATGTATCACAGAGCATCAATACATGTATGAGGTGGTAATGAGATACTGAAATAGATTTGGTGGTTCCTCTCAGTATTAGCTTGCTGCCTAGTAGCACTAGACTCGAACATCAACAGACATCAACCTTGTAAACAGTTAAAGCATAAAACCACTAACACAAACTATGATTTTCAAAGTTTCCCTATACACAAATGCCAAGTTGAAAAGACCATAAACTGACATATGTACAACTGCATTGAATTTGATAATGCTATGTAAGGGTGTTGGCGAAGAATCTATTGACCTTAAGAAGCAAACATTGAAACCAAAATCTTGATGTTCTATTTCAAGACTTTCCTAAAAAAGATATACTCTTTCAAGACCAATATATATCATATTACCAATATATTGTCATTTTCAAGAAACAAAATGATATATTTCTTAAAAAATGAACAAGTTGATATGTGATTGTATATGAGAGAAGTGATCATATGCTGAAACAATTATTTCCGTCCTGCTTAAATTCCCCTCTAAAAGAACAGGAAGCACTTGCCTCTCGTTTCTCAGCAATTGTAGAAGAAATAGACATTTGTTCATATATTCTATAAGGAAGATGTATATGTATGCTCTTCTATCACATTACAAAAGAAATGTCCTTAATTCAGACATTTAGAAATTTGGATAAATAAAAAAGTTTTGTCACTAGACAGGATAAACTTGCTCTCAGATGCCTATTATAATCCAGCAAAACAAGAGGAAGCCATAAGGTCCCACCCATTTAAAGTCGATTACATGGGCTCTTTTCTTCCAGTGAGCTCTGTTGATGGCAACATCAATAGTTAAAATAAAATCCAAACCTATTTTTATTGTTTATCTTTATTAAAAACAATAAAAATATTTTTGATGGCTACCAGGCTAAGTTAGACTTATTTATATTCAGCAACAAACACCAGCATGTAATGCATAAAAAGAAGCTCCAGCATGAAATAGTCCAATCTTCATGTATCATATGGAAAGACCAACACCAAACAGAAACTAAAGAAAATTTACCATCCAAGTTGGAAATCCAACCGCCTATCAGCAGCAATTTTATCTTCTAACTTATCAGAATATGCCTCTGCCCATTCACAATCAACTGCAATGCCTATTTCACCACCTTGTGCAGCCTGGAGCAAGCAAATACTACCATACTCAACAGAGAATTCAACTTAGTTTGACTTTTTTTCTACCATCAAGAATTGATATTATTATCCAGAATGTTCGGTTAGGAGGCATTCTTTGATGTAAAAATTCAACTCATTAGCAATATTCTATGTGGTGAAATTGTGCCTTGGAAGTCAGAAAAAGAATCTGAATGTGCTTCAATTGCTTTAGAATTAGTAGTTGATAAAAAGTTACATCGGCAGATACATTTTAAGTGCTTAATAACCAAGAAAGGTAAAATAGAGTTAACTGGGAAAAGCTGATAAACTAGTCAGAGATGGCACCTTAAATTTCTTACTATAAACAGAAACAGCAGCTGCATGAGCCAAAATTTGGTGGTGAGCAGCCAGATAAGGTTCCACGGATGAATTTTCACATCTTCCAGGAGCAAAGATTCCAACACCATATCCGTTCACAGCTGTTTGAAGAGGTTCATTGATTGTAATCCAGTGCTTCACTCTGTCTCCAAACTTTGCAAAACAAGCTTCGGCATATAATGCAAAATAGTGTCTGCCAAGTATGATATAATATCAAGTTAGAAAGGTCTTCTTAGTGTTTTCAGGATCCATAACTAAAGTTCCAATCATACTAATTGCCTAGATTAGTAAATACTAGGTATCATACTATGAACACTGTTAGTTTTAACAGGAACTGGGTTAAGGAATTTGCTAATACTGTGGTTGCAAATATTAACCGAAATTTTCATGTAGAATCTGTGACATCTATCAAGGTGTTACATAGTAATGGAATTGGGTTTTTATCCATAAAATGCATGAACAAGATGATGGAACATCATTGGATTTTAGTATATTTTAGCTCGTCTTTTGTTTTTTAGGAAGCAAGATTTTCAACCAGTAGTCTGATGGATGAACTAAAGCCAAAAAAGTAAAACAATAGATGATAGGTGTAAAAGTAGGTTATCAAAACAAGAACTTCTAACTTCAGCTTCATAAAGAGGAAAAAGGATGGAGAAAGTGAGAAACTATATCGAGTGGTCGAAATTATAATGCAATAGGGTTAAACAACCACCTAACCACTCCTATGTAAAGTTTGTTTATCCTTAAAGGGTTAGCTAATTGAACACACAAATACAAATATGCCAAAACAAAATTGCTAATTCTGTGAGACAGAGAACTAAGCTGATTTTTCATCCATCAATAAGAATTAACAATTCAAAAAATGTTTTCAAGATAGAGAATATGTTTGACGTAGTTGGTAAATGGAACGTGGAAGAAACAAGAAAGTCAAGAAAAGTAACAGCAGCTCACATCACCTACCACTAAATTGTTGACACAGACAATCTTATACTTTCCAAACTTAGAACGTAAACTTATGTGTTTCAGTGGCCCAAGAAATGCATCTGTGACCTTGGACGTTGCAAAAGGATAAACAAATGCTCACTAAGTTCCACAGAACATGCATAACTTTCAAAAGATCAAGCTTTGTCTCCAAATCAAAAGTTTCACAACACCCCCAATTTAGCAAAGGTTAGTAGTATTTTCTTTGGCGTATCCTTTCTTATTGGGTATATAATTGGAAGACCCAAACCAAACAAAAGGACAACAGATTTAATCAAAGCACCAAATATCACAATGCTTTACCAAGTTGCCTGTTTTGGTCAGAAACATTACTAAGCTTGTGATTGGCCACTTAGTACTTTGACAAATATATTAGCAAAGACATGGTTAAAAGAATCTTCTAGTTTACCTCAATAACTCCAATATTTTCTGCTTCAAGGTCATACATCATAACAATGTCAAAGGACAAAACATAATTTTTGTAGCAAATTATTTATATAAATATGAATAAACACTTACCAGGATTACATGAACATACTAAATATGCTCATACATTTTTCCATCTATAGAATGAGCTTGCTTGAAGCAAGAAAAATTCAGGAATATAACTCATGACCAATGACATGTTTACTGATAAGCCCTGACAGTTCTAAGGAAAAAAATTTGTATAGTAGCAAAAAAAGGAACTTAATGATGCTAGGAAATATATCTGACAGTTTTAACAAAATAAATTTGTATAGTAGCAAAACAAGGAACTTAATGATGCTAGGAAATACATCTCTACTGTAGTCACTTAAAGGTTTGAAATCTTCTACTTACACAATCTTCTCTGATAGCCATCCTCCTATGGACTCATGAAGAAAATATGGAAGATCCCAATGATATAGTGTCACGTAAGGCTGTATACCTGCAGTTAAGAACATGTAAGTGCAAGTTCTTATGGGTCTTTGAAAGTGCAAATGGGTGATCGACAACCTTTTTCTAGTAGGAAATTGATCAAATTGTTATAATAAGTTACCCCATTCTCACTGATCTTAGTTCCTAATCCATCTGCCAACATAACACAAACAAAGTCAATTGTAACCTGAATCACCAGCAGATGATCGAAATGTAATATGCTGTAGCAAAATATTGTACAAAAATGTTTTCACTAAATTAAATGTTACAGAAGTTGTTTTTCCTATCTGGTAAGCAAAGCAACAGGCTGAATCCTTGTGCAAAGTTTTCATAATTTCACTTGGCATTTTCCTCTAGAATTCGGAGATCTCAGCCACCTATTCTTCAAGTCACAAAACTTCTATCTCAATAAATTCTATATACGTTGGATGCTGTGCAGTATGATATTATCCAGATCATTTTTTCCTCACTTAAACCATTAATATGTGTACACCATGACACAAGTAGTCAGTTTAAAGCTTCTGTCAAGGTTTTATATGCACTAATTTTCGCTGAATGAACATATAAGCTCCCGCTTCTAAAACTCTATGCCATGGGGGACTTTAATGACAGAAAAGTATTCATGTAGCAACATTATCCATCACAAAATGTGTTCAGCCAATTTAATAAGAGGCATGCCTACTTATCTAATGAAAATATTCATCTCTACTTCTTTCAATGAATTAATAAGCTGTAGCATGAATTTGCATCATGCTATAACTAGATATCATTTACAATCGCACATGAATGTTCAATATTCATGTATATGTTTTATACAATATTACATGAAAAAAGAAAATCTTCCAATGCCTTCTGCAATCTAGTAACTAAAACATCTTTCATGTCCAAGTGCCTAAGTATCCACAAACCAAAATCTAGCCTCTTTATAAAACTCCACTATGTAATTGACAATTCTAGGGTTCTTAATTTCAATGTGTACCACTCGATACAGGTGGTATGTACCGATCCAAGAAAATACCGGTACGCAGACCATCCTCTACTAGGCGATACAAGTGTTTTGATCGACATCGAGATGTACCAACTGGTACCAAGGCATATAGATTGGCACTTAAGTGTACCGACCGGTACCGCCCTGGATTTCAACCGTTACCGAGGCGTACCGGTCGATATGCCTTGGCATGATAGGTGGAGGTATTTTTAAGGTTTTAAGGTATACCGTTAGTACACCCTGACATACCAATGATACATACCGTACTGAGTAGAGCTCAGTACGCTGGTACAGACCGGTATTCAAAACCCTAAACAATTCCATCGATCAGTTTAAGAATTATCAAAATTCTATGCAAACTATAATTTCAAGCTTAAAGTAATAGCAATTGAAAGAAACATACCGGGGAATATACGAGACCAAGATATCGAAAATCGATAAGCACCAAAACCTAACTTGGCCATAAGCTCCACATCTTCCTGAGCACCAACAAAATAGTCCAGATAATAACAGAAAGAATAGTGAACTTGAATAACTAAACAGATGGTGAACTTGATAAACTCAACACTAAACAGCATATCCACCATTGATCCCTGGCCTCAAGCCTTTCATTACTGTAGAGTTATTTATGGGGTTATTTTGAGTTTTTCTTCAAGCGACTTTGAGGTTTCCACTCGATAGAAGTACTAGAACTTCCTTCTGAGGTGTTTCATGGATTTAGACATATTGTTGAATCATATAATGTCTTTAGTACTTTCTAATTTGTCTTCTTACTCCGTGACTTTCATCATATGATTCATCCCAAGCCAAGTTCACCACAGCTTACTCCAATAACAAAAGGATAAAGTCAAATTTATGGATCTGAAATGAGAAAGCAAAGGAAAAAATAATAACAATTGGACTAAATGATAAAAATACAAAAAAAATGGAATTAAAGAAAGTAAAACTATTAAATAGGACATAGTGGCTAAGACATCAAAGCAGTAATTTTGATAAAGTCAAAGAAAATAAAGAAGGAAGAGATGGTGGCTGAGAAAGAGGAGGAGAAAGCTGAGAGAAAGAGGGAGGAAGAAGAGGAGACAATGGAGAAAGAGAAGGAAGAAGAGAAAGTGGTAGAGGAAGAGGAGGAGGAAGAGGAAGAAAAGGTGTATGGCAATGACCGATGACAGATGACCTAGGCTCTACATGTACGGTGAAGAGGGCTCGTGAACCAGACCAGACCAGACCGAAATGCAGTTGTTTAATTTCTTCTTCTAATGGGTGGAACCAGACCAGACCGCCCGAAATGCAGGTGGTCCATGTACCAGTTCGTAGATCAAAACATACCACTCATTTCATACCACTTCAAGTGAGGTTCAACATGAAGATTACATCATGAATAACTGACATATGCTAATTAGATACAGACAAGTTGGTCCAACATGAGAGTATACCATTGAATAAGATTTTATCAGCTTAGATGATTGTGCAAGCCAGTAGTATCACAGAAAATCAACTAATAAGCTTATCAGGGAGTTAAAAAAAGAAAAAGTGACTGACCTTATAGCGATGGTACTGATCCACTGCAATTTCTCCATTGCTCCCATCCTTTATATTCCCTAATGATATAAACAACAAATCAGGTGGATAAGAAAAACTGGAAGAAGTGAAAAAGACATGAGAAAAGACCAAACCTTTTTCTTCTGAGAAAATATCCCAAATACTATCACCTTTTCCATCCTCTCTTCTTGCTCCTTCAACCTGCAAAAATGAAAAGAATAGATAATTATGAAATTATGATGGTGATATAACTTCAAAAAGGTACTATGATTGATATGCTAAATGTGTTATTTATCATAGGCCAAAGCACATAATACTAACTGCCCTAACCAAGGAATGTAATTTTGTCCAGACTGGTATGTACATTCAGTATTTACTGGTCCGGGCATTAACCGGAACATAGATGGCACGATTTTGGGTAGTCCATGTGTGACACAAGTCTTGCAGCCTGATAATCCCATTGAATTAGGCTTACCACTTTGCCTAGGCCTGGTAATGGGCTTGAACTGGGCAGCAAGACCAATTTTCATTTTCTTTCTTTATCCTCAACCCTAAAAGCTAAAACCCACACCACTCACACGTGTCTCTCGTGATCCCTCCCCCATGCCTCTCACAAACTAAGAATGCACGATGTACACCACCTCCCATCACATGCCACTCGCCACATGCCGGTAATCCTCTCCTCGTCCTTGTTTTCACCGACTCCTCCCTCTTTCCTCCATGTACCGCAGTATGATGTGGTGTATCAATATCTCAATGTGTCATGAGGGACAAGGACTGGCCATGGATCAACATAGATTCGATATCCAAAATTGAAAACCTAGGCCTTAACTATTGCCAATTGGATGGCTAAGTAAATAGAGATATGAGTCAATCCTACATGAACCAAACTCTCAAAAAAAATTTCTCTTTTTTTAGAAATCTGTAGCCCAATTTAAGTATAATGCATTCCAGTTGCCTTAGATGATTACAAGGTCATATTCCAAATAAGTTAACCTCTAAGGAATTTTTCTTGTGTCTCCTATTATTTGATCGAAAAAGAGTTTCATTCTTTTTTTATCGTTGTGAGATCCAAAATCAATGAATCAAGAACCTTTCGAGAAACGGCCGGAGCCTGGAACGAAGGGGAGAAGATTGCAACTGAAAGGGGTTCGCAAAAATGGCTCCGAGAACTAGGGAGATTTAATTCAAATTACCTGGTAAGCGGAGGTGGCGACGCCGAAAACGAAATCTTTAGGGAAATCGCTTCGAGATACCTCGTCGGGAATGCCGTCGCAACCATCGATCTCGCTCCGCCTACGGGCCATCGGCAAGGGAGTGAGGTGGAGAAGCAGTAGGGTGTTCGGACACCGCAGTGGTCGGTTTTTGCTGCGGGCCTCCGACAAAAGTAGGTACAAGAGAAACGAGGCGAGCGAGGGCGGTTTGGTGAGAAACCGTCAGGACTTATATTAAGAATAAATATAGAATAAATTCTCAAAAACACTCTTAACTTTTGAAAAATTCACAAAAAACAGACCCTTATTCTCAAAAAAAAAAAAATAAATAAATAATAATTTCACCCTTGCCACCTCCGCCTCCTGTCATTAGCCACCATATGATCATATGGAGACCATTGGTTGGGTCCTAAATCACCTACCCCCGTCTATGGAGGCTATTGGTTGGGTCCTAAATTACCTACCCGCTTATATCATAGGTGAGAGGCAAAACACATGACAGTGAGTTTGATAGCCACCATCGCAAAACACATGAGAGTGAGTTTGACGAGAATCAACAGGATCCATAAAAGACAAGAATATGTCCAATAATTGATTGATGAGGATCAAAATCCAATGGAACAATGAGCAAAGAAGGTAAGACGATAACTTAAGAAGATGAGAGCATTGATGCAGAATGATGGCACAAAGCAAAGGTCAAATAATCTTTGCATGTAGGAAGAAACTAATTTTTAAAATTGAGACATTGTAGAAATTTTTTTAAAAACTTCAAAACTTTCGTCAAAAATTTTATAATAATTTTATGCATATCTATGTGTTAACACATATCTTTCCCTTCAAATCGATATAACTGATGCCAATATAAGAGCCACATAACTCTTTTATTATTATTTTTTGTTTCTCTCAATTCACAAATCCAATTGATTAGAACGATCAATCAAAATTTTACCAAGTTAATTGCAATTAATTATCAGAAATCATTCAAGACTTGAAATGTCTATATAAACTAAGGGGCATACAACAAATAAAAGCTTTTGAGGTCAGACACATAAAATACTTGATACTCATCCGCATTGATGGGCACCCATGCAAAGAACTCAGCTGATGGGGTATTCATGCAAAAAAACTCTTTTCTTTAATTTCTTTTTGCTTATTGAGCAACTCTTTGGGTGCATGTCTACACTTGCGATGTTAGACGTGTGCCTTCTTAACAGGCTCTTCCTTTTACCTAGCTAGCATGAAGAAATGTCATCCAAGACTGGTAACTGATGCTCCATTGATATTGTGGTGGTCACCGATCATCAACACCTCAAGCTAGTTGAAAGCTAAGGTTAACAAGCTGCATATAAAAAAACTGCATTCGTAAATTGTAGTGGTACCACCGATGGAGAGACACAAGGGAGAAGAGGCATATGTACATCTAAATGAGCAGAGAAAATTTTATGTACCTGGATACACTTCAAAATGGAGAAGACACTCTTGCGGAATCAACCCATGATGGCCTCTTAGCATTGTAGTAAAAATGTGCAATCATTTGCACCAATTCATCTGATGTCCTAAACTCTACAAATCCAATATGGAAGCATCAGTTAACTATCTGGCAAAAAAGGCAATTCATATTTTGATAAGCTTTTTACATTTGAACATCTCTAACCTTTCTCTCTGTAGAGAATCTTGTTTCCTTTCAGGAATAATAGCTCGGGACATGTTTTGACGTTCAGAGCATAAGCCAAGTCTTTCTCGATGTTGATGTCAATCTTGATGGTCTGCAGCACATAGTGTTGTATCACTTTTTGCCATGGTCAAAATGTGAACACTAAGGGAAAAAATGACAAGTTCTCAAAAGTAGAAATGCCTCATAAGTTATCGTTAGATATCAGAAAAGAGGTTCAAACTTCTAAATTTAATAATGAAATAACCGGCGTACCCTTGGAGGTAGTCGATCCTTGGCATCCCAATATACCTTAGCTGCCTTCTCCAGCTCCTTTAACAACTTCCAGTTATGAGCTGCCCTGTGAAGCAGCAAACAGAACATTCTCAGGGTACAGCAATCAGGTGCTGATCACATAAGAAAATGCAAACTAGCCAACAAATAATGAGATGTGCACAATTCTGAGATTTTTGAATGCATCATTAACTGTTTTCATTTATTTTGAATTGAAATATGCCCCACCATGTAAGTCAGCTGCTCTTGCCAATTCAGATCAAAATTTTTAAGACCTTGGACGGAAATGACTTCAATCCTAAACTCATACGAGTTCTCCCTTTACCCTCTCTTTGTTTGCTCATGCCTACTGTAGATGATATATTTTGAATTTGACACTGACATTATATCTTCAGCTGCAAGGGACCAATGAAACATTGATATTGTAGCCCTCCTTACAGCTCAAAATTGAGCATAACCTAACTCTTTCCAAGATAGCCATCAGTGATGCGTCAGATAATTACAATCGACACTTCTAGTAATGCCCAAGGGTTCTAATTAGAAGATAAGCAAGCGCAGAGTGAATGGTTTGCATTGTGTGTTAAGTCCATGATATGGGTGCCAATCTGGATTATTCTTCCATGCTTATGGAACAATTTACAGTCTGCAAGGAGTGACCACTCAGTAAATTTAACATCATTATATACTACTTAAAAGCGCCCAACATATGTCACCATATGATTGTTTCTCTTTTCAGTCCATAGAGAAACATAGTTTATTTCCCATTACTACATTCCATTTTTCAATGTTGTTCTACACTAGATTGCAGAAATTATGTTTAAAGCATATCCTTCTTCCAAATCTATGTTGCCCACTCTAAATTCCATGCCTTTGTTACCCAACCCTAGTCTGCTAGACAAATAGCCAAGGCTTCACATGGAGAACCATCAAAAGAAGATGCCTACGCTAGTTTCAGAATCCACAATGAGGACTCTTATGACACAAATTAACCATACGAAAACAATTGGGCACTCAACTGCTTCCAGTATCTCCCAATTCATTCAATGTATTTGTTTTACATTTCCAATTTTTTATCTAACATCGAAGGACTGCGCATCACTTGACTCACAACAGCAGGTTCCAACTGAATTAAGAAATTCATCTCTATTCACACATCTACAGACTTATACATTGAAATAATTCATTTATGCTGATGTTCTCCAACTCAGATTTACAATAATACTCGGCATTGTAAGCACTGGAGCCTTCTATGTTGTAACTTGTACTTTCATTTAGGTTTCCTCCCAAAATTAGACCCATTCTTGGGTTATATCAAAAAATGTCATTACACAGCCTGCAAACTGCTAAGAACAGTGCCACAGTCTTGTCGAACTGTATGGGTTTATATGCAGTACATAGAAATCTAACAAGATGTTGATGAGATCAGCCATTAGCATTTCATATTATGACTCTAAATGACCATGAAAAAATACCAAAAGAATACAACTCCATCCAAAATAACATCTTGCTTTGACGTCTCACAGGTTGTTAAAACAACAGTCACTACTCTGTCACAGCTTCATCCCCACCCCACACCATTGTTGTTTGGCTCTTAAGCATCCATATGATATGATTGACATTCCAATACACATATTATAATCCCACTCTAAATACAAGAGTATATCAGTTGCATGAGTATGAACATATACAAAAGAATCAAACCGTAGAGAGGAGAGAGAGAGTATCACCTGTTATAGCGTTCGAACACAAGAACAACGAGAGGGCTCGGGTGGAAGGCGAAGCTTTCCCACTCCGAGCAATTGATCTCCTTCACCCATCCCTCATCCATCTCCCCCTCCCAATCGATCTCTACCCCGTCTTCCACCACGTTCTTGATCGGGTGCTTATCGAAGTACTCCGACGCCCTGATTCCCCACCCGACATCCGCATCCAAAGGCCAATCCGGATCGTCCTCCTCCACCACCACCTCCTCCTCCGCCTTCTCCTCTCCCTCCGAGCCCTCCTCGGTCCTCCTCTCCTTAAGCACCCCCTCCATCCCCTCCAGCACCCCTGCGCTCTGCCCCCGTATCGTAGCGAACGTCCGCTCGAGCCGATCTCTCACGAAGTCCTCCACCGCCGACGCCTCGCTCCTGCGACCGCGCCTCGGTTTGCGTGGTCTCGTCGTGGGGAAGGCATCGCCGGCACAAGGACCGCCCTCGACGGCCTCGGTTCCTTGCGGCGGTGGGTCGGGCTTCGGCGGCCGACGGCCTTTGGCCTTAGGTTTAGGGTTTGGGTCGGCGGCAGCGGCCGATGCCGAGACGTGGGAGGAGGGGAGACCGCGAGGGGTTCGTGAAGAGAAGGTGAGAGATCGGGAATAAGGGTTACGGTTTGGAGAGAGAAGGAAGAAGTGCGGAGACGAGGAGGAATGTTCCGAGCGGAGACCGGACAAGGTTTTGGGCGCGACGGTCGGAAGCAGTGTCATTTCTTCCCCTCCGATGAGGCGGCGCGGACGAGCAGGATAAGACGCGGTAATATATAAAGGTTTTGTTCTAAAACATTTCTATTAATAGAAAAAAAAATTAAACTCTAACGACCGTTGATTAATTTCGGACTGATTATATATTATCTCAGCTACTTTATTTTCAATCTCTATCATTTAAAAAATTATATTAACATCTTTATACTTATAAAAATAAAATATTTAATCTTATTTATTTCTCACATTAATTTTGAGGATAAAAATACTACATATATTATCACATTCGAAAAATAATATTAAAAAATAATTATATAATGATATTCTAATCAATATTAATTTTTTTCTTATGTTGATGAATAAAAATGAGACAAAATATGAGAGAGAGCCTTTCTATCAAGACAAGATCTTATAATCTCTTATCAACATAATAAGAAAGATAAGTTCATACAAAACTTCTGAAAAACATAAAGGAAAAATATGAAGTAATTGAATAATACTGTTTCATTTTATTTTCCAACAAAATATCTCTCTCTCTCTTCATTTTTTTTCTTTTGATGATGAAAATAATATTATAAAATTATCTTTTTAATCCTATTTTAATATATTTTTTATATATGATAGCAAGTATAATATTTTCATTAACAGAACTGACGATACGAGAAGAAACAAGACTGAATGTTTTATTTTCATAAATATAAAGATCCCGATATAATTTTTAAAAACATAAAAATCAAAATATTAAAGATAACTAATTAGAATAATATATAATTAATCTGTTAATTTTATAGTAAATGAACATCGAAAGAAATGTCACTCGTAACGAATTGGTTAATTTTGGACTATTGAAGGGAGCAGATTATACAAATTTTTAATGTATATTAAAAAAAATGAGTTTCTATGAACATCAAATCAAAATAAGTGGGATCAAAGAAACCACGAAGATTTAGCGATAAGCCACAGATTTTTTTCTACCCCAAGCTCCAAGTGTTATACTGAGAAAAGAAATAGAGATGGGTGTCCAACTAAAGTAAAAGGCGAATATAATCCAACGCCATAAGAACATTAAATAAAACTGCACAACGAGGAATCATCAAAAGTCTGAACATACCACCAACGGCGACATACAAAACAAGTTTTTGTACTTTTGGGGGTTCAAAGGATCAAAATTTTCATATTTAGCAAATGATAGACCCATAAGAAATAATCGTTTTTGCCAACAATTGATAGCTAAGACAGTTCTACTTCAGCTAATCATGAGTGTCAAAAATATCTCCATGAAGATGAGAATCTGGACGACATCAATAATGGAATTGATGTGAAATATATTTCATGTTCCACAAGCCTGGAAGTCCCTCTTGAAAAGAGTACAGATCTCAAAATATAAGCCAAAATAACATAGTTGAAGACAGAACCAACGTTAACCGATGATCTGTATGTGCTCACCAATATTCCTTGTTATTGATAAATAATGTGGTATCAAAGTCTCTCCCCTTCCATGACAATTCCGACTCCCATATTGCATAGTGACTGGAACAAAGATGCCATGATACTTGACGAAAGTGGATTTGCTACCATGTAAAAGCTGGCAAAACATAAGATGGATAGGCATCATATTTGCAAGCCAGAGATTGGACCGCATCGAATCCAGCAGTTTCTCCAAAGGTACCAATTCCAAGTTCCGTGGCATGGATGCCACCCGTGATAAATGCTGATGCAATCCCAGTTTTATTTGCGCCCTTTATGTCATGATGAAGGGAATCACCCACTGTGATACAATCGCATGCATCTACACCAACCATTGCCATGGCTGCTGAATATATCACCTGAAGCAGGCATCACATCATGTTAAATCTAACATGTTTACAGCAAACACAATGGTAGAAATCTAGCATGGGTACTTTGAAGTGCAGTAAAATATCATGCAATTGACTTCATTCATATTGATGTGATTGGTACCTCGAAAACAACAGAACCAATTTACTACTTTAGCCAGCAGAATTAACCTTGTATGCGCCATACGCATCATTCTGTGAAGCATGCGCCCCACAGAAAAAAGTAAGCATTAACTTGTATACGTCATCTGGCTAAATGATGAAGCAGAAGTCTTAAAGTATTCACTTAGTGCCTTAGCTTGTGTGGTTCCACTTTAAACCTATCTATTGTCTTTGCTGACTCTTATCATCTGCATATATGTCCTCTACATCACTTAGAGAATGGTTAAGAAGCAAGTTACACAATTAAAGCGAGGGCAAGTACACATAATAACTAGCAAAATGTCACCTTTTCTGGCTTTCCCATCCATTTTACTTCACCACCAAGCTTTTCATATTTATCTGCCAGTGTTCCTACAAGAGATGAAGAGATAATATTACTCGTAAAAAGCTATCTGAGCTCAGAGTGTATTGATATAAAAATTGGTACAGTGATTTAGTTAATAAACTAATCTAAGATTAAAGATATCAATAAAATCTACATGCAATAAGAGTATAGGGCCAACTTCACCAGGCATAACACGCAATGCTCTAGCTTCAACAGTAACATAATCTGGATTTGCTACTACCATGGGAATTTTTCTTTTGGCACACATCTCCAAGATTTGCCCCAGATCATCGAGACTCATGGGTAGTGATTCACCGGAAGGAACACCAAGTGCTTCTGTGCCATGAGCAAGTACAAAATCTGCATCATCCACATTGCTCACAACTTGCAAGCCTAAGCCCTGTACAGTCAGATCACAAGTATCTACTAAATGTGCCTTCAATTTATCAGCAAAAAGAATGCAAGTTATATTCTGTCATTGTTAACTAATGTGGACTCTCTTAAAGGTGATGGTTGTTTAATCAGGTCATTCCATTTCTTTTCTCACGATTATGTTGCTTGATTGCTTTTATTTTCCGATCACAGTCTTAGAGTCACAGTTTAAAAAAGGAATCGGTATGTTTTGTCCAGGTTCTGGAAATTTTATGGCATTTCCCAATTAAGCAAATTGAGATAATGTGTGAGCTCTTGAGACTGGTACATCATGGTTACACCACACCTGGTACTATAAAAAATTAGTGTATAGACCTCTAACCCTACTTCTGAGTTAACTCTTTTCTGTCAATTGAACAACATTTGCGATGAAGCAACCGATATATGGCACCAACCAACCGATATTAATGTACAGACCCCCAACCATAGTTCTGAGTTAACTCTTTTCTGTCGATGTAAAAACAATTGTGATGAAGCAACCAATATAAGGCAACAACCAACCAATATGAATGTGAATAATTAAAGGAAGAAATTTCAAAGTTCCGAATCTTGTTTTTAGTCACCTTTTCTTCTTCATGGGATTCAAGGCAGGTGAATTACAAGATCATCAGTCTTCAGAGGATATCTTTGAACGTTCAATACAACTAAATGTAGATGCATAACAGCCAAGAGTAATCCATAAGCAGCTAATATCCAGAGTGCCACATGCGAAAGTTTAATGATCACTAAGAACATAAAAGTTCTAGAATCGAATACCGCCACAACTTTAGTTGAGGTGATAATTAAGTGTACAACTTATGTACTTAAAATGATGCGAGTTTGACATGCAAAAGTTTATTGATCATGAAGAACATAAAAGTTATAGAATCTAGTACCCACACAGCTTTAATTGGGATGATGATTCAATTGTTCATCTTAAAGAAGAAGATTAGCATACCTCAAGAGAAATTGCACCTCGATCACTCCACGTCATGTGAATGCAAGATTTTCCTAGTTTTGCAAACCATGGATCATCCCTCCTGATAACAAAGGGAAATGACACCAACAGTCATAATAATATCCTCTTATTTGCTAAATAATTTTTGTAATTTTTTAATCATTTAAAAAAGGTCTTATCGCTAAAGTTACAAAAACTATATATCTCTTATCAGATGTTTAAAATTCTGGTCTTTCATCCATGTAAATGTTGAGAAATAATGTAGCAGATAATTTAGATGTAGCAATTAGTAATAAATCTAGACTATCTGATATTAATAGTAGCTGCAATAAACTAGCACTTCATCCACAGTAAGATCCTTATTCAGATAATACCTTTAATTGGAGGTCGTTGATCCTCATTCAGCGATACACTACATTGTATAAGCAACTTTTCTTCTAGTCTCTCTTTCCCTATCTTTAAGTTTTATTATTGTTCTCCTTCCATAATTTAAAAAAAAATTATCTCTATCATTCTAGGCATCTATGGTAAAATCTTTACTCTTTTCCATTTCATGTTTTCCCTTTTTCTCGTGACTAGATCCTCACAACTGTGTATTTCTTGTACCAAGCAATATATATCTGCTTTGGTTTTACTCTTGAACAACCAATAAAACATAGTTAGAAATCAAGTTCAACTAATTAATTCTGCAATTCAGCTAATGGTCCTATCTCATGTACAATCGATTTTTTATGTAGTTATCCACAATTTCACATTCCATTCTAACATGTAGCCATACGCCTACTCCAAGGGCTTAAGGGTGCATTTGGGAACACATCTAAAATGTGCATTAGGGGCCCAATGCATATTTCAAATGTGAATTGGTGTTTGGTAAATATTTTTCAAACCGCATTTGGATTGGATGCTACATTATAAATGCTCAAATGTGGATGCTACCCTAAGGTAGCATCTGCAGTGGAACATTTGCGAAATGCTAATATAATTTTTCAAATTTCTAAAATACCTTACGATATTATCTAAAATCACGAGATTGTCATTATATAATAGAAACTCAAACCATAATTTTCTCATCTCTTCTCTTTGACGTCACCCCTTCTCTCATAAGTCCACCTCCATCAGGTTGCTTGCTCCATCTCACGCCTATTACGCCGAAGGACGCTTGAGGTATCATTCTATTGCATCCTCCATCTTTCATTTGCATCAACGTTTTGTTTCCTCTCCAAAATGTCTAGATCCTCTATTGTCCATCTCGTTTCACAAAAGAGATTGATGACATGTTTTTTTTTTTTTTCTGTTCTATTGTTCCATTGATTCCTTCTCACTGGTTTGCAGTTGCTAAACTGCAGATTATTACAGACTGAGTCAAGGAAAGGTTGGATGACTTAAAACACTAGTATTTAACTAATCTTTAATGAACAAAAGACTACAATCTGTGGGCAGCATGGAATTTTGTGGCTGGTTATTATCAGATACGAAGCATAAATTCTATTGTAATGTTATAACCTGAGTGATACAGTAGTGTACCATGATTTAAATATATTGATTTATTCTTGCATCTTCCAAGAGACAGATGATTTGACTTTCTTGGTTAAAATATTTAAGCTAGGAGTTAATAGCTAGGATCGTGATCCAACAAACACCGTGGGAGGGTGCTCATGATAACAGATGATTGAATTGTACTCCATAAATGATTTCTTGTCCATAAACTTTAAGTTCTGCATCAATTTCGTAGTCTCTAATAATCACTAAATATTAACATTCACATGGATGGTGTTGAGACAGATTTCTCTAGATATTGTGCTTATATAATAATAACTTTAAGTTCTGCAAAGCATATTCTCCTTTGGTTCCAAAAGCTAACAAGTTCTCCAAGTATAACTTTGGGGTATCTGTCACATAATACAAACATGGTCATATCTTGTTATCCATTTTAAAGTTTTTTTTTTACCTATCTTACATTGACTACTTATTTATTGGTGTTGTAAATAGGAGTGGAAAATATCCCTCGTTGATACTGATTTTGTCGCAACAGGCAAGAGAGAGAAGAGAGGAGAATTAAGAGAAGAAGAATGAGTGTAATTGAGGGAGGCGAGGCAGGGGTAACGTATCTGTAAAACATTGGATTCAAAAAATGTTCATGGGTTTTATATTGGCTTATTGCAGCAATGAGAAAATATTTTTTATTTAATAGTACATACATTTCTGTATTATTTGTATATAAAATTATTTGGTTATTTCTTTGTTTCTTTTTCAAATTTTCAGTAAAAATTACTTCATTGTTCGATCTTTATCCTCAATCCAATCCAACCATTCCCAAATCCAATTCTATAAACATGGCAAGACCTGCAAAATTTATTTAGGTTCCCTTAAGAAACACAAAGGATGTGTAAGTTAGCAAAGCACGAATACCAAAAAAACACATGATGATTTATAATACATCCAGTTCCTAAATTAAAAGGTTGAGAATTAGTGATACAGAAATGAAAAAAAGAGGCCAAATCTATTGACTATCACAAGATGATATGGGGAAGATTGATGAAAGAGAATGTCAGCTAATAATAACAATCACATTCTGATCTTATAAGCTTATACTCTGTTTCACAATTCATATTTAGTATTCAGATGCATAAAAGAGAGAAATCAAATATCTTAATCAATAGGAGAATATATGGATTTGTAAAAGTTCCATCACAATAATATACATTAGTTTTGTCAACTAATGTCCAAAGGCAGAAAAAAGAAACCCTTCAGCAAAAAAGCAGAAATACTAACATCTGATTTGCAAAGCTGGTACTGTAATCAAAAGGTCCAAAACATCTCTTTATTATTTAAATTGCTGAAGAAGTGGGAAACCAGTAAAATATCAACTTGCAACCATCAAGAAAAAATTCCTGACCTTAGAAGATATTGATGAGTCAACTCTCCACTAGTGATGGCACCAGAAAAAAGAGAAGAATTAAAACCAAGGCTTTTTAACTTCTCTATCGTTGTACATGCTCTCCGTGAAGAATTGCTTATGATCACAAGTTTTGCACCATGTTCAGCTAGCTTCTCTACTAAAATGCTACCATGTGGTCAGTAACAAAACATGAAACCACCATTTATTTAGAGCAAGCTAATGCTAAAGCAAGAAAAATACAGCATACAAGTAGGAATGGCTCCAGGATAAGGCTTTTTCCCATCATGAAGAACTCCAAATTGATCCAAGAACCATCCCTGTCACAAAGCAAGAAACAAGCATCAAGCTCTAGCCACTTCAGTGCTAGGTTATTACTATCAGCAATCTAATATTTAATCTTTGATTTTATTGTATTCTTATCAGTTTTAATATGAATGCTCTTGATTTAACTAAATAAATTGTATTATGCAAAACTTAAAGGACAGGAAAGATCCAAGTTGCCAACCTTAAATAATTGGGATGTTATGGCTTGTTGTTGATGGTTATGAGATTTCTTAAATGACAAATACGTGATGTTTTTACTCACGTAAGTCTGTAACTAATTCATTTGACAAAGATTGCAGCAACAAAGAGGAAAATTTAAACTAAATGCTACTAGGTAGAACTAAAGCCTTTCCTTTTCTTATGCATGATTGCATCTGCATCTGTATAACAAGAAGTATCTTAACATGTTTTAAAAAAACCATTTCCTCTGTGCGGAAGTCTAAATTATGAAGAATTTCCACAATGACCATGTACCTACCCATGTTCTGCAACATAATTTAACTTCTCTAACTAAATTCATGTATGTTGAATATAATGTTAACAATATCATATCGTTCAGAAATGTAATTAGTAAATTGCTCCAAGATTGGTATAAGTATAATGTTTTGGAATAATTAAAGGATAAATTTTCCCAGTTGAAGCTCAAGGGTGGGGTTTTGATGGTAAAGTAAAACAGAAATTGGAGATTCAGGGTGTTGAACCTGGTGAAATGTAGATAATGTTAACTTATTGAGCAAGAGAAAAAGCTTCAAAACACAACCCTTTTGGTGAAATAAGAATATGTACTGCTGTATCTTAATAGTTAATACCTTCTAAAACAAGACTTCAATCAACCATAAAAGATTTATATATGTGCATCTGACAAACAACTCTTTGTCCTTAGAGTATTAACCCGGATAAGGGGCCAGGATGTATTTATTTGAACCTGAAAATAGAAATATCCTGGTTTGTTTAACTTGGAGAATAAAAAATCAAAATTGGTGTTGCCTGTTGATGAAAGATTTAAATACCAGTAAGACTGCAACATATTATATACCGATAATCAATAACACATGGCATACGGTCATACCAGCTATACACTGCAAAACAGAGGGCTATCAGCTCAGCTATACTGGGGTAACGTTGACCAATATAAGGTCATATCAAACCAGTGTCAGCTTATCTTGACTCAGAACAACCGGGCCCCTTAAAAGCTTCAATTAGCTATCCCAAACACTCCATTTTTTTCTTGTGAACTATCATTATTCATATCTGCTTTCTTAAGTTAATGCATTGAATTTCTACATAACTCCAAACTTTTAGTTAGATTAGGCTTTCTGATATTAAATGATAAAGTATGTCATGTTTTGGGGTTTCAATATCCTGCTCTATAAACAAAATTGATGCCTTCAAATGCCAAGACTTATGTTATATCATCTGGATTCTAGATTGCTATCCTAGGTCCTTTGGTTGACATTCGTCAACACAAACATTTTAACAGAATGGAATATTGTAATGCTTTTGCTAAACTCTGTAACGTCCAGGTGACATGCAGTGATCAATATGATGTCCCTAAATCCCATGAAACAGCACCACAGGAACCAATATCAGAAGCTAAATGGGACCAATATCACAAGCTAAACTCTGTAACCTTCAATTTTCTACTTAATGGAACCTGCAGTGCACACACAAATTCAACTTACGAAATAGTTAAAACAGATAATTTCTCTTCCAGAGCTCATAATAGGATATGGATGCTAGTGTTATTAGCTCTGTTCTGCATCATGATCAGAGATTCACTACAACTTTCATTGTATGTAATTTTTACTGATTTTGCATATATAAGGCAGTTATAATCATCCCAAGATAATGCAATGGAATTTAAATTCAGTGCGATAAACAAAAGAAGATGAATCTTTGTCCAGGTAACAATGGGGTAACAACATACAGTGAGTGGGACAGGTGCGACAAATGCCCCCTAAAGTTCACAAGATCCTTTTTTGCTTATGGAGTTTCAAAATGAATCTATTAATTGTCTAAATATACCCTCTATAATTTATAAGCTTACATATCGGTTGCCTAATGTATTTGTCTCGTTTTTTGTTTTTTTATTGTAAATTGATAGATTCTAAACTAAAACCCAATTAAATTAGATCTAGGATGCCACCGAGCATTATAAACTGTCATTGCCCCTTGTGTTAACCAGCAAAATCTTACTGCCCGAATAACCAATAGAGAAACAAGTCAGCCTGCATTTGGTCGTTTTTCACTAGTCTCTCATTAACAGTAAGCTTATGATTCCCAGAAAAGCAGCAGCCGAGGAAAAGCATACCACTCCAAGGAAGATGAGGGGGGAAAGATCATACCTTGAAGCGACCAGATTCGGCTACGGTTCGGATCCCATCCAAAGTCTGAAAAGACTGAGGAACCTCCGCGCTGCTACCTCCTCCACCTCCGGGAGCGATCGAGAGCCTCGCGGCCATCTGCCTCACCTCAACCCGGCGCCTGAGATGGACGGCAAAGAATGGGACTCCCAGGATTCTTAAATCGGCACGAGCGTACAACAACGGGTCGCAAGGGAAAGAGTTTGATACCTTCGGGTTGGAATGGATCGCTCGGCGAGAGGAGGAATCGAAGGGAAGAGGGAGGGCAGCGACGACGGCACCGATCTCATGTCCCCTCACCCACCTCCCATACCTGTCGTTGCTTTTTATTGCAAGAAGCACAAGACACGCTTCAAGATTCACGCTACCAGATGTACTTTAAAATTCTGTTACAAAGTGGGAAAAAAAATTGGAATTTTGGAAATATTTTATGTAATATTCTTGAGAATTACAGAATTTGTGCATTTTTAAGAGTTTTGGATAATTAAGAAAATTTTATATCACCCAAAATTTTAATAATATGACATATTCCAAATTATATTGCTCTTAAAAATTAAAGGTGAAAGAAATTATGTTTAATATATTAAAATTTTAAAAATATTTCATGGGAATTCCTTGAGAATTACAAACTTTATGTATTTAAAGAATTAGAATCGACGGTTTTGACTTGGATTTCCGTTCCGATTAGAACCGTTAAAATTTTATAATTTAAAAAAAATAATTTAAAATATAAAAATATAAATAATTTAAGTTTTTTTTAATTATTATCAGATCTGAATCAAAATCATTGGTTCCAGTTACCCGAACCCAGAAACCATAATTGAATTACTCGTGTCCAACTTTGATTTAGTTTGAAATCAACGAACCTGATTTAGTTTCAATTCGGATTCAATTTCGATTCGAACCAAATACACTCACAAACACTAATATATGCCATATTACTAAAACTATATAATCTATTTTGTTCTTGAAGGTTAACACAAAAACTGTGCTACAAGGTGAAAGAAGAAGTTATTTACAATGATATGAAAATTTTAAAGCAATTTATGCGAGGATTATAATATTTAATTATTTATATAAAAAAAATCTTTGTATATCTCACTCCCAAAACCTAACAACATGTCCTACTACCAAAATTTTTTGCATTCTAATTCATCCTTAAGAATTCATTATTATGTGATTATGATAAAAATAATAAATACCAGCTCTTCTTGGAAAATATATTCATAGACTCAAATGGGAATTGATTTTATGAAACAATTAATTTCATAAAAAGGGCAATTAATTGACAAGTGGTGGTGGTGTAAAACTATACAAGTCGAGAGGTTGATGGGATCTCATTGGATTATTCTATTGCATTGAATTGTATCGTATACAAGATATATTAGTTCCCTCTATGTATGATTCATATATGATCCAATAAGTTTATTGGATCCATAAAGAGAGAGTGTCTTCCTATTTAGAATTAGAATCCAACTCTCTAAGGAGCTTTAGTAATGATACAGAGAATAAAACAAAGGATCTTACCAATTGTTAGACTTGATTTGGGGTTTTCTGATTTCTGAATATAATCTTATATATATATATATATTGCCTTTTTTTTTACAAAAAAATAATAATAAAGTAACTCTCACAAAGAGATCTAAGGCATAAATATTATTTTGAGCTAATTATATAATTTAATCTAAGGCATAAATATTATTTCGAGTTAACTATTTTTAGTATCTTCAATTTTTATACTTTAAAAAATCATACTGAGATTCGTTCAGTTACAAAATTGAAATATTTTTGTTCCAACAAAATTCTTATCTCTTTATTTTTAATATTATAAAATTATTTTTTAAACTCAGATCTTAATATTTTACTTTCGTAAATATAAGAATTTCAATATAATTTTTTAAAATATAGGAATTGAAATACTAAAAATAATAAATTATATGAGATAATATATAATTAATCTTATTATTTTGCACAGTTGGTGTAGGTTAAGTATTTACATTGTGATTTGATGTATATACGTTTACAAGTTTATTGCAGAAGCAGCAAACATGAATCTAAAGCAACTCTCAGAGATTTGAGGGCACAAATATTACAGTAAAATAGTACTGCACATATTGAGATTTGATGTCCAATGTAGAATGCTTTTCTTTGCAGAAGTCAGAAGCTTCCGATCCATACATTTGCAAGTTTATTGCAGAAGTAGCAAACATGAATGTAAATTATATCTCGGACAAAGATCTGAGACACAAATATTGCAGCAAAATGGAGTAGGTGAGCTCAGGAACTTCATGGAGATGGCCCGTTGATGGACTTGCCTTGCTCCCTCAGCTTGGCGACGGCTTCTTTCATGGCCTCCTTCCGCTTCTTGCTCGCCAGCACCTTGGCCAGCACGCCGCTCACGTTGGGGTCGGCCTTCTCCTCCGGCGGCGGCGGCGGAGAAGGACGCCGCTTCACCGCGTGAGCGCCTTGTGGGGCCACCGAAGAAGCGACTCCGACGGCGACCAGGCCGTAGATGAGCTGCCTGGAATCACATCGGACGGTAGCTTATTAACGCCCGCCTTATCCGGAGGAATCAAAGGAAGGAAAGAGGAGAACGTGCTACCGTCTGCGGTGGAAACGGACGGCTCCGTCGCCGCAATGTGGTTCTGCGAGATGCTGACGCTCAGGGACTCGCTGCGTCGCGGGGGACGATGGAGGAGAAATCGGTCGGGGAAGCAGTGGGAGGGAATGGGCCATCGTACGATCGTGCTATCGGTGCAGTAGTAGTAGAAATCAGATCCTTTTCATGTCGACAGGAATCCAGAGAAAAGGGAGAGCGGATAGAGTGGTGGTCCGAATGCATGGTTGGGATGCCCGCCATTGGCTGGCCTCCGGATAAGGATTTTTCTCACTGAGATCAGGACGTGGAAATTGTTTTTGTTTTTTGTTTTTGTTTTTGTTTCACATTTCAATTCCCAAAACGTGCAAAATCAATCAAGTAGTCTAAGAATCATTGCAATTGCAGTAGAGGAGATACGCCATTGTTAGGATGGAGTTGTGCAGTCAATAAAACAATATGTCATGCAACATATGAATTGTTTTTTTTTTCTTTCTGATTTAGAGAATTGTTTCAATATTTTCTGATTTATTCAGCAACCGAACAATTTATAGTTTTCCTATTTTTCTTTTTTTCTTTTTTTTTACTTTCGCTAAAACATGATAGATCCCTATAATAATTTTTTTTTGACATTTGAGCCTTTAAATAGGTCCATAAGTGGTAAAAATTTGGTTTACAAAATATGTGATATATTATTTTTAGATCAAAAAGAGTGTATCACATATAAAGACCGATCAAATTGCCCTGAAATCTTCATGAAAGCTTTGAATTGCATCTAGAGGGATATCTATCATATTTTTTTCTAATTTAAAGGTTTTTTGATTTTTTTAATTTATTCAGTGATAATTATTATATGCAAGCCCAACATGTTGTCATGCGTTACATGATAAATATTTTTTAAACTTGATTATATGTAATATAAACAGAGAAAAAAAGCACGACCGGGAGCCATGGGCCATATTAGTGAGTCGGCTGATCAACTATTTATACTCACCAACCTTCCTCTTATTGTATGCAAAACCATAATCCTATCATGTGTATATAACAATATCCTTCTCCTATTTGCTTCCTATTTATTTATTCTTATATCTTTCAATCGATCGAAGGATGAGGACATTGACTTCGAGAGTATGTCGGATCTGTCGATGTCGGGCATGTTCGTGCCATCACAAACAGTAGGCATGGTGTTATGCTGCATTTGCGGGGTGATGATGCCGCTCAACTCGACCAACATATGCATGCGTTGCCTATGCTATGAGGTAAACATTATCAAAGGTCTCACCCGCCACATCATCATCGTCCACTGCCCCAAGTGTCGCTCCTACCTACAGCCCCCGCACACCTAGATCTACGGCTTGGAACCTTAAATTTTTTTTTTTCAAACTTGAAATTTTTTTTAAATTTATTCAGTGATAATTATCATATGCAAGATAATTATCATATTCAGTGATAATTATCTTTAGTTTATAGATTTTCTTAATAAAGTTAAACCACCTGTGAACCACATCAAATTGAGTCAGTCAGCAGTGAATCGACCATCTATAAGTCATTGTTTTGAAATAAAATCTAGTAATTTAGTTATCCAGGGATAAAAAGATAAAGTTAACTATTAAGGGGTACAATACGAAAAATTCTGAAAAAGAAAAACAATTTTCGGGAATCTAAAAAATATAATTAATTTTTTGTTCTCGGCGAGGATAAGTGCATATTGGATTAATATGTAGGGAACGGCTCGGCCCGTGGGCCGTATTAGCGGCCCGGCTCATCAACTATTTCTTCTCGTTCATATGACATGGCAAAGCTCGGCCTGTGGGCCGTATTAGCGGCCCGGCTCATCAAGTATATACTCACCGACTTTGCTCAACCCTAATCCCGTGCGTATATAACAAGACCGACCTCCTCCTTCCATTTCCTTCCCTGCGTCCTCGATCGAAGGGGAGGAGAGCATCGACTTCGAAGGTATGTCGGATCTGTCGGCGTCGGGCATGTTCGTGCCGTCGCAGACGGTGGGCACGGTGCTGTGCTGCATCTGCGGGGTGGCGATGCCGCCCAATCCGGCCAACATGTGCGTGCGCTGCCTGCGCTCCCGGGTGGACATCACCGAGGGACTCACCCGCCACGCCGCCGTCGTCCACTGCCCCGAGTGCCGCTCCTACCTACAGCCCCCGCGCACCTGGATCCGCGGCCTGGAACCGGAGTCCAAGGAGCTGCTCGCCTTCTGCCTCCGCCGCCTCCGCCTCCCCCTTCGACGCGTCCGCCTCGTCCACGCCGAATTCATCTGGACGGAGCCCCACTCCAAGCGCCTCCGCCTCCGCCTCCGCGTCCAGGCCGAGGCCCTCCATGGCGCCATCCTCGAGCAGTCCCACCTCGTCGAACTCACCGTCCACGACCGTCTTTGCGACGCCTGCTCCAGGTCTCAGGCCAACCCTGACCAATGGTCCGCCGCCGTCCAGCTCCGCCAGCACGTCTCTCACCGCCGCACCTTCTTCTACCTCGAGCAGCTCATCCTCCGCCACAGCGCCGCCGCCCGCGCCCTCCGCATCGCGGAGACCGACCACGGCCTCGATTTCTTCTTTGGCTCCCGAAGCCACGCCCTCAAGTTCGTGGACTTCGTTACCGGGGTGGCCCCCGTTCGATCCCGCTCCGACAAGCAGCTCGTCTCCCACGACCCCAAGAGCAACCTCTACAACTACAAGCATACCTTCTCCGTCGAGATCTGTCCCGTGTGCCGCGAGGACCTCATCTGTCTCCCGCCCAAGCTTGCGAACGCCCTCGGCAATCTTGGCCCTCTAGTCCTCTGCACCAAGGTTACCAATTCCATTGCCCTGGTCGACCCGTTCACTCTCCGGAGCGCCTTCCTCGACGCTAACCAGTACTGGAGGTCTCCCTTCAAGGCACTGCTCTCCAGCCGACAGCTCGTGGAATACATCGTTCTCGATGTTGAGGTGGAGTCCGCTGAGGTTTCCGTCGGTGGCTTCAGGTACATGCTGGCCCATGCACAGGTTGCGCGTGTGGCGGATTTTGGGAAGAACGATACAATGTTTACCATAAAAACCCACCTCGGTCATCTCTTGAATCCGGGGGATTATGCCCTCGGCTACGATCTGTATGCAGCGAACAGTAACGACTTTGAGATCGAGCAGCATAAAGGTCTTATTCTGCCCGAGGCTCTTCTGGTGAGGAAGAGCTACCAGGAGAAACGGTCGAAGAATCGTGGAAAGGCAAGGTCTTGGAAGCTGAAGAGCCTGAGCATGGATGTGGATACTACCTCCAAGAGCAGAGCCGATGAGGAGAAGAGGAATACTGAGTACGAGGAATTCTTGAGGGACTTGGAGGAGAATCCTGAAATGAGGTTCAATATATCTTTGTATCGTAACAAAGAATATCAGCCATCGGAGATGGCATCCACGGCTGATGGGGAGGATGTTCCTTCGATCCCATTGGAAGAGTTGCTTGCTGATCTTGATCTCAGCGAAGATGAGGAGAGTGAAGAAGCTGACCACATGAAAGAATGAACTGCATCATAATACATGTTAGTTGGATCCTTCCTGCTCTTTTCAGAAAGCATTTTGCCTTTTCTTTATAATTTTCCTCCTGAATCACCTGAATTCTCAGCTTTAGCTTGTACAAAAGAATGGTTGGTTCAAAGTTTAGAGTTTGTCACCATTTTGTATTAATGCCTTGTGTCTGTTCTATGTAAATGTTTGACTGTGGTACTTGATTGGCTCTTTTTTGTCCTTAAGAGTCAATAATTATATTATATTTGTAGGAGCTAGTCCATTTAGTTGCACAAGTCTGTTGCAGTAATTTACTTTGATTTGATAAATTTGAAGTTCTGTTTTAGGCTTGCACTATGTTGCTTGCTTGTTTATTTGTAGTCTTCTCTTTTATGGGTCTCAGGATTCTTTTTGGACCAAAACTTATAAATGCTTCATCTTCGTTATATAATGATCAATGGTTTAACACAAAGTTACTTGATGATGACCGGCATAGAGCATTTACAATTCGCAATTACCAATCTAAAATATGTTTGTGGAGTTCATGCTAAAAATGATGTTGAAGGTATGAGATTGAATCTTGATCTTAGTGATTCTTGTGTCAAGCCAAGATGGGGCATGTCACCGAGATTCTTGAAACATAAAAAAAAAAAGGCAAACATAAAAAAAAAAAAAGGCAAACGTAGAAAACTTCTAGATCATTATTTGTTTTTGAGTCAACTTGGATGATTGCTTCTGCAGGTGTCGTGAATGATACTTTATCCATCAGATAAATCCAGAAGAGTTGGTTTTTGTTGGGCATACCAAACCTGCATAGGCGAGAAGGCTATAACTGATGACTATAAAATATTTGATTCAGTGAATCTCGAGAGAGTTTGAAATTAGTATTTATCCAAGTTTTTTGTTAGGCTAGTGGATTCCTGTGTACACACTGGATCAAACAGCAAGTTATTCTGTCTATTGAATTATCCAAATTCTATTGGCAGGAATACCAGTTCTTCTTATTTAGCTGTATTTCTGACATGCAAACAGACTAGCAAGAATTTGAATATTTCGATATTCTTTATGGCTTAAAATACTATTACAGCATACTTCCTTTGGAAATGTTGGATTTCTGATGGTTTTAACTGCAGTTTGGATCAGATCTGCATTTGAATTTGGCATGTGGTAGAGGCATAGAGCTCAATAATTATGATTTGCATCTATTATTTATTTCTTTCCGGTTTTCTATCTTCAGTACCCAAATCGACCAGACTGAATATCTTGTTGCTCTGAGAATCACTGATCTGTGGATTTAGATTCATAGGTGTTGACTGGCTATTGAAATTAGACATTCATTATCGAAGACCTTATTATTTTCACTACCCAAATCAACCATGCTGAACATCTTGTTTTTTGCTTTGTTAATCGTTTACCTGTAGATTCAAACCCTCTCAAGGTGTTGGCTGACTATTTGAATTGGATATTCATGCTGAGGCCATTAATCCCATCCTGCTACATAAATTTTGGACATAGGAACCACACCTAATGATTGGATGTAAGATGACATATGAAAGGACATTTGACTGTGCTCACATACACTGTAACAACTTCTCATTTACAATTGCTGTCCTCTTGGCTTTTAGTTCTTATCATTCTACTAAGATACTGTTTGTCATTCAATATGCATGCAAGCAACATTCACTCACTCCCAGTTAGTCTTATGATTTTTTGATTGGCATAAATCTTTAGGATATAGGGTTGGTTGCTACTTGCTACAATGGCTTAATTTGAAACAAATGAGACAGCCTATAGTGTTGTACAATAATGTAGAAGCCTCAGTTGTTCTTTTTAAGCATGAAGCAGTGATTAGATTAAACTGAACGTGATGGTGCTAGTTGAGGGTGACAGGGAATTTGCCAAGATAGAGCCTAAAAGCATGCATGTTGAGATTATTTCTGTACTCGGTTTCTTGGCTGTTCACCAGCTGTTTGTTAATGGCGGCTTGGTGGCTGCTAGCAAACTTGTTGGTTGCATCAAAAACCTTATCAGCAAGGTTACTCTGCTGTGATTTGAACCGAGCTTTTTTGATCATACTACCGATAAATTCCTGGTGTCGGGGAGATTCAGCTTCCCAGTTTTTCTTGTTTCAGATTTATTTTGAGGAGTTCTTTTCATCTGAGTATACAGAGTAAGTGAGAATCATAAAATTAAATGACTAATAAAGATTTGAGTTTTGTTGTTTGGATAGATCATGAATCCTAAGTATAAATAGACTTCTTTTTTACTAGGAGAAGTGTCCTTGGAGGAATTCAATAATAGAAGCTATTTGATCTGAGTCATGAAGCTTATTTCAAGGAGTGATAGCTCTTGCATTTGATAAAAAATTCATAAGCCTTATTAGATATTTGAGATTGTAAAATATCAAAGAGCAGTTCTTGAAATATGGATCCAAGTTAAGAAAAATGTTTCCTACTTTGTCTTTCATATGATGACGAATTCTTAGATTAAAAACCTTGAAAGATACTTTATTAAGATCTCTCTGACTCATATTTTTGAGATATAGGGTTGTCTTGAAAAATTTAGAATTGCAATTGGAAAATTTTGACTTTGTTTCATGTCAAACCGTATGGTGAACGCTGCCTTGGGCGCTACTAGCGCAGTGGTTGTCGTTGACTTAACGATCATCCACAAAAAGCAGCAGGGCGAAGTCTCTTTTCCTACTGTTAGATCATTCTCTCTTTAGGTTTTCATCATGTTCATAAAGGAATGGATCCAAACTAACGATCAAACGACCAAAGTCGTAAAATCTGAAGATACTATTAAGAAGCTTTCATGCCCACGTTAGACATGGCATGGAAGGGTCGGACACAACTATATTATTAAGTGTTTGTATAGAACTAGAGTGCTCTATAATCAAAATTATCATCGTTAAACGAATAAAGCGTATGGATTTACCTAAACAAAAACATGAACACCAGAATTTTCATGAGTGTACCTCACATGCCTTAAGGCAACTTCTTCCCGCATCCGGAAAACCGACAAGCCAAAGGCTGAAGCTTTTGATGGACAGCTTTTAAGTGCTGTCTAAGATTTGATGCCTGAAACCAACCAAACACAACATATTTTACAATCACCAAAAACACAAGCCTATTACCAATCCAAATGTTCAGTGAAGAAAACAATAGAAAGTTAAAGCAATTCAGTAGTTGATGCAGATCTTCACATAATATAAATGGACACTTACTGTAGAATAGTAACAAGGAACATGAATCATTTTTTGGTCATGATTCATGCATGGGATAGTGATACACCACTAAGATACCAGCACACCAACAAACTTTGACCATCAAAAGAAAAAAAAAAATGAGAATGCATGTGCATATGCACAAAGTCTTATCATAGTTATCAAACGTTTAAAGGCTAAACTTCTGTACCACATATGGACAAAGTCTAATCATAGCTCTCCATGATCTTCTTCCTTCAATTTAATGATCAAAACAACGTTAAAATACTCGACTTCTCCTTTTTCTCACTCAATGCCGCTTGGACTAAGATCAAGACTCCACTCAGCATCTCATTTTTCAACTTTCTATGGATCTTAAAACATCAGCTGGAGAAAAGATAAAGAAAATGATTGTTGCACTTATGATTTCTTGTGAGTTCTTATAATGAATTTTATCCTCCAAATTTCAGTATGGATCCACCATTTTTTTGTACAAGAAAAATAGAGCTGTAAATTCAAGCATGATTCAACCATTTAAAAGGTAAAGAACAAGATAAGCGTATATACCAAGTCATACATTTGAAAATGTGCATTCACAGCCTTCGATATTGCATTTGGTCCTCTCAGTCATCTCATTCATTTCATGTTTGCGTTCATGTCGCTGCATGTTCTTCCTCGGTTGTTTTGTCCCACAGACCTCACAGTCAACATGTTGGTGACAAGTCCTGATACGAGCTTTAAGGCATTCTGCATTTGTGAATGTTCTCAAACAGCCAGATTCATAGCAAGCCACTTCCACGTAATCCACCTTAACTGTAGCACATAACTTATTTACCTAACAGAGTAAATAAAAGGGAATTAGTTTTACATATGATGATATTACAATGAGAAAAAATCAAGTGTATCTGAAAGGGAATGTGTAGCCTGATAAAATAATATCTTAAATTTGCTTGGGCAAAATAAATCCTACAAATTACAGCATATGCAATAAAGGAAATTGGAGAATTATGCAGATTTTATCCACTTAATATAAACAATATGTACATTCAACCAAACATATACCCTAACATGACAAACAAGATAACTAAAGTGAATAAAAAAGACTTGCTGATAGTTTTTGTACAATTTGCATGAAAATGCCATAATATCGAGATCTGTAACTGTACATAACATATCTTCGTATGATAGAAAAGGGAGTGGAGAAAAAAAAGTCACAGGGAGCCTGCTTCTCTAGGCCTACAGAACTGTAAGGATCAAGAACCTAAAGCAGAGTGATTTACCATGTGTATCTTCATGCTTCTTTAACTTCGAGGGATACTTGAATGTCTTCCCACATCCAGGTTCATGGCAAACATATTGCTTTTGACTTTCATGAGTAGACTCATCTTCATGAATTTCTCTCATGTGCCTTTTCATGTTAGCCTTTATTCCAAATTTGCAATTACAATTGGTAACAGGGCAAGTCAAAAGTTCTCCTTGGCGCGTCAATGAGTGGCGAGTCAAATGGTCCTTCTATAACTAGCATGGCAATCATCCACCGGGCAGGAAAAAGGTCTCTGTGCCAAAATGAGAGGAATAACAAACAATAGAAAACAGCCAAAGCCAAAACAATCGGAACCAAGACCACATATCCCAACAGAAGTGAGAATGGAAGACCATTAACTAACAATAAAATTGCATAGCTATAATAAGAACCTGGAAAGAAATTTCCTAATCCAAATCCAAACATGTAGGCAACTTTTTCTCATTCTGATCTTTAAATAGCAAGTCACTTGTTATAGCAAAAAATTAATTATTAGAACAAAGAATATATAATAAAAGGGATAACAATTGCATGTTAGTAAGAATATCTTCATGTTGTTGTGTAGTTAGTTAATTTTAGGAAACAAAATAAATGGCTTAAACAGAAAAAAAAAGATCTCCCAAATTTGAATGCCTTTCTAATAGACAAGAAAACATGATGGCAGGTCATCTTCACAAGGTCTCAACCATCACACGATTCTCAAAAATTATGGCCAATTCAGTCGCTTGCTGGCAATTTGGAGATAATCTTAGTAGCATCACAAGGCCATTTAAGCATCTAGAAAAAGTCAGTGGCGTAACTTCTAACAAGTTTTGAAATCAAAAATACCAAACTCAACAGATAAAGTAAAACAGTTAAACAGACCTCATTAAATGCGTGATTGAGGCTTTCTTGATGGAGCTTCACAGGTGGTCCCCCATCCTGATACTCATACTAGTCCATTCAAGATTCTATGGAGCCTCATTGCATTTTGGAGTTTGTCTCATGGGATCCAATGCTTCACACAAAATCAAACATGTTTCAATAGCCCAACTCTTATACCTGCAAAATCATTTTCCTTTAGAGTTTAGACAACTTAGAATCATCTAACAAATAATTGCAGTTGCTCTGTTTGGTTAACCTACCATGCGGTTCTTCCTCTTAACTGAAACATGAATTTACAAGAATTTCCAAGAAATTATCAATATCTCATTCTCATCATTTTTAAGTATTGTACTGACATAAGTATATTGTCATCAATAACTAAATTTATATTTTTGAATAGGCCCTAAATTGACCAATTTGTTGTCAAATGAGAAAAACGCATGGCAATGTGGTCAAAATTTGTTATTTCTTAATATGATCAAAGTTCCTTCTACAAGAACAAATGCAACATTCAGAAGATGGTTAATATCTCAACTCATGCATCTGTTTGTTTCAAATGCAGAAATTAAAAAAGTACACCAAAAGCAGGTGGCTAAAAGTGAAATGGACATAAGCAAACATATAGTCTTTATGAATAATGTTTTGAGTGTATCTCAACAACAAGGTGCATTCTAGTTAGATGGAACATATTCATCAACGGTAGAAAATTAAGGCAGTCTATTGGCCCAATCAGACTTAAACTTTGTTTAAATAACTTAGGCAAAGTCCTAGAATATGGAGGGACAAAAAAAAAAAAAAAAAATGAAGTCATAGCTAATTTGCAAAAAGCTCAAAGAATCAAGCAAGAATGCTAGTTACATTTTCAATTCATCAGCAAGGTATACCAAGCAAATCCAATGAGTCCAAAACTACAATTTTAAGGACATAAGAGAGGTTAATGATGATCTAAGATGAAAATGAATCTCTTCACATCATTTCAATTCAAGGGATTGTGGCCGAAGCCTCAACGGAGTGGCTCAGCATATGCTGCCTCAGATGTGCTGGTTTGCGGAAAGGATGCACCACACTCCTGGCATGCATGCTGCATTACACGGTCCACCTTGTTTATGCCTTCAACTTCATCAGATTGTGTGTCTTCCAATTCAAACTAAATAAATTTGAAAAAACAAAAAGGAACACATTACAGATGAGACACTTAAGAAAAGCTAAAGATGGTAGGATTACTTACATTATTCCATTTAGTCAATTCAGAGAGGTTAAAAAATATAGGCAAAACAATTCCCTTAGATTGAAAAGAAGTGGCACAATATACCCAGAAAAAGACAAAATGGTGTTATTGCATAAACACAACATATAAAGCATGTGAAGCCTAATTGAAACTCATTGATAAGCTAGTTTCATTAAAATATCAAAATGAATAAAAAAGTGTCTAGAATAAAATGATGTAAACCATTGAAAGGTAAATGAAATGGATGAACCTTATGACTGGCAAGGATGTGCGACCTAATAAGATTTTTCTTGACCTACAAATACCACATTATTGACAATAGTATCGCCTGATGTCCCTAGAAGCTGGTTTTTTCTTCACATCTGCTCCCTTGTTGGTATTATTGGGCATCTGATTGACCGAACAACATGATGCAGTAGAGACCATCTACAAAATCAGATGGCAAACTCAGAGTACCAGATAAAACTATTAGCCATTAATTGGTGGAACATAATTGCAAAAGCAGAATTATACAGATAACATGAAACAGAACATCAATAGATCAAATAAAGAGAGCATGAAAAAGAACATATTGCAACAAATCCACTGAAGGCGCGAAATTAAAATTTCAGTCCCGAATTGGATCGATCTCGTCTTAATCAACGAGAAAAACAGATATGGACTACAAATTTGAGATATGCCACATTTAAATATATTTCTTTAGAAAACAAATGGATATTAACAAGCTTTAAGAATTGCCCAAAACTAACGAGGAACATTATCTGCGAATACATTGAGGACTGACAAGCATCAACGAAAAATCAAACATATCAATTAGTAAGCAAACAAGAACCACAAGAAAACGGACCAAAAAATTGGATATCAACATGCAAATCAACCAAAGCTCAGGTCTTCCACTAAATAGGGGTAACTCCCCATGGAAACGAGAAATCCAAAAGAGCCAAAGCAGGTTAGCAAGTACAGTCACCTTCCAGCCTACCTTCTTCCGATAAGCCAGAAGATGAGGAGGGTCAGATTCACCGTAGAAGCCGCCGGCCAGCGTGGATATAGCGGCAAGCTGACAGGCGAGGGAAGAGGCGGAAGGGCGCCACCGGCATCCGGCCTTCTCGCGGCGAAGGCCCCATGAGCCCTACTGTTCCCATAAAGTGTGTGGATTTACACTAAAGCGGATCCAGACTTCCTCGGATCCGTAAAGAAACTTCCGGATCCTTGTTACACGGATCGGATCAGGATCCGTAAAGCCGGTTCCCCTTCTCCAGGTTCGAGAATTAGAATGTTCCGTGGGAATCATTAAGCTAAACCATCTCCAATCGTACACGGATCGGATCGGGATCCATAACACCCGTCTCCTACTCCAAGTCCGAGAATTAGAATGGTCCGCAAGAATGATTAATTTAAACCACTTTCAATTGCCGAAGTAGCCGTCTTGCGTCTCTATATATAATGTGAGGCCGTTATTCTGTCCATCTCTCCGCTCTACCCATGGCGTCGAAGCACCACCTTCCGTCGACGGAGCCCGACCAAGGACCGGCCGCGAAAAGGAGCCGGCCGGAGCCGCCTTCCGGGCCTCTCCAACCCGGAGCCAACCCAGTTCGCGTCGAACTCAACCCGGCCGACTGCGACCTAGGTATTCATTCTTCCACTTGGTCGTTCCCTGACCAGATATGTCTTGCATCTACGGCTTGGGTTGTCCTAGTTAATATTTCTTCTTAATTCTACGTCTAAGGGTCCTGATGTGGTTGATTCTCTTTAATTTATGTTGGAAGCTCTTTTAGCTGGTTTTGATCGGAAAGGCCTGTCAATTTGGTGAAGTTTTGGGATTTTATTTGGATCCATAGCTGTTCGTTAGGTGCGATGGAAAGATTGGTCCGTTCGTGGAGAGGAAGTAATTTTGGTCGGGATACTAGTTTTAGTGACTTCATTATTAGTGTTGACGGCAGAGTTTTATGGTGTATATTCAAATTCTAAAAGGATTTAGGTCACCTTAGAGCTATTTCGTTTTTTTAGTATGCTCAACCTTCAAGATGAAGCTTTTAGCTTTGACAATTTTAGTTTAATTTTGTTTAATTTTTTATCGTTTAACCATTTAGGGCAACATCCTTGGATAATCCAAGGCAGAAATGTCATTGTTGCTGTTGCAGATCATCTTGGTTGTGCGAAGATATCCCCAAACTGCTTCCACAGAGGAAGCAGGGAGGGCTTTGTTCTTGGATTCCTTTCTTAAAGCAATGGCCAGCTTAGAACTGACAACAATGCTGTGTGGGTCTTCATGTTGAATGTCAATACTGATCTTCTCCCAAAAGTTTGTGGTAATGGAATTGGTCTTTGAACGTGGGTTTAACTTTTTCTGTGTGATGCTTGTGTGCATGAAAAGTGAGATGGATAACCTTGGATCCAGTTTTCTTTAGACCTCATAGCTTAAGAAATGGACATTATGTAAAGAATATTTAAGAAGAAAAGTTGAGAAGGGCAACTAATTTAAAAATTATTGATTTTGGAAACTTAATATGGAATGATGGGCAAATGGGTGTGGCATATACAGGTTGACAAGGGAACACCTTTCATATGAGATCTGTCTTTTTTATATATTTATGGATTTCTCTCTCAATGCAGCCGTAATTTTTCCAGTTATGCAAATTGTTTACTTTATGGATTTCCTTTTAATAATAGAGAGGTAGAGAGAGAAAAGAAAAAAAAGGTAATAACATGAAGATAATATAAAAAAAAGGATAACTACCAGACTTGCTCTAGCTCAAGGACCAAACTCCCAGGATGAGGGCCTCACACCTCTGCACGTCTTACATGTGGACAATGGAATCATACCATTGGAAGCATAATTATGGCTTCGCACAACTCACACACAAGATGGGAAAAGAACACAATTCATTGATTCATCTCTTATTGATCTATTACAATGAATAAGCCCTTTATTTATAGGCTCAAATACAAATATTAAAAAATACAGAAATAAGAAAAATTATAATCACATCAAATCAAATATACAATTTGTTTCTTCCTTTGAAGAAAATAATATTCTTGACTTGATTTGAGGGACAACCTTTCTTTCTCGATGATATTATTAATTGATAGACTTCTATCTTTGTAGACATGAATATTTAAGATCTCCAATCAAGATTTGCAATCTTCAATCAATAATGAATTTGATTTCTTCCACTTTTCCTGTATTTGTTTTCTTTTTCTTCGCCTTGAGTAGATGTTGTGATGTAGGGCGAGAGCAACAGAATATTATTTTGATAATAGAGAAACATAAAAGAGAGGAATAAAAGATAGCAACTGAAAGATAATAAGAAAACGAATAGATACCAATATGATGAACTTTAACCAATCTGTCTAGGCAAACTTTGATACCAATCTGATGTAGGATGAGCAGAATTTTCTTTTGATAATAGAGTAATGGAAAGAGAAGAAAGAAAGATAGTAAATGAAAAATAATTAAAAAAAATAGATAACTGCCAAACTTGCTTTGGCTCAAGGAATGAACTCCTAGATGAAGGTCTCGCATCGTTGCACGTCTGACATGTGGACCATGGAATCATACCATCAGAAACATAACTGTGGCCTCGCACTACTTACACACAAGGTGAGAAAAGAACATGATTCATTGAATCATCTTTGATTCATGCTTTGCAATGCTATAGCCCCTTTTTATAGGTTCAAGTACGACAATAAAAAGGAAATTATAAAAATAAGAAAAATTACAATCGCTTCAATTCAAATATACGATTTTGTTCCTTCCTTTGAAGAAGATAATATTCTTGACTTTATCTGAAGGATAACCTTCTTTTGTTTGACAATACTTGAATACTATTGATTGATAGACTTCCATATTTGTAGAGATGAATCTTTAAAATCTTTCATCAGTATTTACAATCTTCAATCAATAACGAATTTGATTTCTTTCACTTTCTGGATTTGTTTCCTTTTTCTCCTCCTTGAGTATATGTTGTCATCTGACAACTTATGACATATGCAAAATATATCTAACTAATAAAATTTATTCAAATAACATATAAACTAAATTACTCTTGCATCATATGCTTCCGCTGCGTAGAAACTCGTCCTGAGTTCAAAAAATTAAAATTTGGATTGGCCATGATAGTGGAACATCTGGCTGAATCAAAAGTTACTGATACCAATATGATGATAACCACTCCTTAGATCAATTTTGGAGTACTTTAATCTCGCCATCATGTCCAACATCTCATGAAGCCTAGGTATGAGAAACCTATACTTAGTTATGATTTTATTGATGACTCGACCGTCTACATGCATTCTCTGACTACCATCCTTTCTAGGTGTTAGCAATGTAGGGATTGCACAAAGACTTGGCTTTCTCTAATAAAACCTTTCCGTAGGAGTTCATCCACTTATTTTTTTAGTTTAGTATGTTCTAAGGGGTTCATCCTATAATGTGGCAAGTTTAGAAGAATTGACCCTGGGACTAAGTCAATCGCATGTTGCATGTCTCTAAGAGGAGGCAATTTACCAAGCAATTCCTCATGGGTGAGAGTTTTAATTCTTTAAGAACCTTATCAACTTCCTTGGGTTGGTCCTAGGATTCTTCAGGTGGTGATCTTTGTACTCAGTCACAAGGGCATAAATTATTGCCTCTTATTGGCCTTCATGTTTAAAGATTTTTTGTTTAACAAATGAAGAGGTTTATCCTCTTGTGGCATTTGTGAGCTTTTATTAGCCTCAGTTGGCTTACTTTGGTTTAATATAATCTTCTTTCCCTCATGTTTAAGCATGTAAGTGTTGGTGCAATAAAAATAGGTCACATCAACATCAAAGAGCCATGGTTGTCCTAAAAGGATATGTGCAACTTCCATCAGAAGGACATCACACCAAACTTGTCTATGATAAGTTGCAAACTTACTAAGAACTAGACAACATTGGTTAACAAGGATAGCGACTTTATTTACCCATGCTACTTATAGGGTTGAGGGTGTGTTTCAGGTTTATGGTTTATTCTTTCGCCGGCTCCTATGGATACACCATTTACACTACTACCTCTATCAATGATTACCTTACAACTCCTGTCACCCACTTTAATATAGGTATAAAAAATATTGGTTCGTCTCCTCTGCCTTGGGTGTGGTTAAGGTACTTCTCATGACAGCAAGGGTTGCATCGGCCATTTCATTAGCTAACTGGTCTTCATCACTAGCAACTTCTTCAGGGATGTGAGCTAATTCATCTTTGAGTATTTCATTATTTTCAAGGTCATTTCTTATGTGAAGGGCTCTCGATGGGCATTGATGTGCAATGTGTTCTTGTCTTATGGCAATTAAAGCAACAAGCTGAGTTGTTGCTTTGTTTTAAAGTTTCAGTAACAATCTTTCCTTTGTTATGTTGGGGATGTCTAATGGTTGGATCACTAAATTGATTTTGAGTGGAGGTAGTGTTGGAAATTTTAGATGGCTTATCATTTTTACTGACCTTGTGTGTGGCAAACTCCCCGACTTGACAATTGAACTGCCTAGGGACATAAACCTTAAGATAATGTTCATACTCCAAGGTCATATTTTATGCATATTCCAAAGAGTTTATAATATGTGGGATTAATTCTTTCCTAATTTTAAGCTTTAGTCTAGTGCGAAATCATGAGATAGTTTGACGAGTAGTCTCTTGAACGTCACATCTAACTATCAATTCATCAAATTTATTACTATATTCAGCTATAGACATTGTTTAGATGTAAGGTTTGGAGTTGATCCATCAAATGTTCTTGGTAGGATATAGGGATATATTTTTCTTTTAGTTTTTCTTTCATTTCATCCCAACATTCTATCGGAGTTTGACCTCAACGTTGAATTTTTTTTCAATATTGGTCCAATGGAGTTTGGCTTGACCTATGAGTTTCATTTTTTGCAAAGCGTACTCGGTGACCTTCTGACGTGTCATACAAATTGAAATAGCCATCCATATCAGACAACCAATCAATAAAATCCTTTCGGTCCAACCTGCCATCAAAGTAGGGTGCTTCTACTTTGACCATTTTTCTGATGTCATCATTAAGCTCCCTAAGATTATGTTTACCATGACCCAAGCGATTTTGGTAGTTCTCGTACATGTCCAAGTTGTACATGTGTCATGATGGTACTAGTGGTGGAGCACGAGGCCTTTCATATGCTCTTTCGGGCTTGTACTTGAAATGTTGCGAGTGATTTCTAGGACCGTTGTTTTTTTTTAATGTGATTTTTTTCTTGATCCAACTCTTGATCTGCCTTGGTATGATTTGAGTTATCATCATCTTGAGTTGGATCTAGGACCCTTGAAGTTTCAGCCTTCTTAGCATATTGTCTATTATCAAAGGAAACCATAGTAGTATACAAAATGTCTAAGCAAACTTTGATGTCAGGTAGTTAATGTGCAAAAGACTCATGAACAGAGGTGCGAGGCCTTTATCCTAGGAATTTGCTCCTTGAGCCAGAGCGAATCTGGTAGTTATTTTTTTTATTAATTTTCTGTTATTATCTTTTTTTTCTCTCTCTACCTCTCTATCCTCAAAAGAAAATCTATTACTACTCGTCCTACATCATATTTGGTATCAGAGCAGGTTCCCCACCATGTCTACTAAGGATCTTTTGATTGATAGACAATGAGACGAGCTTTTGTGTAGTCTCAGCAAAAGGTTCGAGTCTTTTGAACATGAACTACTTGACATCAAAGTTTGCCTAGATTGAGTCTTTTGAACATGAACTACTTGACATCAAAGTTTGCCTAGATTCTTTGTCTATTACCATTGTTTCCTTTGGTAAGAGACAATATGCTGAAAAGGCTGAAACTTCAAAGCTCCTAGATCCAACTCAAGATGATAATAACTCAAATCATACTGAGGCAGATCAAGAGTTGGACCAAGAGCAAAATCACATTATAAAAAACAACAGTCCTAGAAATCACTCACAACTTCCCCCTGATCAAGCCGGAGGACTTGGAGTGAGTCCAAGATTACCCCCTATATTCCTCTCCTCTCCCATCGTCAACCATCTTGCAACGAAGATCCACAAATTGATCTCTCAATATCCGAAGTCAATCAAAAGGGTGTTAAAGAGCTCCTCCTTGATGTTCTTGGTATATGATTGAACTTCTGCTTTGTTTTTTATTGTTTAAATTAATTATTCTGCAAATCGGGTTTGTCGTGCCTCCTCTCTCTCTCTGTTTCAGCCTTTTTATTTATTTATTACCCACCTAACCATCTTTCTCTTCATATTAAGCATCCCTTTAGGGTTGTCCTACATCACTTTATTTTCAATATTTGTCCTATTTCAGATTTTGATATCAATGGAAATGGTCTTCGAGGGCAAGCATTGACTGAAGAAGGATTTGCATACTGCTGGTCTGGTGCCCGAGCAAATGTTGGAATAATTGGAGGGAAGTACTGTTTTGGCTGCAAAATTATTTCTGATCAGACAGTTGACATGGCTGACACGCCACCAGATCAACAACATGTGTGCCGTGTTGGTATTTCATGGGCGGCTGATCCTGTTGGGAACCTAGGAGAAACAACAAACAGTTTTGGATTTGGTGGAACTGGCAAGTTCTCAAGTTCTGGGAAGTTCTCTGATTACGGTACCAAGTTTGGTGTTTATGATACTATAGTTTGTGCTGTGGACCTTGACAACAAGCCATTGGCTGCAATTGGGTTTTCGAAAAATGGGAAATGGTTGGGTGTTGCTAGCCATTTTGATGCAAGCTCAAGAGGTCTTGGTGTGGTAGAGCTGTCACATCAGGGTCTACCATGGGAATCTGCACTTTTCCCACATGTACTTTTGAAGAACGTTGTGGTTCAGTTGCAGTTTAGCATCGAAGATGGATTGGTTCCTGAAGAAGGTTACAAGCCTTGGGCATCTGCTCTTCAGGATGCCAATGCAGTACTTGGTCCCACATTCACAAGCCCTAGTCAATGTGAGGTTATAATGATGGTTGGTTTACCTGCCTCTGGGAAGACAACATGGGCAGAGAAATGGATAAAGGAGCATCCTGAGAAGCGATATGTTCTGCTTGGAACAAATCTTGCTCTGGATCAAATGAAGGTTGGTGGTTTAGAAGGTTTCATGTTTTCGCATGATATGTTGTGTTTTCCTAAGCTTATTTTTTTATTCTGGATTCATAAAAAGGACTTGATGGTAATTATATTTCTATTTCAGGTTCCAGGACTTTTGCGTAAGCGTAATTATGGAGAACGTTTTGACTGCCTTATGGATCGAGCAACCAAAATATTTAATACTTTATTAACTAGGGCCTCCAAGAAACCACGTAATTACATTCTTGATCAGACAAATGTTTACAGGAGTGCTCGTAATCGCAAATTGAAAACATTTGTGAATTACCGCAAGGTAGGGTCTTGGTGAAATCTATTCTATTAGCTTCTGTGCAGGAACAAAATTGGCTTTGCGAGGGGTGTTGAAAGACACTAATCTCAAATTCATGACACCTTTGGTTTATCAGATAGCAGTTGTTGTTTTCCCGACACCGGATGAGCTTAGATTTCGAGCAAAAAAGCGTTTTAAAGAAATGGGAAAAGATGTACCTGCCGAAGCAGTAACTGAGATGATTGGTAACTATCATTGTAATTCAAAAAGAAAAATAAAATCTTTATTATATTGGTTTGATTTTTTTGTGAATTTTTTTTACATGTTTTCAGTCAACTATGTTTTACCACTGACCAAGAACATGCATGGTTCAAATGAGTTATTTGATGAGGTACCTCTTCAAGGTTCTATGCATCAGTTCATTAGTGTTTCTCATGGGATTGCATAGATTGATGAAATATTGCTTTTTATCCTTGAAGGTTATTTTCCCAGAAATAGGGAGGGAGGAGGCACAGAGACACTTGGATGAAATGAAACGCACGCGGCAGTCTCCTAATTTAAGTGCAAAAAGAGATTTGCCACCTTTTGCTCATGAACATTCCATCCGATCATTCCCGGTTCCTAATGTAGCAACTGTGGAAGCTTCTCCAGGTTCCCACTTCCCACGTGATGTTTTGCTATCATGAACTAGACATTATATTCTCGTGATCTGATCTAAATGTCTCAGTTTGTTCAGATTTAGATTTATTGGCCATTCACTTTCTTGTTAACACTTTACTGCAGGTGCCATTGTAAACTTGTCAGCTTCCCACCCCTATCTCTCAGTTCCCTGCCGTGATAGCTCAAGTACTTTCCAAGTAAGGACTTGCCATACTCATTTTTAGGTGATGTGAATTTTCAAGCGCAGTTGATGGTTAGGCAACTTAGAGCCTGATAAAGAGGGTAGAGGATGACCCTTACCTTGCTGTAATTTGATGTGTATTTATCGAAAGTGATGCTTTTCATCTCAATCTTGTCAGAACTAAAATTGGTGTTGGATGCTCCAGGATAGTACAACGTATTCAAGTCGTGGCTCCTCTGGGGATCATCGGATACTGTTAGGAGACACTGGTTTGCCTATGCAAAGTGATAGCGCATATACGGACTACTCAAAGTATGGGGTTACTTCATGTCATGGTTCCGATCCTGGTCCTTACAGGAGCTATACTGGTTCCAATTTTTCCACTAGAAATGCCTACGACAGGAGCTCAATACCTTACGGTGACATGAGCGTCTATCAGACATACAACACTGCAGATGCTTTTAGAAGACCTAGTTTTGACAGTCTTAGTTCCTCTGGAAAGGTTATTAACTATGAAAATCCATTGACACCAACCTTGTACAGAAGTCCAGTTGGACAACTTCTTGATCCAGGATTTCCACACATTCATCATCCAGCTGCTAGGGGACCATCATACGAGTGGCGAAGCCCTACCCAAAGCACTCATGGTAGGAGTTGGTATCTTGAATTCTTTTAAATCCATTTGAATTTTTTTTTTTATTACTGATGCATATGTCTTGTAATCTTTACTTCTGTGCTCAGAAGGATATTTAAGAATACAGATTTTTCAAAAAATGCAGGTTTAAATTATGGAGCTCCACCACCTAGACCTCCTTATGGAGACCCCTCAAACCAAATAAACCCTCGACCTGGTCAATGGTATCACTAGCCACACTATGGTTGATATTATCATTGTTTTCTTTTTCTTTTTGCTCTTTTTTATGGGGAGTTAAACAATTATTGTAATATATCTTCTTAATTTATGTGTGTTTTTTTTTAAAATTGATCCTTAAATTTGTGCAGTCCTGCACTGTGATAAGATCAATATGGGATACAGAATTACTTTCTGGAACTATGCCTTGGAATATTGTCACATCATCACAAATCAGGATTTATTTTTTCTATCCAAGTAGGAAAAGCTCTATTTTCAGGTGGTCTAGATTGATACTATCCCTAGCTTAATTGTCCAAAATATGTAGCTGAGATTGTTCCGTGATTTTGGTGAGCCATAAATTTTCTCTCTTGAGTATTTTGATTTAGATTTGGAATGATACTTGTAATCGAAATGGTGTTCTTGTTCCCAGCAGTATTTCAGGTGAATTTCCGGCCTCAAACATCTCTGGCCAAAATATATCTCAGTTGATATATTCATTTCATTGAAGGCTGGTGGTGTGATCCAATGATCCATATAATTTCCTGCATTAGATATACGACTCATTTAACGCTTATGTTTCGAGGACAGAATGCATCTCGAATCGATACCTAGCAGCCAAGCTTACACTGTGACATGAACACTATGGGTTGACAGGGGAAGAAGGCTTAAATGAGGGTTTTTACAGGTAGCTTTTTCTTAAGATAAATAGTTTGAAGTATTTCTTTTTCTCACAGGTAGCTTTTCTTAATTATACCGAGAAATAGTTTGAAGCATTTTTATCTGAAGATCTTATCATCAAGAAATATTGGAATATGAATTGGTCAAGGTGATTATCTTAATTATTGTACTTACCAAAATAACATGTATCTTATCTGTTAATTTTTTATATCTAAAATATTATTTTAAATATGATATATGAGATTAAGGTTTGTAATTGTTTTAATAAAATTTTTACATCTAAAATATTAGTCTTAGCGTGATGTATTAGCTCCATTTACTAAGGGTTGGAGGTTTGAGATATGCTTCATAAACCAACAACCATATTTCATTCAAAATTTCAATTGATAGGTACTAATAACTCTGACCAATTAATTGAACTATAATACCAATAAGTCTTAGGGTTTGGAATGAGGCATCTTGGGAATAAGGGGCATTATATAGTGTAAATAATATGTTTATACTAAGATTAATTCAAATAGGCGTTTCGAATTTAATGTCCAAATCCAACTCGACATTACGTTTGATTTAAGTCAGACTCGGGTTCACCTGACCGATTTCAACCCGATCAGCACCGGTCCGGCCCGGCTAATTCGTACCTCAAACAGTCGATACCCCTTGATTGATGACAACCGTCGTACCTCAAGCAGCCGATACCCCTTGATTGATGACCACCGGCTAATTGATGACCCCTTGATTGATGACAGCCGACACCCCTTGATTGATAACTGTTCGGTGGCATAAATTAGGATATTAGGGTTTATTCCCGTCTTCCACAAATTAGGACGTCGGGGTCCCACTTCCGCCACTTCAATATGGATTTTGTGTGGTTGTGAAACTACAGAGGGAGAAGGCGAAAGATCGGCGTATGTGGGTTCGCGGTCCACCACGCAGCTCCGCCGATTGTAATGTCAGTTCAATCTTTCTTTCATTTCCTGTGGTTTTTGTTCTTTTAATCGCTTTTCTTTCGTTTCCTGTGTGTTTGCGCCGATGCACGGTGCACCCCGGGCTTCTCTGAAAAGTCGTACGACGATCGAGGCCCCAATGCCTGTGCGAGATTGAGTTGCCGTTCGGTGTTGCAGTTCGGTTGATGGTATCGCACGACTGATCTGTGTCAGTGACGGCCAAATTTAACATCAATTTTTTTGAAAATATTTGGGTCCAATTGATAGTTTGTAGTGTGTACGTTAATCTGCTTTAGAAAATTAGTGTTTGAAAAGCTGCCAAGTCGGACTTCTTAAGCCTCTTGAGAAAATTCGGTGGGCTTTCCCGTTTCTTTCCTTGGATTTCTTCTGATTGAAATTATTGCAGATGATTGAATTAGAATGCCGGTCACCTGTGATGACGTATCCACATTTTGGAGGTGTAGATGGGTCCAAGTCCCTGTTTTGCAGGGAGAGCCTCCTTGGAGCTGCTGCATTCAGATGACATTTTCGGATTTGTCTGAGGCACTGCAGTAAAACCCAGCGTAGGATTCTTTCAGTTCGTCTGTGTCAATCTGCTAGTAAATTTCAGAACTTTTTGAATCGATCTAATGACTTTTGTTGGTCTACTATTGATCCTTTTTTGTTTGCTTGTTCTCGTTTAAGTCTGTGATGAGGCCTTTTTAGAAAAACTTTCAGCTATCCTCTTATTCGTTTTAAATTTCGTTCCCTTTTTGGCTTCCATGTTGTTGGTTACCATTGCAAATCACTTTAGGTGATTTATTTTTCACCTACTTGTTGGTCCATTTCTTGGAACTGCATTATTTGGATTTTTGTTATTGTTCTTACTATCTCAAATCTTTCAATGTTTATCATGAAATCTGAACTTCTTAATAACATAAAAAATGTGTACTAGGTTGAGTAATTCTTGTTATCTGAGCACTCATTTAGTTCTTAAACCTTGTTAGATAAATTAATACAAGTAAGAAGATTGTATCATTCAAAATTCTATTGCACAAAGCTTTAATGAAAATTTTTCATGCTATAAAATTCAAATATTTATTTTTTGTAAGACAATTAATGAGCAACTATCAAATGTTCTTCCAATCAATAATTTAAAAAATAAATTTTAATGAACATAGCTGTCCAATAAGAAATAAAAAGACTTCAAATGTATATGAAAATGTAATTATATATCAAATGCTTACAATTGGAATAATGGTGTCCACAGTTAGAGTGAGAAAGTAATATGAATAGGCTAAAATATGATAATGTTAGTTATGATAAAGTCATCGTGCAACATTAGTTATCGGGGCAACCTTTGCATCATTTGTGCACTTATCTGGTGTTGTAGAACATGATGGAGTTGTCTGTGTGACTTGATGAATAAAGAGCTTGCAATTCCGTAATGCTTTGTCAATGTATACAATTGTTGAGAAAATTCTGTGGGATTTCCCTTTTCTTTCCTGGATTTCTTCTGGTTGAGACTATTGCAGATGATTGAATTAGATTCCCTATCACCCATGATGTCATATCCACATTTTAGAGGTGTAGATGGGTCCAAGTCCCTGTTTTGCAGGGAGAACCTACTCGGAGCTGCTACATTCAGATGACATCTCTGGATTTGTCTGAGGCACTGCAGTAAAACCCAGTGCCGGATCCTTCCAGTTGGTCTCTGTCAACATATTAGATAAATTTTAGAACTTTTTAAATGGATCAAATGGTCTTAGTTGGTCTTCTGTTGATCCTTTTTTGTTTTCTATGGATGATGTATGTTTCATCTACTTGTTGGTCTATGCCTTCAGACTGCATTATATGGAATTTTTTTTGATAATGTTCTTACTATCTTGAATCTTTCAAATGTATATCATGGAATTGTGAACTTGTTTGGTGGTTCTTGAATCTTCTTGATATTTGAGCACTCTTTGGCAATTCTCATGTCAGATATTCTTGTGATCCGAAAACACTTTAGTAGTTCTTAGACCTTGTTAGATAAATTGTTACAAGAAGTACAAAGCTTCGGTGAAATTTTTCTCGCCATAGTAATAAAATATTTATTTATTTAAGTCAATTAATGAAATGACCCATTATCTATAGTTGCAATGGAAAAAACCTTCTCAGGGTTAGATAAAGCTCAAACACTGATGATTCCTATTTTTTATATAGTATGGAGGATTTGGATTTTATCTTAGGGGATCACTTGGAGCTTGTTTAGAAGCTGAAAACCAATATGTCTACGACAAAATAGACATATAATGTGAAGCCTTGACTATTAAAGAATGCATACTATTTGCTTCAGATTAAGGAATCCAACACATCTAAATTAAAACTGACTTTTCAATGCTTCATGACATATTTACCAAAGAAACTAATCCACCTTGGCGTTTGCTGATCACCATTCAACAAATCAAATAACTTCTTCAGTGATTAATTTTATTTATTTATTTTATATTATGATAGTGAATATAATCAATCAGTTAATTGGACTACCAATAATGATAAAATTAATCGATCGTCATGCTATGGGTGAATAATTATCTCCTAATTTGTCTTGATAGGTGATACTGTAGAACCTTAAAGCAATAATTTAAATTTTTTTAAAAAATAAGGCTGGTTATATCCTTGTAGTTAATTATACTTTAAGAAGTTACATTAGTATCCCTATAATTATTTATATTAACATCGTTGATTTTATCAATTAAAATATGAAAATAAAGGGTAAAAAATTTAATTTTTATGTTTGAGTCGATGGTGACAAATGGTGTCGGTGGTGATGGACGATGATACCATTGGGGGCCATGGGTGTCTATTGTGGATGAAGAGAACAGTAACGAGAAATAAGGACGACTCTGCATCTGTGTCGGTGTCGATGCAATTGTCGTACAACAAAAAGGTCACTTGGCATCTACATCAGCATTGACGTAGTTGTCGAGTGACAAAAAAAGTCGTTCGACATTCGTGTTAGTATCAATACAGTTGTCGAGCGATAAAAAGACCATCAACGTAGATACAAAACAGCTCTCACATCACTGTTCTCCTCATCCACAATAGTCACCCTCCTCATCATCGTTGTTTGCCACCACTGATGTCATCCGTTACCATCAACTGAAATATTAAAATTATTTTTTATTTTTTTATTTATTTTTAAATTTTTTTATTAAAATTATTTTGAATATGAATTTTCATACTATATTTTTATAACTTTTAAAACATACAAATCGGGATACTAAAAGTAACTAACTAAATGAGGTAATGTGTAATTAGTTTTCAAAAAATATTTAATTAAGTATTTCCACCTATCTGCTCACAAAAAAATCAACCTAATTTTAATCTTGCACGATAAGCGTCTAAAACATCTTTAAGGCCATGGCCAGTGCCATAGTTGATTCTATACACATGACAAGTGAACAGAAAAGAATTACTATAGCTAGATAACTGTGTCCAATTCCGATCAGTCATACACCAAACATTACTGACCGCCAAAACCTGAAACCTTGTTTGATGTAGGGAGTAGGTAGGTCTCATACTTGATTGAGACCATAACTTACAACTTAGAGTTGAAGTTACAATCATCATTCGCATCTACATAGTTATAGAATCAAGTGGTCACCACGAGGGAGACCCTCCACCTACCCTTTTGCAAGAAAGCCAGATATCACACCAATACCATCCCAACAACTCTTTATCTATGTATAGGTGGAATATAAACTTGCCATCAATCGAGCATCTTTTTTATTGCCTTGACCAACTGAGCTGTTATATTGTCGTCAAATGAAAAAAAGTAAAAATATCTTTTTTAATAGTTCAATTATTACGAGAAAATTTTTATTAGAAAAAAGGACTCATATTCACTTATTATTATTATTATTTCTCTATATCGCCTCACTCTCCAACTTAACTCGGATCCATCTAAACCGAACTTTAAAAAGAGAAGCTTTCCAAACTCATTTTTGGATGCCTCCTTCGCCTACCTAAGTTTTTCTTAAAAATTTAAAATGTGTTTCCAAACAAAAATAGGTTTTATCATTTTCTGTGCATGCGTATGCACATACATGCATGCATATTATTATGATTTATGTTGCATTTATAATATAAAACTTAATTTTTTTTAGATACAAAAGTAACTTGTGGTAGCACTACTCGTTTCTTAGCCATTATATTTATTGCATCATTTTATGTAATAAAAATAATACGATCGTTTTAAATAAACTATAATAATAGATTATCATCTCTACTATTGTAGCCTTAAGGGTCAAATTTTAATTAAAAAAAGATATTTTATAATTTAGCCGATAAAGACTTTGATAGTTTCTTATAAGATCCTAGGTTTTTTTTAATAAAAAATAATACGTCTTAAACATTGCTATGGCTATCTTTAAGAAGCCTTTGGTGGATAAGAAATTGAACGTGCCTGGATAATGTTGTAGTGGTTATTTATTTTTTTATAAATAAAATTTTATGGGTACTTTGTGCATACATTTTCTTCACAAATGAAGCCTATTTCTATTTTGTTGTTTCTTGAAAATATCAAACATGTCTGTTTCTAGAATATAAGTACTCTTGTTGGGTTCTTCTCATCACGACTATTCATGCTTTCCAAAGAAATACAAATAAAATCAATATTATTGTACTACTACTATTATTATTATTATTATTATTATTATTATAAAAATGATATATGATAACACAATTTTCCTCTTCAGAAAAAAAAAATCAGATTAGGTGATGCCAAACAAAGTTAGCTAACTAATTACTCGACTCTTTTTGGCTTTTTAACAAATAATAATAATTTTATAATAATCAAAATATGTTAGATAATTTTTAGCAAGGCAGCTAACAGCTCTACTTTCTTTTTAAATAAAAATTTATTAAAATATGCTAGATAATTAAGAAAATAATTAATTACATTAAAACTATATTTAAAAATATATTAACATTTTTAATTAATAGTTAGAGAAAGTGATTTGAGTGAATGTGCAATTGTGAAATGATTTGAATGTCTGGTAAATAATAAATAAAAACTATATTTTAAATATACAGTGGTGTAAACATTATTTAGTAAAATTATATTTCAGAAGTTTATTAAATATTTTATGATAAATTTATAATTCTAATATTTTATTTTAAAAATGAAATTATTGTTTAAATTAATAAGTAAATAAAAATAAATGTATATAATCCGATAAAAAAATTTGTATGGTCCAAATATATAATAAATAATAAATATAATTATATATAATCTTTAAAAATAAATAAATAAAATTTTATCTTATAAAAATTATAAATTATATTGGTTTCTCACTACATCAGTTTGGTAATCTTATAGTCTTTGATAAAATTCTAAGATATTTTTAAAATTTAAAAATTATATCAGTATTCTACAAATGTTGAAATGCTAACGATATCCCAAATTAGCATTAGCAAAATGCAACATTAAGATCGAATATGATTTTTAAAAAAATTATCAAACATTCATTTACATTTGAAATACTTATTGAAGGTGAAAATTGCATTGGGTCTCAAGACATATTTCAAATGTGCTTGCAAATACAACCTAAAGAGTTAGCATTAATGTCAAGTTGGATTATCCAAATATTACAACAACAATACCAGTAATAATGAAGTCATAAAATTTCAATCATTTGGGATTGATCATATGGATTCTTTATCATCATTGAGTTATATAAAAAAATATAATTAATTAAGTTAAGAGCACTAACAATTTATTTATAATTTTTAATAAATTAAAGATTTAGGTTTATTAGATGGGATGCAGTTTAATGTTAGCCATTAATGACCTAATGTAATCTTTCATCTTTTTCATCAACACATAAAATAACTATATAAATAGCTATAACTTATATTTAATTATAATTATAATAATTACTCCTCACAAATTATAGTAAATTTGTTTTGGGACAAACTTGCATTCAGATAAAATACAAATAATAATTTATCTGGTGAGATTGTAAATATTATGTATATGTAATTTAAATTCATTTATTTATCATATCTAATTCATAGCTTCAAATTTTAGAGGTTAGCCACGTAGGTGAATTAGGAATCAACCAAAAGAAATCCACCAACTGCTGCTCTCTCATGGAGCAACAAACACGGCGTGTTGGTCCGTAACGGAGGTGGTGGAACAGAACACGCTCCCGAATCCGTACATCTCTCTCTCTCTCTCTCTCTCTCTCTCTCTCTCTCTCTCTGCTCGCTTCTTCATCCTCCCTCTTCACTGGCCATTGCCCAAGGTCCTCGTCTTGGAGGAATATCGTCGTGGTTTTCTGGACGATTACCCGCCGACCACCGGTTTTTGGCTAGGTGTGCTCTCTGATTTCGTTGCTTCCGTCCGTCCTTTTCTTTTATTTGGTGCATTTCAAGGCGCGATTTCGGCGAAAAGATCGATCTTTCCGGTGCTTTTCCTCCATTTCTGGTGTAGAGTGGTCAGATCAGAATGGGAGGATTGCGTGGATGCATAAATAAATAGCAAAACTGTTTCTTTTTCCAAGAAATCGTTCTATGTTCGAGTTTTTGTTCTTCTTTTTAACTGATCAGTTCCTGGCGAGTTTCATGCGTTCTTTGAGCTGTTTCGAGGGACGGAGTTCAGAGAAATTTTAAATTTGGGAAGCATTTGCGCACCATCAGGGCTGTTCTTGTGAAGAAAAGATCGATTTTTTTTAGGTTGGATGACTGTTGAGTCGTGGATCTTTAAAGTAACTGGACTCTGGAATCACTGACAGATGAGAAAACTCAATATTTCTCATGGACACCGATTGTTGGATAGATCGGATATAGAAAATTCCTTCTGAAGAAGTGGCTTTGGTTCTGCTGCTGCCGCTTCTTTCTTGTTCATTATTCTCTCCTGGTATTTCCAATCATTTCAGAGAATTGGAGGTGTTTCCGTTGTAGAGTCTAAAGGCCGCGGAGCATCTTGGAGATAGCAACACAATAGTTGATCTATCAAGTGGTAAGTAAAAGTATGAGAAAGAATGGGAGCTTTCATCTAGGCAGAGCATTTAGTGACAGAAGATGGATTATTCCATTCTTTGCAAGCTTGCTGGTCTCTTTCACTCTCTTCATGGCAAATGTTCTTGGGCTATTTGCCACTCACAATCCTGGGGATTCATTGTCCTTCGATGTTAGTCTAGATGTTTCTGAGGGGTATAACATAGAGCCAGAAGGGAAAGAGCCAATGGACCAGATAGTGGCATCGGAAAATGAAGCTCCACGGATAGCTTATCTGTTAACTGGCACAAAAGGAGACAGCCAAAGAATGAGGAGAACTCTGCAAGCAATATATCATCCTCGAAATCAATATATTCTGCACCTGGACCTTGAGGCTCCTCCCAAGGAAAGGATAGACTTGGCCATGTATGTCAAGGGCGATCCTTTGTTTAGTGAGGTTGAGAATGTACGTGTAATTGCAAAAGCCAACTTGGTGACATACAAGGGCCCAACAATGATTGCGTGCACCCTTCATGCGATTGCCATCCTGTTGAAGGAGAGGTTAAGATGGGACTGGTTTATAAATCTGAGTGCATCGGATTATCCTCTTATGACACAAGATGGTCAGTGGTTGTTTGATATTTAGTCGTTTATATTCTCATTTCTTCTATTGATTGAACTTGCATTTGTCAATTTCAACAAGTTATAGCTGCTGATAAATTTTTTACATCATGTTTTGTTGTACAACTTCCATGGCATTCATTCTTTTACTATGTCAATGCCAAAGAGGAAATGGAGGAATTCAAACTTGTGATATATTACAGTCTTGTTTATCTTCACTGACCATTTTCTGCATGATTTTTATCTTATTTGAAATTGAAGTTTTTGATTAAAACCAGCGGCTAGAGTGATAGTTGCAACTCATGATTCTCCCTTTTCCACTCAACTTTTGTCAATAGAGGCCCCTGGTTGAAGTGAAAGTTCGAGATGGCACTCACCCCCCGACATTTTCTACACAAATAATTTGGTGAGAAGTATTTGTAAAAGTGCTTTAGTTTTTCAAAACAATAAGTGGTTGATTCACTTTATTGTAGCTACTTAGACTGGATTAGTTTAGATGATTCTGTTGAGATACAGTCTCTTTAGTCTTTAAGCATCTAACTAATATTGATGCTAAAAAATATTGCGGGGAAATTCCATCTACAAGTATTGGCTAAAATAAGGCTTGAAATGATCATAGATCAAGGAGCCCTTGACCCAATGGAAATTACCCCAAAATGGTGGAACCAACATTCTTGACTATTATTAATTAGGAATCCATAGTTTCAATTAAACTGAGAACTAACTATGACCATTGAGCAAAATGAAAACTCAAATCAAGAGAACCAAATCTTCAATAGAGCCAAATATCAAGGACTTTGCCCTTTGAATGCGAAGAGTTTCTTGCAGAATCAAAGAATTGTATCATGTATGGCCATAATTTTATTTACCCCAGTAATGACTTACTTGATGCTTTGTCATGGTTTTTAACGTGGACTAATTTTACTTCAATAAATAATCTAATAGATCCGATTTCCTTGCGCATCTTTGAGATCTGCCATGTGAGTTGGGTTGTGCTGGCAGATTGGATCTGTTTTAGTATACATTAGTCATATTGTTCATAAACACGTATTGTTTTCATTAATACATAGATTCCATCAACTAATAATAAGCATGGAGATTAACTTTCTTTCCAAGAAGAAAAACAGAAGAGTGCATGGCTTATGATTTGAGTATCCATACATGTAACTTCTATAAAAGCTGTTCCCATTTTAATAATGCCATCATATCTTTGCATAGCTTACTTGTGTTAAGGTATATGTGCAGACATACTACATGTTCTATCTTCTTTGCCTAGAAACCTCAACTTCATTGAGCACTCGCCAATTGCTGGTTGGAAACTGTAAGTTCAAGGCTATTTATTCTCACTTTAATTTCTTACTCAAAATATAAAATTTTCATGTAAACAATTGAATACAGGACTCAGAGGGCAAGACCAATAATTGTTGATCCAGGTCTTTATTTGTCCAAAAAATTCAATGTTTTTGAAACCAAAGAACGCCGTGAACTGCCAACCTCTTTCAAATTGTACACTGGTAAGCTGTTTTACAATCATCAACTTGAATTTGTTCTTCTGTTTGACTTTTCTTTGTATCCGCATCATGAAATTCTGATGTCCTTCTATGTGGGTAATGATGTCTAGGCAAGATTCTTATTCCTGATTTTGTCTAAGAGATTGAACATCTTTAAGGATCTAATGAACCCTTTCTGTTTCTATTTTCAGTGCACGCTAAGTGCAGACTGTTGCTTTTGATCTTATAACTTGAGTTCAACATTGATACACAGATCATAGTCTCATAAAACCCATTAGCAAGGTTTTCTTTCACCTTGGTTTGATTATAACCTATGTAGTGTATGTGCTATCTACAATAATGCACCTCTTTCATTACTGCTGGTATATGTAATAGACACCACCACTAACCTTGTACCAAACACTCAGACAAATTCTCGATTTTATGTTTTCCTTTACTCAGAAATGTTTATATTATATTTAAGCTTTACTGAGTCATCTTGTGTGCAGGTTCTGCATGGGTGATGCTGAGTTGGAACTTCCTTGAGTATTGCATATGGGGATGGGAAAACCTTCCTCGAGTTCTCCTGATGTATTATGTAAATTTTATCTCCTCACCTGAAGGTTACTTCCACACAGTCATCTGCAATTCTGATCAGTTCAAGAACACTTCGATAAGCCACGACCTACATTATATTGCCTGGGACAAACCTCCAAAGCAACATCCACGATACCTTTCCACCAAAGACTTCAACAAAATGGTAAAAAGTGGTATGCCCTTCGCTCGGAAGTTTGGAAAAGGAGATCCAGTTTTGAACAAAATCGACCGTGAACTTTTGGGGCGATCCGATGGGCAATTCACCCCAGGTGGGTGGTGCAGTCAGAGATCAGATGGGGCAGAACAATGCTCATCAAGGGGTGACGAGTCTAAGTTTCTGCCAGGTCTGGGTGCTGAAAGGTTAGAGCAGTTGATAAAAAAGCTTATGTCCCAGGATTTCCGAAACGGGAGCTGTTCCTCATTGCAGTATGATCAAACTAAGAGAGATTGGATTCAGAGAAATGCAGCTTAACAAGAGCAGACCCACAATTCTTGGTTCTTTGCACTGGAAGGACTACATGATATCTCTGAGATGTCACATATGGCATAGTATGAGAGAGTCATACCTGCATTGTTGCTCTGGAAGGACTATTATCAAGCATTTGGATCAACATAGCTTTGACTTCCTAATCTCTGGATGTTGCAGAAGTCAATTGAGCCTCTAGAAAACAAAAGGGAAGCAATTATAGAGAGAAATGCACACCGACATCACATATATTGAAATCAACGCTTGGGACCAAGCTAAAGAGAATTGGAAGCTAATGCATGATGGCTCCTAGTTCGTACTTTTAGATGAACAAATTGTATCTGTCATTGAAAGACTAGATTTTTTTTCTTGATTTTTGATACTCATGGTAAAAGATCTTATTTCTTTCTCAAGCGCAGCTAAGACGTGTTCCTATATCAGAGTTAGTGGAATATCAAAGAAAATTCATAATTTAAGTTTTACGTACTAAGTTTGAATCGATTCCTCAAGCAAAATATTAAGAATATAAATTTAAGATTGTAGATGAGTAAATAAGATAACTCTTACTATAAAGTCAAAATCATTTTCATCAATCAGGTTGAATAACTAGTTTTTTTATGTCAATTTTTTTTAGTCATTACAAACCCAAACAAGTTAATGTTTTATAGAAAAATAAATAAAAATTATTATCCTCTATATTGTAGGAGAAATTACAGAAAAAACTTTAATTTAAAAAATATTATTTCATGTAATCTAATCATATTCTATTTCTAATCCTCAGATAAAAATTAGTATTTTAATATTTAAATTTTAATATATACTTGTCAAATTCTAGTACAAAAAAATCCGAATATAACAATTTGGACGTCATTTCTTGTGCCGGGATAATGTTACTGGAGGGACAACCGATACGAAGCACGAAACGTTATATAACACCGAAACGTCGTATAACGCGCGCCCCCTCTTATCCGCCTCTTGCGTTCTCTCTGTTTCTTCTTCTGTGGCCTCTCATGGAGACGCTGAAGCCGATGCTGCCGTCGCCATTTAGTCTGCCTCGCGGTTCCTCATCCTACAGAAGCAGCATATGCAAGACCCTTCCGCTCTCCTCCGTCCGCGCCGCAGGTTCCGTAGCATCGGCAGCGCGGCCTCTCGCCTCTTCCTTTTTTGTCGCAAGAAAGCTGTCGAAGCCATCCCCAGTTCCCCTCTCTGGTCAGTCCTTCTTCCTCTCTCTCTTTCTCTCCCTCCCGCGCTCTCTCGAACGACTCATCGCAAATCTAAGCTTTTATTAATCCTGTTTCTTTGACACCTCTCATAAGATTATCTCAAATTGAGAGTGAATGTTCTCCTATTATGGTGGTCTTATGGCATACTAATCTGACCTTTTTGTTTAGTCCAGTCCGATTTGCAGCTTCTGGTGGTCAATCAAGCGTGAGCGTCAGTCCTGAAACAGCTGAATGGGCGATGCAAGGTATGTTCTCACGTTTTGGATCATTCGCACCATATTATTAAGCTTGATTTTTGGTAAAGTCAATCTTTCTTTTCGAGGTTTTTCATGATTATGGTGAGAAACTTTTAGTTAACAACAGCAACAAGCTGTAATATTCCAACTATTTGGGGTCTTTTGCTGCCATTTAGCTATGTAAAAGGGAATATCCTTATTTAAATTAAACTTTTAGTTACCAATACATGAAATTAGGTAAAGATTTATATTGAAATTCCACTGTTTCTAGTGTGAAGGATCTCCCCAGAGGTTTTTATTAAGATAACTCTGAATGAACCTTGAAGCATTGAGATCAGACAAGAACAAAATGTTAATGATTCAAACAAAAAATATAGCAGAATACAGGACCTTTGTTCACAACCCTTGTATCTAGGCCATTAACATAATGTCAAACTTTACTAATAATGACTAATATTATTATTTGTACATATTTCCTGTTCTATTAACTTCTCTCATTTCTATTTGTTAGATTGCAACTTTGCTGATTGTCTGCTTGCAACTTTTTGTGTTAGTGAGTCTGTCCATTAGCACTTTCTCTTGTTTACTCTTTTAAAGGGAACCCAAAAGTCCAATAATACTAAATTGGTTCTGGCAACTGCAGATTTTTATGCCTTGAGAAAGGATGTTGAAACTACTGCTGGGCGTGTAGAAGAAATAAGAACATCTGCTGGTCTGGAACGTTTAGAAGCTGATCTTGCTTCACTAGAGAAGAAGGCTGCAGATAGTTCTTTATGGGATGATCGTTCGAAGGCACAAGAAATACTTCTTTCCTTGACTGATGTCAAAGATCAAATCAAATTGCTCAATGATTTCAAATCTCAGGTTTTGAATTTGTCAACTTTTTGCTTGTTTCAAGCATTATATGACATATTAATTAATAAATGTGTAGTTGATGTGTGAGTAACTCATAGTCATGAAACAGTAAGAAAACTACCTCTTTCCAATTGCACAAACAGTATACACACTTCAATTTTATCTCAACCAATGATTGCAATTTCAAGTATTGCACCCATGTCGATTACTGGCTGAACCAGTATGAGTCTGGTACAATTTGACATACTGATGTATTGGTAGACAGTAGGTACCGGTACTTGAAGGGGGAGGAGGAGGAAAGAAGGGGAGGAGAACAAAAGGAGAGGAGATGAGTGCCACTGGTGGCTGCAGTATCAGTATTTTACTGGATTGGTTAGTTCAAAATTTACCAAATTTTGAGCGCTGGTTGGGATCACTTGGTAATAGATGGAATCTGTTTCACTTATCTGGAATTGACAGGAATCACTTAATAAGCTATTATTAATTGGTTGATTATTAGCTGTGATTAGCCTAGGATCTGTTGAGAATGATTGAAGTTGATCATGATAACGATGGAATAATTTCTATTAGCCTAGATCGTTCAGTAACTGTGTATCTTGGCTGATCCTGGAGCTATAATCATCTGCCCAAAGAAATGGGGACTTTAGGATCACTTGGATGTTCCCATTTTGGAGTTGCCAATTAGCTGATTTTGAAACAAACATCCCTAAGATATAGATATAAAAAGAAGCTGCTACTTAAAACAAGTTGTTCACATAATGGGATTGGTGAGGCTAGAATTAGAATATCAATAAAGCAAAAAACAAACATTTTACCTATCTTGCCTGTCACGTCTACGTGACCCAACATATTGCTTCCCACCATTGTTGTCTCAATGAATCATGACTGGACACAGAGAAATAAAAAAAAATTTCCTTGTTGGAACATGGTTGATGACGTGCCATCCCAAAGAGGATCTTCACTGTGTCTGTGTTATGTATGACAATCTGTTTATGATCATTAGCTTATGCTTGAGGAATAGTCAGATACTTTGCGGAAATAATGTGCCTTGCTTGTGTTGTCCTTTGGCACATCGGCATCTAATGTTTACTAATTGATGATATGGCAGTTGTGATTTACAAGTGTTTAAATTCGAGTTGTTTTTTATTTAAATGTTATGAGCTGAAAAAGAAAAAAAAATGTGAAATTATGATATTAATGGTAATTGTTGATACTTGCCCTTTGTTCTAATTTTATCCATTTTGAATTAGGTTGAAGAAGCTGAAACAATAGTTAAGCTGACTGAGGAGTTGGAAACAATTGATACTGGTCTTCTTCAAGAGGCTTCCAAGATAATTCAAGAACTTAGCAAGTCTCTTGATCGGTTTGAGTTGACACAACTTCTTTCTGGGCCTTACGACAAGGAAGGGGCTGTAATTACTATAACAGCTGGTGCTGGGGGTACTGATGCACAGGTATGCAACCAATCCATTTTTCTTCTCCAACAATTTTTGTTATTGTTAATTGGACAGTTATTGCTTCAATACCAGTTTCCTTCTGAGTCTTGTAGTTAATGCTTTTTAGTAATTAGTCATATTCTAAGTGACAAAAGTTGGACATGAATAGTTGTTCATTAACTCCTGGTGATGTTTTTTAGCTGTGGATGGTTTTAATTCAGTCTCTGTTCTTGGATAATATTTAAGAAAAACTGTTCATGGTCATGGTGTTGTAGGACAAATGTTTGATTTGCTTCAAGGTGCAGACATCTGTGCATTTTTGAAATTGATATTTTTTCAAATGGAGTAGTAAAGGTTGTGCCTACTGCAATTGCAATTTGATCCCTCATGGATGAAACACTGAATGAGGAGTTTAGGTTTTGGGAAAATCTGAAACTTAATTTACTACCCTGGCAAAAAAATATTTTTTGCTTATTACTATGTATGATATGTTTCAGCTTCATTACTTAGCCACTGCTGAGTGTTAGAAGAAACTACTTGGAGAAAGGGAATTAATCTTCACAATGTATAATATTTAACATATTCATAGTACAAAATTCTTTTAAAAGATTCACCTGAATTATTAGTGCTATAAGTGATAATGGACGATATGACATTCATTATCTCTTCTCAGTTGCTGTTGCAAACCTTTCATGTGTTGCTCTCTTCTTGTAAGACTTTTGTTTTATCTTCAGTGCAGGATTGGGCAGATATGCTACTTAGGATGTATGTGAGGTGGGGAGAGAAACAAGGATACAAGACAAAAGTGGTTGAGAAATCTATGGGTGAGGAAGCTGGAATTAAATCGGCTTCAGTTGAACTTGAAGGTCGTTTTGCCTATGGATATCTATCAGGGGAGAAAGGAACACATCGAATTGTTCGTCAGTCTCCATTTAATGCTAAAGGACTTCGCCAGGTAATCCCACCTCCTTTTCTATTTGTTGATTTGTCATTGTGTTTGGAGAATTAAGGAGAAGAATAAGTTCCTTTTATATGAGGATCATTACTGCTTCAAGAAGTAATATATTATGCATACAGAGTGGTAGACCAACCTGTATGACCTGATATTATTAAACATAATAATAAAAAATAAATCTTGACCATCACTGAGCTATATGGTTTGCTACCGGTCTTTGATTGAACCGATAAATACCAATTGCTACGTTTTTTTTCGAGTAATACTTGAAACCTTGGTATAAACCATGTTAAAACACCAAAACTTCTGCTTATGCCGGCTGGCTACTGGAAAGGGAGTGGTGGTGCCAAAGGTTCTGGACCTGCATATAAATCTGCCTATGATAAATGCATACAACAGTGTCCTTGCAATTACCTATTTCTTCTGAGTCATCCGTTTACCTCCAAACTTGTTTGGAATTACATCCACTCAGATCTTGTGGTAATCTGACATTTTGCTATCTCTGAATCCAACTAGTAAAAATGTTCCATGCGGTGTTGTTAGTGTAAACAACTTGGGCTCACGTCACTTCCCATTTATTATCCACATCAGGTGTGTTCCTTGCAGTGTTGATACTTTGCTAGATAGGACACTTTGTATGTTGCATTCTAGAATTTGTTCTGATTTTGTGGTGGCTCCAATTATAACATCACTTTTACTCTTCAGCAACATGCATTGTTGTCATACGTGGAAAATGAGCTCCACTTGCATGAATCTATCACAGATGATATATTATCTCTATTCTGATTGTTTTGACAAGGATACCTGCAGACGAGCTTTGCTGGTGTTGAAGTTATGCCCCTTCTTCCTGAAGAATCTCTAGATTTAGACATACCAGAAGAAGACTTGGAAATTAGCTATTCTAGAGCTGGAGGAAAAGGAGGACAAAATGTCAACAAAGTGGAAACAGCAGTTAGAATTGTTCACATTCCTACTGGTGTTGCAGTTCGTTGCACAGGTTTGTCTTATGAAAGAATTAGTTTTAAGACAAATTTAGCCTTTTCACTAAAGTAAATAAACATGCAAATAAAGTATGTTAGAAAAATGATATTTCAGTGTAAACCTGAAACAAAAATCTACACCTAATTAAATATGCAGTGTTGGGTCTGTTCTTGGTATCAAAGTACCAAAGTTCATTCACAATATTGATAGTACAAAAAATGCATGAGATCTTGCCAGTAGAACATCTTTTTCTTGGTAATTGCAGCATCTCTTTTTTTTTTTGTCTCAGAAGGCTTTGGTTCATTTTGAATCAGGAAATTAGTATAATATAAAAGAATGATTGCCTTCCTTTTCTGACATCTATGATATATTTGGTCAGATTGAATGTTGTCATGGGGAATAATTACAATTGTTGACCCTCAAACTATATGATACAATATACATGACACTGGTGTCAGATATCAGGCCTCTTAGAACAATCCAATAATTGAATCTTCAAAAATTATGACAGGACATTTCCATAGTGTATGGATGCTTGTACAAGTTTCATGTGGACATCTACATTTACTTAATGTTTAGCTCGAGAGTTGATTTAGATTCAACTAGCATTTCAGAAAGAAAATAAAAATTTAGAACTGTTAGAGAAGGCAGAAAACTTAGTGTTGGATATAAAAGTTTTATGTCGAAGTGCTAAAACTTTTAGTGTGGTGGTAATACTATACTGGATAAAGTTTCAAGGAGAGCGGACGCCAATAAATGGAACACTAGACTTAATTACTGTTGTTATTGTTGTCGGATTAAGTGTCAAGTAGTGTCTTGGAGCACTGTCAAGTATCTGATAATTTTTTTCTGAGATGAACCATTCAGATGTGGACTGTCCGTATTTATTAATGTGCTGCTGCTATCTCAAACTAGAACCATTCCTAATTGAGGATAACAAGTCTAAATAACAGTATGGATTTTTTTTTTTTTGAGATTTTTCTATGCTAATTTTTTATTAAAAATCCGTCATAGCCTAGATCTTGGAATCTTGTTTCAAATTTAATATTATATATAATTTTCAAATCATTGATCACAAATTTCTGTTTAAGGCTATTATTCAGGATCAGTTAAGATATCACATACTGTGTATCCGTGTCAAACAACAGGATAAATATACTTATATGTCATAGATCTGTTGTTTACCCTTAAATTAATATCTGATTTCTTTTAGTGAACTTATCACATCTGAGCCTTTGGTATATAACATATAACTAGGGAAAATATTGCACAGACATAGCTTGTTCTAATAAGGTGACTTAGTGCCAAGACATGTTGATAGTATTTTCAACTCAAGCACATTATGGATGTTACTCCTGGGGCTCCCCAGTTTGCCACAGATGTTCATGAATATTGGTTTATGTTATTTAAGAAGAATACAATTCTTAGTTGGAGGTACCTTGCCTGATTAGGCACTAATTTTTATCTGATCGACTTTTTTGATTCCAGAGGAAAGGACTCAGTTGGCTAACAAGATCAAGGCCCTGAGCCGTTTGAAAGCCAAGCTGCTCGTAATTGCAGAGGAGCAGCGTGCTTCCGAAATCAAAGAAATAAGAGGAGATGCAGTGAAGGCAGAGTGGGGTCAGCAGATACGCAATTATGTCTTCCATCCATACAAGCTTGTGAAAGATGTGCGGACCGGGTATGAGACATCAGACATCTCGTCGGTGATGGACGGGGATCTCGAGTCATTTATCAAAGCTTACCTCAAATACAAGTATACTACTAGTGTCAGTGAAGCGAGCTTAAAATAACATATTGCGATAATTTATTTCGCCTGATTTCTTTACTTGTCGTTTATGTGGGCAATCACATTGTTACTTGACATTTAGAATATGTATCACTTTAAGCAGCTTTTAGTATATAAAGAAAGTTGCTCTCTTTATGTGAGGACTCGGGGAGGTTTCCTCATTTTTGTTATAAGTTCTCGCTGTATGAATCTAATCTGATTCTTCTCTACCTTGTACTTGTTTTTATTTCTGAAATGCACCATTTCCAAATCTCCTCTTGGCCACTGAGAATATAAGATCAGTGTATAAACTTATACTATGCTATGAAGTCAGGAATCACACTCATGTTGGGATCACAAGCACTAGATTTTGAAGCACTGTGCCTTACACATCCACCTGATTTGGTGGGACTAATCTCAGACCTTTTATCTCAAATCTGAGATAAGAGTAGCCCTAAATGTATAATGATTGAAGTTGAATCATACATGCAACTGGTTATATTGTGAAGATCCCCCATGATCAAATCATTGCAGCTTATTGTAGAGCTGTCAAAACTTCTGGCCCCCTTCAAGGCCAATGTTTAGGTCTTATGGGATACCTGTGGGTCAAGTGGGATTCTCGACAAATCATCTTCTGGCTTCCCAGATCATGTCGAACTCCTCGGATAATCAAGAATATTTTGTGAAATACTTTTATCTCGGATAGGGACACTTAATTTTTCACGAAATTTCCAGCTGGGGAAATGATTTCCCTGCAGAGTTTTGTCCTAATATTTCCCTGTGTTTTGATTAGGTTGAATGAATGAATGAATAGTTCTTTTCTTTCAAAAAAACACAAAAGCATACCTGCAACTCTTACACACAAAAGTTATCATGTCTCTTTTTCAAAGTGGATTGAGAAGAAAGACTGTTTTTAAGAACATTGTGTATAAAAAGATGAATTAACTAAGAACTTGGATTTGCAGAAAAGTAGGATCAATAAGTCATCAAGCAACTGAGAGCCCTCATTTGAAGAAAGGTAGAATCAATGAGTGTTGGAGTCTTTACTTCCCGTAGAGCTGTGGTGCAGATCAAGCTCAGGGGAGGCTCTTGATAGCTCAGGTGGGTTCCATCAATCACATGGGAGGCACCATCAATTGGTGCATGAGCATTTGACAGACACAGGGGATGGCCAATGTTGGTACTGACTTACCTAAAGGACATGATTGCAAGTTAAATTGGGACAGATTCACAAGTGAAGAATGGCCTTGCCTGCACCCAATTTCCAATCACCACAAGTAACTCAGAAAGTTTTGAGAGAGAGAGAGAGAGAGAGAGAGAGAGAGAGAGAGAGAGAGATATATATATATATATATATATATATATATATATATATATATATATATATATCTTCTGGACCCAATGTTTTTACACCTCCAAATTTCTCTCTCTAGAATCTATTCTAGAAGAGAAAAACTCTCTCTCTCTCTCTCCAAAACTTTCTGAGTTACTTGTGTTGATTGGAAATTGGGTGCAGGCAAGGCCACTCTTCACTTCTGAATCTGTCCCAATTTAACTTGCAATCATGTCCTCCCAATTTCTCTCTCTAGAAATCTATTCTAGAAGAGAAAAACTCTCTCTCTCTCTCTCTCTCTCTCTCTCTCTCTCCCCACACACACACACACGTGTCCTAACCCTGCTGCAATCAAGGCAGGTAACTCAGAATGTTTTGGAGAAACATTCTTGAACCCATTGCTTTTACACTTCATTCCAAGTCTCTGTCTCTCATGCACATCTTCTGAGCAAGCTTACAATCAACCCAAGTAACTCGCATAATTCTCCAGAGAGTGATTCTTTGTCCCTTCTAAATCTTGACCATTTATGAAAACAATGTTTTTTTTGTTTTTTGGGCTTCTGTTAGAATATATCACTTGGAATGCCAGTTGATTCCTGCATCATTAAAGAAATACTCATGGATGGTAGAACACCATCATGCAAGATGCTAAACGTTATTTCCTATATTAAACACTTTGTTGGTAGCTTCAAGGGTTTTGTTTGTAATCACTACTATATCAAATGCTAAGCGATGAGAATAGGATTTGATCCTTCTATGAGATTTCAGACCATCCTTTGGACAAAGCCATGAATAGGATTCAAGATTGGCTTAAAGGATCCATTTGGTAGGCTGAAAATTATGCTTGTTAATTTTGTATTAAGTTTCTTACATTCTTATATTTTAATAAATATCAAAGTCTCGAAAAGAGTGCTAAAAACATAAAAAGGATGTTCAAAAGATGACTCATCTTTCTCAAGAATTGTTTTAGAATAATAGTGAATAATCTAACAAGATGAACTTAAGTAGACAGGATATGATAACTAAACACAAGAAAGACGAAAGATTGGATATCCGTGAGCTGAGTCTTATGAGAAAAATCTCTATATGCCAAAAGAATTCTGCTCCTGTTTCATAATGATAATATTTTATGGATCAACATAGATAAATATGATAACCTATGCCTTTAGATCTCTCATACTAAAAGACTTTGGAACTAAAGGAATATATATAGCTTGATTAGCCTTTGCTAGACAATATTCCTATTAACATTGTTTAACTAAACTTATCCATTCCATCTCTTCTTCCTCATTTTCTTCTTTATTTTTTTTCCATCATTATCTCTCTTCTTCTTCATTCGTCTACTTCTTTGTTATTCCTCTCCTCTTAAAGAGTGTGAGGATGAACTGATGTACTGCATGTTAATATGCTAGTACCGATGATATATACGGGTCCCACTTGAGACCAAGGTTTAGTACAAGATTACAAATCTTAATGATTACGATATTTAATTTATTGAAATAAGTTGGTTTATATGATTAGATGGATCTACTTTCATTTTATCTAATAATAATGTTATAATTTTTTTTATTTTAATAAATAATATTAATTTCTAATATCTATCCATATTTTAACCATCTAATTTTTATTCAATGAATAATATCATTATCAATCCATCCTTTTACCTGGAGCTTTTTTTTTTTTTTTTTTTTTTTTTCATCCAACCTAGTTGGGCCTCATTTACCCTAGTGTTACTAAAATTACTAAAATAAAATTCTAATTTTATTTTGGATGATTTTTTTTTAAAAAAAAAGCTTCCTTTTTTTCTTTTTTTTAAAGATAGCATCTCTTATTTTCATTTTTTTTTCAGATAATATACTTAATTTCTATAATCTCAAAAATACCTTCCCTTCACCATCATCGCCTCCGATATCACCTGTTTTTCTAATGACATTATCATGAGCCATCGCTCTTCCTTCCTTTTCTGCGTGGAGTAATGGAGGCATTGGCAATGGACTGTCTTGCCATTGACAGCAACACAAGGGCTAACGATTACTTGAACATCACAAGAGAGTCGTGGCGAGAAAAAGAGGCATTGTAGACGGTAAAGAAGAACCATCAAGGTGGAGATAAGAATCATAACAAGAAAAGATGAACATTACGATGAAGAATGAGAGAGCAAGAGTGACGACAACGAAGAAGCGATACCAATGAGGTGAAGACGACGAGCAAAATAATACGATCAACAAGATAAAGGCCCAATCAAAGTAGTATGATTATTTTGAAAGAAAAGAAAGCATGAGATAATTTCTCAAAATTGAGCGTTATTGGAAAAATTCTTAAAAGTTACAAGTTTTTTTTTTTTACTAGAATTCGGCCAAACAACTTTTCTTTCAAACGAGAGAAGGGGCAGTTTCAGATAACATTGGAGATGTGTCGGTCTTCGCTTACAGCTCCGCCCATCAATCATTACTCTCCATATATATAGAAGGGAGGAGAACCGGCATTTACTCTCCCTCCCTAGAAGACAAGCTGGGATACTGCGCCCACAGCGCGCTCTGCTCACCCGTCCCATGGGATGTGATCGATCGTAGGCTTCTTTGCAGTACGAGAGAGTTGTTTTCCACTCAAAAAGGATCCTTCTTTGGGTCGGATCACGAGGAATCAATGCACCTTTCCGCATTTATGCGCTCTCTCTGTCTCTACCCATCTTCATCTTTCAACTACCCTTCATGAACCGAGAACGGAGAGATTGATCGGTGTCTCGTGGAGAAGATCGGGAAAGGAGGCGCCTTTTTGGATTCATCTCCGACTCCTGGGCTCCGAGCGCGCGAGCTTTCCTGCCAGAGTTCGTACCAAAGGTTGGTTTTGTTGCGGGTGGGGGCCATTTCGATCTTTCTCGATCGGTGACATGACAGAAGGAAGGGTTTTCTCTAACTTTGTTGATTGATTTCGACGGGGATTTTTTGTCCTGGAGATCTGTACCTATCGGTTTCTTGTCAATTTTCTTGAAAGATCGGATCCTTTTCATCGGTTCTGCAAGGAAAACGTTTTTGTCGAGCAAAGCCTGCAACTACTCTCGTTTCTGAGGGCAAGATCCGATGCATTGTACGACGAGTGTCGGCGTTTCTCTTGGTGAATCCGACGGAGATAGTTGGATCTCAATGAATCTCGGAATCCAGCCTCTGTAACTTCATCTGTTTGATCGATTTCCCTGGGAAGAAAATCTTCCCTTTTTTTCTCGTCATCTTACTGGATGCGTAGTTCAATGCACATTTGCCAAAACCAAAGTTAACTTCTCTGCTCACGTTGTTCATCTGAGAAAATAATCTCTCTCTATTGTATGATTGATTAGATAGATCTCTGGAGAGTCAATTTTGCTCAGTCTAAATGAGTTTGATTTCCAGGCAATTTTATTTTTGAAGTCTCTGGTGATCCATTCCATGGCTCACTGCTCAAAACTCGAATTTTCTGGTCTGGTTCTGCCTATTTCTGCATATTTGGTTCATCTCGTTGAGGTTTCGCGATCTACTTCCTCGTGAACAATCCTGAACTCTGAAATTTTATGTGCAAGTCAGTTCTGATAGATCACTGTCTTTTAGTCTTTTCTGTTCAAATACCACTAGTTATTACTTGATTCCCATAATGTGGTTGTAGGATATGATCTTTTAGCATAGGAAATGCTGAAATCGGCAAGCACTTTGCTCTGTTAGAGATTCACATCTGGTTTTGTTTCATGCTTCTCTGTTTCACTTCAATTCTCTACTGTTGGTTGCAGTCATATAAGCTGTTCTCTTCTCGCCTCTTCTCTGAAATGAAATATACTCTGAAAATTATAAATTCCATCATGGCAATCTGTTCTTATTTTTCACATCCTAAGGATGACTCCGTTTGTCACAGGAACTCAGAGAACTTGTGAGGCCATCCAGTCTTTCTGTTTCCTAAAAGCCATTATCTTGGTAATACCTCCTTGCCTTAAAAATTTTATCCGGGATTGGAATCATCTCATAAAAAGCCTGCTTTCTTGTGCCTGATTCTCTGGACGATTTTGAAATAACACAATTTGCTTGATATTTGTGTGCTCTGGAGCCATCATACAACTGATATATCATACTAGTTGCTTTGGAACATCTACACCTTTGACAGTGGAATAATTAGAGAATAATTAGGGAGAATCTGCCCTGGTCCCGAAGCTTGATCAGCTTTCTTGTTCATGGTAGCATCGATTGCTATTCATACTCAGATGCCAATTCATTGAGTATCCAAATGTTTTCTCCTTTCCTGCAGAGTAATGTGCTTTAGAATTGCAACAAATGGCTTCATTGGTCCCAGGTGTCCTTATCAAGCTCCTTCAGCACATGAACACTGATGTTAAGATTGCTGGAGAGCATCGGTCGTCCCTCCTACAGGTTGTGAGTATTGTTCCTGCCTTAGCTGGAAGTGATCTCTTCACCAACCGAGGCTTTTATCTGAAGGTCTCTGATTCTTCCCATGCAACATATGTTTCCCTGCCTGATGAGCACAATGACCTCATCTTAAGTGATCAGATCCAACTAGGCCAATTCATTCATGTTGACTGCCTTGAGGCAGGCTCCCCTGTGCCCATTCTTAAGGGTGTGAGGCCACTTCCTGGTCGTCATCAATGTGTCGGGAACCCTGAGGATCTCGTAGCCACCAGTTCTCTTGGTTTCCTTAATCCTGAGAAACCAAAGTCATCCAATTACTCAAAGCATAACAGCAACAAATCTTCAGAAAATGACAGGAGCAAGTTGGGCAACTCAAAGTTACCTATTAAAATGCAGGAGATAGAAAAGAAAAGGGCTTCACCTAGTAGGTCAAGCTCTTTACTTTCAAAACAATTGGTCACTGGGAAACTGGAGAAGAAGGTTGCTATCAGTGTGAGATCAAGATCAATGCACTCGAGATCAATACCTTCATCACCAACAAGTGTCTATTCTTTGCCCGGATCATTTGAGATGTTCTCCAGTGAAATCAAGAGGCAAGCACAAGCCAAAAGACTGGAGCAACCCGCATTATCAAGGGTGGGTTTGTTGGAGAAGGCAGCTTCTGTCTTGAAAGTGACCAGTGCTGGAAGGAAGTCCTCTGCCGGGAGCTTACAGGGAAATCTGGTGCCAAGCATTGGGTTAGTGCCAAAGGCATTGAGGAAGAGCTGGGAGGGGAATGTGGAGGTAAAGAGAAGGGGAAGTTCTATCACCAAATTAGCCAAGCTTGAGATGAGAACTGAATCCAGGAGTGCCTCTGTGAGTTAATTTTATGAGTTGATATAACTGATTTTTCAATATAATTTTTCAGTTGCTATCAGTTTCGGTAACACTATGAATTTTTCAAAGCTAGGTGCTATATCTGCTTAATTCTTTGTTTGTTTTTAGTAGAAATAATGAAGTTAATAGTTAGTTTATAGAAGACTATTCTAATATTTTCATTGTGACCATTTCTCTGCTTATGTGAAAGTCATGCTATAGAAGCTATAGATATAAAGTAATTGGATACTCATCTACCTCTCTATAGAATACAGGTGGATTGTTTATGTGGAGTTTTTGTTGAGTTACAAAATAGAATACTGAAGAAACTGGATAAGAATGTATGCTAGTGCTGTGTCACAATATGTGCACCAACCTATGCACCTTTGTAATACCTGAACTATCAAAATTAAAATGAGATCCCCTTAGCATGTAATTGTCAACTTGCAGGCTCCTCGACAGAGGTCATCGATGAATGAGAAACTGCTACCTCAGGAGGATTGCAAGATTCGAAGTCCTGTTAAGAAAGGCATCACAAGTGCTGCTGAAGATGATTCTGAGAAATCAGCTAAACATAAGACTTCTGTTGTAAAGAAGTCGCCAAAGTCTTGTAACAGTCTAAATCTTGTTAATTTAGTCAAAGTTGTTCCTACTAACAGAAAATGGACAGACGGCAGCATATCATGGGCATCACTTCCATCATCTCTAGTAAAACTAGGAAAGGTATGACTAATAATATTATGTAATATGACAAAATTTAGCCACTATTATAAGATGTTTGCAATTCCCTACTTTATTTGTGTTTTCAAAGCTTACCACATTATTATCCTAACCATTATACAAAACTAGTAGGTGCCACCTAGGCATAAATTGCACCAACTCTAGGCCAACACATGAACCACTCTTTGTGCACAACTCAGTCTCGATGAAGAATTTTTATTTTTTGATTAAAAATATCCTAGTCATGCTATTTGGCTCTAATTTATACTAACTGAATATTTATAAAATTTAGGAGCTTTTGAAGTACAAGGATGCAGCGCAACTTGCTGCTGTTGAGGCTATACAAGAAGCTTCTGCTTCTGAGAGCTTGATTCGGTGCTTAAGGTAATTATCCTCACAAAATTAGCTGTTCTATTCTTTTTTTAACTGATGCAACCATCTACGGGATCAAGATCTTGCATGTTAAAGGATCTTTCATGTTCTAGATTCTTCTTTTCGCAATGACCTAGTTTTATCTACTTGGACACTGTGATCTATATTTTAGCATAGCTTCAGATATATTAGTATCTAACATGAACATCTTGTGATAGAAAGTTTTTGCATTGTACTTTTGAACCATTATTTGTGAATTTATCACATGATGACCAGTTTTTATTCGTTAGCTTCATCGATGAGAAATTATACTTTTTTGAGTATTACCAATTTGAAAATTTTAACAGCTTCATCAGCTTTTTAGCTTAATTTCTCAAGCAAATGTTATTTAGCTGATTCTTAATGATGTAAATTTTCTCATTAAGCACTTAGTTTTTTCCAGTCTAACATCTTTGAAAAAACAAATTTGCTTGCTGTGCTCACAATTAATGGGGACCTTTAGACTTTACTTTTTTTTGTTTTTTGTTTTTCTCACCCTGCAATTGCTATGTCTAATGCTAGTTCAGTTCTGGAAGTCATTATGATGACTGTGAACGCTATTTGTATCCGGTGGCTAAATGCAAATAATCAATCAATCATTTGCTGTTTTGTTCATGAAACACTGGTAGGCATAAAAGGATATCTGAATGCTTTACTAGGCCAAAGTTTTCCCTCAAATATCATCCTTGTTGTTGAGGCAATAGTTTTGGGACTAAAAGTTTTACTTCTCTTCAAAATTTTGAAACTGCAAATGAATTTTAGATTTTCCTACTCCAGTCTCTAAGAATGAAGGCACCCAGAAGGAATGGTCTAACTGCAAAGTGTTCATCTAACAGCCAACTGATTTCTTGTTCTTGAAATGTGAAGCCTTTGCATCATATATTTATTTCTCTTCGGTATCCATATGAAGTGTCTAAGAATGAGGCTCCCAGGTTAGAGTTATGAAAACAATCTCTACCTACACTTTAAATCAGAGACGAAATTTTCATCCCCTGGAAGTTGATGCTAGTTAGATTTTCTATTTACTGTTTCTTCTAACTATCGACAAACCTGAATCATAATGCAGTAGATGGACTTTGTAATGTACTGACATCTCCATGATCAGTATGTATGCAGAGCTAAGTACCTGCGCCAAGGAGGAGAGGCCACAGTCAGCCGTGGAGCAGTTCCTCGCCCTCCACGCTTCCCTCTGCAGCGCCACCGCCGTCGCTGACTCGCTCTCGAAGACCATACCAGCATCCCCGACGGTAAGCTCACCGGATGCACCCGCTGTCGGTGAGCAGATCCCGGAAGAAGCCCTGCGAATCTCAGCTAACAACCGCCGCCGCGCCGCTTCCTGGGTTGGCGCGGCCCTCGCCACCGACCTCTCCCCCTTCTCCCTCTACAACCGCAGGACCTCCGCCGACTCCATAGTCTCTCCGGCGGTGGTGGTCCTTGACGGTCCATCGAAGACCTCCGCGGCCGCTGCGGCCCCCTCGAAGGCCTGTCCTCAGTCGAAACCCCGGCCGTCCCCGGCGTCTTCATCGGCTGCCAAGGGGAGGGCCCGGGGGGCGGCGCCACCGTCGCCGCCGCCGGAGTGGGAGCGCGGTGTAGGGATGGAGGATGGGGCGGAGCTGGCGCGGGCGCTGAGGGAGGAGGTGCACTCGTGGTTCCTGGGGTTCGTGGAGAGGTTCCTCGACGCCGACGCGGCCGCGCCGGGGCCCTCCGACCGGGAGCAGGTGGCGGCGATGCTGTCGCAGCTGAAGAAGGTGAACGACTGGCTGGAGGCGATCGGCCATCGGAGGAGGGAGGGGGAGGCGGACGCAGACGCGGAGGTAGACGAAGCTGAGCGCGGGGATGGCCCCGGCGGAGGCGTGCCGGCGGAGACAATCGATCGGTTGAGGAAGAAGATATACGAGTACCTCCTCACCCACGTCGAGTCCGCCGCCGTCGCGCTCGGCGGCGGGTGCAGCCGTCGCCACTGGACGGAGGTCGGCCGGCTCAGTCCAAATGACGGATCTGGGCCTGCAGGAATCACAAAGCAGCCGTTCCATCGTCCGCCGGGGTCTGTACCTGCACGAATCACGAAGCATTTTAGTTTCCTTTGGTTCGTAGAGTACGTGTTTGAATTGTATTGCGTGGGCAGGACAAACCGTGTGCAGAGGTTGGTCATCATTCATCATTAGATTTCTTGTTCTATATGTTGGGAAGCAGAACATATCTGTAATAAGTCCCTTTTTGTTCCTTTTTTTATCCGAGGCATTTGAGACTATTGTAGGCTTTCACATCAGAAACAAAACAAATCCACATGCACGAGAGCAGCAGCTTGTTTGGCCATCTTACATCTTACGAGACCAAGAAAACAATCTATTAGCAGTATCCAAAAACATATCAAGAAGAGCAATGGAATTTGGAGACATATAGCTGTTAGCAAATTAATTCATCTCATTTAAGCACGACTGAGAATTTGGAAGCTAGACTTGATTCTTCGAGCGAAATATCAAGATGGACTTCGATGTAGCTTACAATACGCTTCAATTTATGCCAATTTGCAGTCTAATCTTCTCCAACTCTTGCGATGCAAACGCATCCGTTTTATGATCCCCAAAACTACATATGATTCATACAGTAGAATGCTGTGATCTCATCGTCGAATTATGTGAGCTAAGTTGAGATGGAAGGCATCAGCAGAGGTTGTCCATCAGCAGTGCAAACACCATGACTGCAGCCATGAGCGCAGGGACCACGCCAACAGGAGGCCGATGCCCGTCTCCTGCTCTCGGAATCGTGTCAGGGAGCGCGCACTCCTCCCCGTCGAAAAACACCCTCGTCGGGAATCCGTCCCCTCGCATGATGTTGATCCCCGGCGTTGCCTTCTTCTTGAATGAGATGACGGACTGCTGCTTCCCGGGCAGTTTGAAGTCGTCTGGGCCCTTCCGTCGGTCTGCGGCAGCAGATAATTCATGTACTGCAGGCCTTGGAGGAAGATAGTGTTGTTGATCTCCGACAGCTTCGTTCCGTTGAAGGAGTACACGTTCTCGTAGCCTTTGTAAGCTTTGGGGATGCGGACTGCAGCGAACCAGTTCTTGAAGGTGTAATCTTTCCAGTTGAACAAGGTGATCCTGGCCGTCCATCCGCTGCGGTAGTTGGACATGATGTGCCAGTTGATGCTCACGCCGCAGGTGTCCCAGCACGGCAGTCGCGAGGGCAGCGTGGTGTGCTTGATCTGAGCCCAGGCTCTGGCCTTCGCGCTGCGGTTCCCCGCAGGAATCAGGAGCGCCTCCGGCGGCAGCAGCACCGCGCGAGCTTTAGGGTTGCAGGACGCCTCCTCAGGGCAGCCGCACGCGCAGGTGCTGCATGGCACGACGGAGTCGTTGTAGTAGGCCGAGAAGGTGACGCAGCAACGCGACTTCTTGGCCTCCGGCCTCGTGATGTTGCAGGCTACCTGCCAACTGGCCATGGCGTAGGACGTGGACATGAGGCCGCTCGGGTCCGGGAACTCCATCGGGCTGACTCGGATCGGGGGGCCGCATTTGTACTCCGGGTTGAGGAAGCCGACGATCTTGAAGTTCTGAGGAGGATAGAGCGCCGTCCTGTTGAGGTCTGGCTGTATCTTGTACACCTGCATCTGGAAGATGGCCTTCGACTTGCTTATATCCATGATCGGCGGCAGAAGCGTGCCATTCTTGCAGCAGTAGGGCAGCCTGCCGATCTGCGAGTCGTTGGCGCGCTCCGGCGGCAGGTCCACGATGATGGGCTTCTTCTCGCAGCTCATCACCGGGCTGAAGTCGAGGTCCCTGTAGTACTTGGCCGCCTCGCTGTAGATGCAGTCGGAGAAGTCGTGCCGCAGCGTGTAGGCGCCCTTCATGCTGTAGATGAACTCGCCGCGCATCCACTCCCAGGTGAGGTTCCAGTTGTCGAGGCGGCCGAGCGGGCTGTTGTTGTCGATGGTCACCTGCGCCATGTAGTTCGAGTCGTACGCCTGAAGCACGTCGTAGGCGATGGTGAGGTCGGCGTGCTGCCGCGGTAGGAACCTGGACTCCGTCGGCTTCGCCTTCTTGTGCTTCTTGTTCTTCACACAACACACGAACATGTGGCTATCTGAGAAACACCGAGGAGTTAATCTTAGCGTGTCATCTTAGGCTGGCGAGAGAGATCGACGATTTGTTCATGCATGGCGATGTATATGCATACCTTTGCGAGTAGGTTTCGGGCAGTCGAATCCATCGTTCATCAGCTTGATCGTCTTCGGCATGGGAACCGCCGGCGGCTTCACCCCGAACTGCGTCCCCGTCATCTGGATCGTCACCATGATCTGGTTCATGTCACCCGCGGTATCGATCGAGTTCAGCAGGTCCGCCTGCGGGTACCCCGACAACGACGTGCCGTTGCCGACATGCGCCGGGTAGTCCGTGCCGTCCATGATCACCGCTCCCGACGCCGACACCAGGATCTCGTCGTGCTGGAACCCGATGAACATCTTCCATGCCTTGAGGTCCTCCGTCATGGTGTTGAGGACGGTGGCGAAGGACTTGAAGGCGTACGCCTGCGCCGACGCATTCTTGACGTGGGGGAACTCCTTGGCTCGCGATTGGAAGGTGTATGTCAAGAAGACGCCATTGCAGGAGCCTTCCGACTTGGGATGGTAACCCTCATCTTCACTGTCGTAGTCCTGTGCGAGCACGTCGACATGGATGAGGATAGAAAAGAAGAACACCGCAAGGAGAAGCGATCTCGGGAGCGGCATTCTTCTTTTCCTCTCCTCTATGCGTGTCGTGTGGGGACGATGGTCTCAAGGAGGGTATGGACGATGAGACATGGGGATGAGAGCCTTTGGAGGGTGTGGTTTCTGTGTGTCAGGGAGAAGATTGTGGTGGTGTTCGTTCTCTTTTATCGGTCGGTGCTATTTGGCAGCACGACCAGGTCAGATGTATTCTCCTCCTCTGGAGTCGTCCTACAAAATTGGAGGCAAAACATGCATCTGGTTTCTGAGACTACCTATTTGCATCGAATACGTGTGATTGCCGAGATGGGACAGACTGTTTGTGGAGACGTGCCATTCCTTCGTTCATCTCATGCCATTGCATGCGTGTGTAATTGTGTGTGGGAAATGAGTCACTGTTTGAGCCTTGAGGACGATGCCTTTGGTCGATGATATCGGAGCCTTTTGGAGTAGTAGGAGAGCCAACTAAAAGCAGCACGACAGATTGGATTTACCATTTGGTGTCAGGATCAAATTAATTAAGCTCAGGTTTACAATAATAATTAATCCTTATTACGAGCCATATCTAATATGAGGTCGGTTCTTATAACGAGGCTTCACTAGGATTGAGATAAACTTGGCTAGGAATTTGGAGGGCCCTGATTGATATGGTCAATATTGATCGTCAATCTGGCTCGAAATATTTCTTCTCGTATTTAGAGAATATTTAGAGAGGTAAAAAAATTCCTTTTGAGATGATGCAAAGAAGTGTCATGTATGATCGTACCGAGTATATCTAACAAAATTCCTCTCCAGTGGTCAATATATATATTTTTTTTCCAAAAGTCTATAATGACTCAAATATTTCTTTAGTAATTTTGAAATAAAATAAATCTAAAAATAATTTTTTTATAAGTGTAACTTTTGTAACTATCAATTTAATGAGAAAATATTTATTTTAATTCATATATTGATATTATATGTCTGAGTAGGATCCTTGTCATATCATGTTGTATGTCCAATAGGCGTTGATTGGACTAATAGAAAAATCTTCTTCGTCAATAGCAACTTGACACCCGGAAGTACATATAGCGACACAGTCAACAATGAGAGGGCAAAACCTAATCAATAATCGACATCAGTTTAAATGGACGGATGAGAAACGTTATGAACGTTTAGGAACATTTCGTAGAATATATTTTCCTATTAACCTAATCTAAAAACCTACTTTAGGCATGTTGATTTTTTACTAAATTTAATCTATCTTCCTCGCGACTAACTTAAATATCAAAGAAATCATATTGAAAAATCCATCCGACCTCATCTTCATGTAGGTCGGTTGTGATGTACGCACTCGAGCCCACCTCAGCAATCGACTCATCTCTCTTGTGCATGTGAGTTGGGCCTTTATCGAGTTGATTTCGAGATCATCGATTTTTTTCCATTATTTATATTAACAATGGATCTCTTAAAGTTTAAAATGATTTGGGCAAACTAGTTAGGGCCACAAAATGAGAAGCCAAGATCAAGTACATGAATGTCATGTTCCATCCTTCCCATGAACTCCCTTACACTGACGCGTGCCTACCATGATCGGATTCGATCCGGTTCGTGTTTGACTGGCTTTGATCGCCGAACAGTTTTGGGTGTCAGCCTTCGACACATCCCCGTCCATCTCGTCCCATAAAAAATCCAACCTCGATATTTTCCTACAAAAAAGTCAACGATATTAGTTTATAGACTAAAATACTCTTAGCAATGCGAGTATAATCGTAAGACATACGCTAAAGCAGGCCAAGTCTACGGTCCACGAAGTGTTGGTCAAAAACTGCAACAGGTAACGTACACCACTTGATGTATGATACCACGAAGTCTGGGCCGTGCGTTCGACCAAAGCCCCAAGTGAAGAGACTTTGACTTTGACTTGTGGTTGTCGCTGTCGAGGCACCCGAAAATTCCACCATTTGCACCATTCCGATGGCTGCCTCGGTCGTCTCTTAGATGGCGTTGCACATCAAACATTGATCGGCAAGAGGCTGCGCATTCTTTCAAACACCTCGATGGACTTCGTCTATATATACTACCTGCATGCAACAAGCTTTTGTTCACACACAGGAGAGCTCTCTTAGCTCCTCTCTACGATGGCTCGTGCGGTGTTGCTCGTCATCGTCGTCGCAGTCGTCGTCGTGTTGGGCATGCGGGGAGCTGATGCGGCGAGGCCAGCGCGTGAGAGCCCCGGCGGGAGCTGCCCGGCATGCTGGAACACGTACGAGGAGGCGAGAGCCAACGTCGCTACGTGGATGGCGAGGCTGGGCCACGGCCCCAGTGATGGGGGTGCAGGCCACTAACCATGGAGGCAGCTCCCTTAGAGAAGGTGCAATGGGTTACGTAGAACAGGGAAGCCTGTAGGATAAATAGATGTCCACGCATACATGCATACCTACGTCGACAGTGCTCAATAAAGGAGGAAGGTATAAGCCCAATAAGATCAATTGATGTAAAATTATTTCACTCTTTAATGACAGAATTACTGAAATGATGCGAAAACAGTATCGCTTATCATTATTCTCATCCCACTCTTTCAATCATTAATAAACTATTCTTTAGTTAATCTCTATTTTTCATCTAATACAAATGGCTGTACTCAACGTTTTTTCTCCTGGTTTTATATATGAATGGTCATCGATCACTTTCTCCATATTCTTAAAGATTCAAACTTACTTGCACCTTATGCCACAGATGTCTACTGAATTATTATTGAGTGATTTATTTTCATTTAGTTGAATCTATCTTGGCATGTGTTAATCGCTTTTGATTCATCTTTATTTATCCAATTTGAACTTATCTGGATCAATTTTTATCCAATTAACTTTGATACTAATAAAGTATATAATCTACGAATCGTCGTTTGGCAAGTTATCGTCATGTGGTATTCGGGATAAAAAGAAAAGATAGAGAGACACCCTCTACTCATTTGTCTATATTAACAAAGGTCTTAGGCAAGTGATTATAGGCTGTCATTCTTATTACCCATATGGATGAGAGATCAAAAGGAAGACTATTGAAGGCGATAAAAGATTATTTTCCCGTAAAATATTTCATATAGATGGTATATCAGAAGCTTGTTATTTTCAGTTCGAAGGCACCTCGGATAATCTTGCGTATACAATTCCAGATCACGTCAGACTGACCAAGAGGTTAATGATATTTTTCTCCAACAAATATTATATAAGAGAAAATATCTAATTGGATTAAATGCCATATTAGAAATTTTTTTCAATAATTCAAATCTTGTAAAACATACATGCAAAACTGAATAACAATGGAATTTAAATTTGCAACACACTATGGGTTAAATTTGTGTATGTCGTCCAAATCTTTAAATCAATATAAAATTACTTTTTACTAAATTTTTGTTTTCGATAAGAAGATCTTAACGTGAGCCCAGTGCTCTTTGGAGAGAAAGATCTTGGTTATCAAGAACAGGATATCAAATAGCTGGTCTATTAAACATCATTCCAAGGGTTTCCTTCTGCATCAAGAACAGACTATCTAACACCGGAGGGGAAAACATATGACAACATTACACTTGTACCTGAATGATATATGTTTCAAGCCTTTACATTGACCCAATCTGATACGTTTTTCGAGCATTATATTTCTCTTAAAGATAGAACAAAAAGTTTGTGTCTCGTTTTAGTTCATTCCTAAAAAAATTGTATTGGGATTTTAGTTTCTATTGGTTGCGTGCATATAGAAAAATCCATAAAGAGTTCCAATATTCGAACTCACTATTATTTGTTTGGAATGAAAATAAATCAGAAAAGATTAGCTTATATAGTATTAATCTTGTAATCATCGGTTAAAAATATTACGTGATTTAACGAGAGAATATTTTTTATACATTATACACACCCAACCGAAACTATCATATCGAGTGTTGGCTAACTTTCATGTGTCCACCGTTACCGTGTTGTCCTGTTTAATTGACAAAAATAATAAAAATATAAAAAAGTTATAAAATCTCAAAAAATTTAATTTTTAGGAGAAAAATATTAGAAATACGAGAGAGTTTATCATCTTCAAGGTGCAAGACTAAAAGCATATGAAGTGCATGAGTCAGGAAAATTTAAATTGCGTGAAGAGAAATTTATCACGGTAAAGGCATAAGATCAAATGTGCTTAAGGGGTATCAATCACAAAAACTTGACCCATGTGAATAAAAATTCGTCACAACGGAGGAACAAGGCAAAATGTATCTCAGACATGTGAGTTAAGAAAACCCAACTCGTATAAAATAAAATCTGGTAAGGTGAAGACACCAGGCAAAATGTGTTTGAGGCACATAAGTCGATAAAACCCAACCTGTGTGAAGAGAAATCTATTATGACAGAAGCGTAAAATTAAATGTACCCGAGGTAGGTGAGTCGAGAAAACGAAATGCACATAAAGAGAAATTTGCTATGAGTCCAAGGCTAAATATGCCCAAAGTGCAAGAATTAAAAAAATCAACCCATGTGAAGAGAAATATATCACAATGAAAGAGATTTCAAACGCTTTCATGTCAAATGAACTTTGAGCTACACTCAACATGATGGAAGAAATTTATTAGAGAACAAACTCAAAGCAAAATGTACTCAATATACATAACTTAGAAAAACTTGACTCATGTGAAGAAAAATTCATCATGGTAGATGCACAAAGCCAAATATACCTAAAGCGTATGAGTTGGGAAAACCCAATCCATGTAAAGAGAAATTCATCATGGAGGAAGCACAATGCAAAATGCACTTGAGGCGCATAAGTTAAAAAAATCTGACCCACATGAAACAAAATTCGCTAAAGTGAAAACGCAAGACAAAATGTGTTTAAGGCACAAAAGGAAAACTCAACCCACGTGAAATAAAATCTATCATGATGAAGGCGCAAGGCCAACTATGCCCGAAGCATGTGAGTTGAAAAAAATTAACCTACATGAAGTGAAATCTATCATGATAAAGGCGCAAAGCCAAATATGCTTATGGCATGTGAGTCATAGAAACTCGATTTATATAAAGCAAAACCTATTACAACGAAGACGCAAAGCCAAATGTACATGAGGCATGTGAGCTAAGAAAACTCAACTTGCGTAAGAGAAATCCATCATAGTAAAAACACATGATAAAATGTACTTGAGACACGTAAATTGAGGAGACCCAACCCATGTGAGGAGAACTTCGCAACAATGGAAGCATAGGGTAAAATATGCCTAAAACGCATAAGTCGAAAGAAGCCTACCTACATGAGAAGAAATCTACTATGATGAAAACATAGGGCAAAATATGCTTGAGACATGCTAGTTAGGAATACCCGATCTATAAGAGGAGATTTCAAACGCTTTCATGTCAAATGAATTAGCCACACTTTGAGCCCCTATCACAAGAGCCTCAAAGCATGATGGAAGAAATTTATTATGGTGAAAACGTAGGGTAAAATGTACCTAAGAAACGTGAATTGTGAAAACCCTATTGGAAAACCTAAGAGACCATCATATGCATAGCAAAAAAATAAAATAGAAATCAATTTTTCAACAAAAAAATTTATATCAAATTGCATGCAATGATTGAGAGTGAAAAACTCATGAAATAAAAAACTATGTAAGATGTGAGATGATCTCACCTAAGGGAACTCGTATATCCTTGATATGCAGATCCCAGTTCATGGATGAAGGAGATCTCGTATTCTCCTCTCTAGCGGTGATCCACACGATGGATAAAGCAGCGACGCACCTCCTCTCGTGATATATTCTTTCTTCACTTTCACGCACCACCACCACATAGTAGGGGCAATCTTTCTTGCTACCCTCTCATACCAAAGAGGGGGCAATCGACTAAGGAAAAGTTAGGGGAGGAGGATCAGGGATGGTGGCTATTGGGTCCAGCCTTACAACACTTTTAATCCCACATCCCTTAGAGCCCTCTTTGCTAACCTTAATGGATCTTACCCTATTGGGTATTGAATCTTCATCCAATTACCCTGGCATATTGGATACCGGATCTTCGTCTAATTATCCCTAGCTGAATAGTAATTGAATCTCTATCCAATTATTCACTCTAAGCACTTATTGGGTCTTACCCAATTGATCTAATAAAATAGGGGCTTATTGAAGTTCACATATTTGATCTCTATTCGTCGCGTTATCCACCATATGTGTGCAACCCTCTAGGTTCAATACTAAGCTGGTTGTGAGGTGGACATGTCAAAACTCTTTCTGACTCAAAACTTTTTCTGATTCAATGAATTATTCTCCTATAATAATTCACTCAACTCATCTATAATAGACATATTAGATCATTACGCTATAGTCCTTAAATAGTATAGGCGATCTAATCTATTAGACCTGTCTACTTTTAGTTATTATGTATCTATAGTTATTCATCTATTTAATATCCCAAAGACTGTATATTGGGAATGGTGTTATTAGACCTATATGAAATCAATTTGAGTCTCACTCTAATCGAATCTCTCAAAGAACTCATTCTCTTTCAATTCGAATTACCTTGACTAGAGATTTGTTTGAGCAAAAACATACATGATATTTCTCTCTGATTACAATAATTCTTAAGTAGATCAGATTTCAGAATTATAAGAATATAACATTTAAATAAATCCTCAAAAGATATGATCATATTAAAACAAATTATTATAAACGTTTGAAACAAATTTATCAGAGTAAAGATGATCCTCTATTAATATTCAATTATCCTCATAAGGCTGGCTACCACTCATGATGATCGGTTATGCTAAATTTGAAACTTTTAAACCTGTAAGTCTGGTACATATAAAGCATCCTTGGTGTCTTAAGTCTAAGGATCATATACACAACTAGGATCACAAAACTACTATCTAGCGATGAGGTATCATTATCTATTCAACATTCGGTAAGCGGATCATTTAGTGAACTCATTTTCCAATGAGCACCTATACTATATCCATAGTGTCCCCACACAAACAGCTATGAGACCAGCTGTCTCCATCATATGGATGTGTATATAGTACATCGATCTCTTTGGTTATCTTGATGTCCCTCTTGAGTAACCTATGATCGAGAATATTTATAGTCTGTGTTTACAAGCGAATTGATCTCATTATCATGATCCAATTCCTATTACATAAATCCATAGATATTACAATATATCAATCAAGCAATATAAAGTGAGAAAATATCATAATAATAAAAAATTAAAAAAACTATGTAGCGTGTCACACATGCCATCACTCACGTGATTAGCTTGTAAGGCACCTGTAACTAACAAACGCGACTTGCGAAAGGAGATATTAAATGCTTTCATATCGGTTGAAGTAAACATCATATTTTGAGCCCCTCTCACAAGAGCCTTGAAGAACACCTTTAAGAGGCACAAATGATATGAGCTATATTGTCAACTAATTATCATCTGACACATTACTATCACGTGATGTCTAAAGAGAAGGAGAAGTCGAAGGTCACCCCTCCACTTGCTTACCTCTAAATTTGATCAAAATCAAATTCAAAATACAATCATGATCAAATTTAAATTTTGATCAATTTTAATAATTAAGGATATAAATCAAAAATTCTCAATTCATAAGGACAAAACTGTAAATATATTAACAGGTTAAACATTTTCATTTTCATGAAGGCAAAACTGTCAAAATACAAAAGTATTAATAAAATACAGAAAGGTAAAACTGTAATTTGGCAAAACCCTAACCAAAAAGATCGTAGCCTGCGGCGGTTGCGGCTGCCCCCACTGCCCGCGCGAGGCTGTTGCTGGCGCGGCCATGCCTGCGAACCGGTGCGGCCGCCTGCGCTCGCACGGCTGCCGCCGTGCGGTGGCCTACGCTCGCGCGGCCTGTGCTCGCGCGATTGCCGCCTGTGCGGCCTGTTCTCATGCGGCCTGTGCTCGCGCGATTGCCGTCGGTGCGGCCTGTTCTCGCGCGACCAGTGCTTCTTGCCAACTGAGATCGACTTATAGATCGTCGTTGTTTCCTTATATATCGCCCCGACAAACTCACGATCGCGCTGATAAACATAAATCGATAGGAATACGATTTATGAGTCGGATCAAGCATCGTAAATCGTGATAACTCTTAGATGCAAAGTAAAGATAACACATGACACGACACGACCAGCGCGTAATAAGATATTAGAAGATTTCCTCCCATCAAAAGGGCCTCTTCTAAAGAATTCTTTGATTGGACTTCCTTTCTATTAGCCAATAACCATAGAATCGATCAAATATCTTTAATATATCTTATCTAATTAAATACCCTTCTATGACCTAAAGCAAAAATAATCGTAAGTTTCCTTCTTGTCCTTTATGACAAAAAAAAAACAATCATAAGTTTTCTTCTTACCTTTTAATAATCACAAACTTTTTTTGACCCTTTATATTAAGTATAAAAGCTTGTCTTTAACACATAAGGAAGGAGATTTCCTTTGACTACTTAGTATCTTAACCTCAGAAACACATCGGATAACCTTGCATATATAGGTTCGAACATATTAGATTGACTATGTCAATAATTTTTTCCTCAAACACACAAGAAGTTCTTTTAACTCCTCTCTACTCTCTACAATGGCTCCTGCAGGCTTGCTCATCATCGCCATCGTCGTCGTTGCAATGGTCGTCGTCGCAATCATCGTTGTGACGGGCGTGCAGGGAGCTGATGCAGCGAGGCCAGCGCGTGAGAGCGCCGGCGGGAGCTACCCGGCATGCTGGAGCACGTACGAGGAGGCGAGAGCCAGCGTCGCAACGTGGATGGCGAGGTTGCACCACGGCCCCAGTGAAAGGGGTCCAGGCCACTAGCCATGGAGGAAGCTCTCTAAGAGGTGTAATGGCTTACGTAGCACAGGGAAGCCCGTGGGATAAATACATGTCGATGCATACCTACTTCGACGGTGCTCTTAATATTGACTTTTCTCAATAAAGGCAAAAGTTATAAGCCCAAAAGATCAATTGACGTCAAATCGTATCACTCTTTGGTGATAGAATCACTGAAATGATACGAGAAACTGCGTCGCTTATCATTATGCTCATCCCACTCTTTCAATCATTAATAATAACTATTCTTTAGTTAATCTCTATTTTTAATCTCATACAAACGGTTGTTGCATTCAACGATTTGTCTCCTTTTTCATGTATGAATGGTTATTGATCATTTTCTCCTTATTCTTAAAGATTCAAACTTACTCGCATCTTATGCCACAGATGTCTGCTTAATTATTGTCGTGTGGTTTATTGTCATTTAGTTGAATCGTATCTTGCCATGTGTTAGTCGCTCTTGATTCATCTTTATTTTTTTAATTTGAACTTATCTGGATCAAGTTTTATCCAATTAACTTTAATATCCAGTTGGGTTATACAAAAACTGGATAACAATAGAATTTAAAATTCTAACACATGAATTCATTTTTTACTATATTTTTGTTTTTTTATCTTACACATGAATATTTTTTATAATAAAGATCGTTTTATCCAAAACAGGATATCAAATAGCTGATCTATCAAACATCATTCGAAGGGTTTTCCTTCTGCATCAAGAACAGAATATCTAACACCGGAGGGAAAACATATGGCAACATAACACTTGTAGCTGAATGACACATGTTTCAAGCCTTTATTTTGGGTGAGATATTTGGCAAATCAAGGTTTAAGCTTGACATGGTAAATTTTGATAGCCAATTCAACGTGATTAAATTGACGCAATCTGATACGTTTTTCGAGCATTATATTTCTTTTGAAGATAGAAAAAAAAAAAATTTGTATCTTATCTCGTTTCAGTTCACTCCTAAAATATTATATTGGGATTCATCTAATAGTCGGGTTAATTTCTATTCATCGTGTGCATATAGAAAAATCCATAAAGAGTTGCAATAGTCAAACTCACTATTATTAGTTCAAAATGAAAATAAATAAGAAAAGATTAGTTTATATAGTATTAATCTTGTAATCGTTGAGAATATTTTCTATACATCATATTGTCTTATCGAGCGTTGACCGACATCCATTAGTCCACCATTACCATCTTCTGCAGCCCAATTGACAAAAATAATGAAAATCATAAAAAAATAATAAAAACATAAAAAAAATCTAATTTTTAGGAGGAAAACATCTGAAACAGAAGGAGAGAGCCTGCCATCTTCTACTGTCCGCCATTATCATCTTCTCCTGCCCACCAATTAATGGTATTTATTGTTTCCACATGGATGCAGCTCTTGGCCTTCCTTCTGCATCCAACCTCTTGCCGTGACCTACATCATTCAAACCCCACGCCTACCTCGCATGATCCTGCAGAAAGCTGCCTGTCGTAGACACAGTGGTGGTAGGCCACGCCATCATGGAGAGTCAACTCCTACGTTGGCTGATAGTTCTTTGTCAAAACCTTCAGTTTCTAACAATTCTTGTCCTGCTACTATAGACAACATAATGGAGAGAGCACTAAATTTTTGGATGATTGTGCTTGTTTTAGATATCATTTAGTTCACGGAAATATACTTCCATGACACACTGTTTGTGCATGCCTTCCCTCATCGTGATCTTAAGAATGTCGCTTAAGTGATATGGCTAATGCTAATCTGATAGCCTTAGTTTGCTGGTAGTTTTGTATCCCATAAATAGTTCTCAAGTCTTTCGATCGGTAGTCGTGTACAGAGAAAACTAGACAAAACAGTTTCATTTACTTGTGCTACAGATAAAAATTTGATAGTCACCGATGATATCAAAGTTGACTCAGTATTAATTATGATAAAAATTTTAATATATTACTGTTAATTTGAATTTAAATATTTTAAATTAGTTTAGGCTTAATAAGTCAATGAATCACTTATTCTATTAGATAGAATCGTGACAAACGATATCAAAACCGACCTATTATTGATTATAGTGAAAACCTTGAATAGAAAAGAACTAATCGTTGATAGAGCTACAAGGCATATTACTACATGGAGCGAGGTCTCACATTGTCTAAGTTGGAATCAATTTCGGAGCCAGGTTTCTCCCATGTTAGTCTCAATATGAATTATAGTTCTTGTTGACCTAAAGATGCCAAACCTACAACACTAAATTGAAGGCATTCCCATCAAATGCCCCATCGACAATAAAGTCCGTATTGCGTTCAGATAATTCAAATAGATCAGATGAGCTATTAAGAAAAATTTCTGTGTGTGTAGAGAATGCACTTGGGGAGCCATTTATAGAAGGCTTTGATAACCATTATCTCCAAGATTATTTGTGGTTTTGGGGAGTGATGGCATATCGTTCTTCGATTAAATCGAGGTAGGGACATCGAGGTGCACTAAATCCAAGACATGTTTTCTCTGGTCTGATCCAATCTAAGTGCGTGAAGAGAAATCTATCTTGATAGAGGAATAAGGTAAGATGTGCCTAAAGCATATGAGTCGGTAAAAACCTAACTCGTGTGAAGCAAAATCCATTATGATAGAGGTACAAAGCCAAATATGTTTGAGGCGCATGAATCAGGCAAACTTGACCCGTGCAAGAAGAAATATGTCATAATAGAGATATAAGACAAAATATATCCAAGGTATATAAGTTAGAAAAACCTAACTTATACGAGGAGAAATCCATCACGACAAAGGCATAGAATACAATGTGGTCGAAACATATGAGTCGGAAAAAGCTTGACTCACATGAGAATAAATCCGCCACAATGAAAATGTAGGACAAAATGTGCCTCGGGCATGTGAGTAAAAAACACTTGACCTATTAGTAGAGATCCCGAACGCTCTTATATCGGATTAACTAAGCATCGTACTTCGAGCCCCTCTCATGATGTCTAGAGGAGGAGAAGATAAAGGCCACTCCTCCATCCATTTGCCCACGCGGAAGATCCAAATTAGGCAATTGCAAGCTTTCTTTTTACCCTTTATGATGAGAAAAGTAATCGTAAGCTTCCTTCTTGCCCTTTATAATTAAAAAGATAATCGTAAGCTTCCTTCTTGCCCTTTATAATTAAAAAGATAATCATAACTTTCTTCTTATCCGTTATGATTAAAAAGATAATTACAAGCTTCTTTTGACACTTTAAAAGATTGCCTTTAACGCATAAGGAAGAAGACTTCTTTTGACTATTTATCCGCTTTTCGTACATATCTCAAGTTACTAACTTTGGCGTCGGAGGGATTGGATTGTGAAATCTCTCTCGATCTCCTTCGTATAGGTGATACCTAAAGAGCTTGGTATTTTCATATCAGAGATGTCGAACAACTATGTTCATATGGATTTGGATTACATCGGACTGACTAAGATAATATATTTGTAGTTCTCTTTAACTCCTCTCACGATGGTTGATGCATTCTTCCTCGTCATCATCATCATCATCGCAATCATTGTTGTGTTGGGCATGATGCGCCAAGACCAGCGTGTGAGCGCCGGCAGAGCCGGGAGCTTCCGGCATCTTTGGAGCATGTACGAGGAGGCGAGAGAGCGCCGCCGTGGATGGCAAGGTTGCACCATGGCCACCGATAGGGGTCGAGGCAAGTAGCCATGGAGGAAGATCTCGAGAGAAGGTGTAATGGCTTACGTAGTGCAGGGAAGCTTGTAGGATAAATACATGTCGATGCATACATGCATGCCTACTTCGACACTGCTCTTAGTATTGACTTTTCTCAATAAAGGAAGAAGTCATAAGCCCAAAATGTTAGATAATGTGGCCCTATTTAATTGGATAAGATATATTAAAGATATGATTGGATTCTGATTATGGTTATTGGCTAATAGAAAGGAAGTCCAATCAAAGTGGGATTCTTTAGGAGATGCCCTTGATGGGAGAAAATCTTCTAATATCTTATCCTAGACCCTCTGCTGTCATCTATAAATAGACAGGACCTCAGGGGACTTAAGGCGTCAGTAGCAACACAGAAGCATCTAAGAGTTGCGTAAAGATTAGCAACACATATGCATCTAGGAGTTGCATAAAAGAAAATATTTCACAGACATAGATCGAGAGATTAAAGTCTCCCTCTCAATCTCCTTGAGCCATCAATTGTAGTGGTCCTGTGAAAGGATATGAAGAGAGGAGAAGGAGTCTAGTTCTCCTTGCAGATTGGCAGAGGCATTGGATCTAAAGAAAGGTATTCAGATTTTTTCTTTTCTTTGCGGATGGCATCAAAAGGTACACATCGTAAAAACAGATCTATTGTTCTTTGATTTCGTTCCTAGCATTAAAGTTTTTCCGCATTACAAAAGCATGATTAAAGATTTTTATGCTTACAATTGGTATCAGAGCCTAGGTTCTTGAAATCAAAACTTTAGATCTGTTGTTTTTTATTTACGATGTTTGATTCGAATTCTACCAAATCTGTATTCCTATCGATTTTGGTTTATTATAAATGGTTTTATCGCTTGCGCTTGTCGATATTAAGAAACAACGATGATCTGTCGACTTTGCTACGCACGGCCGTAAGGGTCGTCTTGATTGATTACCTGATAGCGACCATGGGGGTCTGCAGATCGGTCGCATGAGGGTGGCAACCCGCGGGCAATAGCCACGCCTGGTGGCTTCGCTGCATGGCGGCCGTGCCGTGCGGCGAGGCCGACCGCCGAGGCGGCGTGATCGCCAGCCTATAGCGCACCTTGCCATAGCAGCAGCAGCGGCTGAGCCGGCCATGGCGAACCTCATGAGCATAGCCGTTGGCGACCACCGGCGGCGATGCAAGCGCCGCAAGCAGGCCGTGCGAACACGCTGCGAAGAGCAGCGGACGCATGAGCATGGCGCGCCAGCGGCGACCTCAGCCAGCAGAGCGCGCGCGTGGCGGTCGCGCCTAGGTAGCGACCTCCTTGACAGGCAGAGAGCGCCGCCAGGTGGCTTGAGCGCTACACACACAGCGCCGGCGTCTTGTGCGACGGCGGCTGACAGGAAGAAAGGGTTTTGGCAAAAAAAATTACAATTTTACCCTCGGGTTAGGGTTTTGCCAAATTACAGTTTTGCCCTTTTGTATTTTATTAATACTTTTAGTATTTTGACAGTTTTACCCTTTATTAATATGAAAAATTACAGTTTAATCCTGTTAATATATTTACAGTTTTATCCTTATGAAATTGAGAATTTTTTATTTATATCTTCAATTATTAAAATTGATCAAAAAATAATTAAATTTGATCATGATTGTATTTTGAATTTGATTTTGATCAAATTTAGAAAGGATTAAATCTTGATCAATATTTGATTTTGATCGACTAGTTTAATTGGGCTAATAGTTAATCCAATTATGGGATTACCCAATTAAATAAGATTGATTGGCATAATAGTTCTTTTATAATTTTCTCATATAAATTATTGATTATATTTTATAAATAAAATCCAATTATTGTTCTTGGATATTTATTTAGTTATTCATATGTATTTATTTGAAATTTTGAAATGACAGTTATCTTTCACATAAAAGTTTTTCATGATTTATGTGTTATCATGATTATAGTTATTATATGAGTTTTCTTTATGCTGATCAATATATATGAATTATTGATTGCAAGTTAAATAATAATAATAATAATAATAATAATAATAATATCCAATTATTGTTCTTGGATATTTGTGTGATTATTCATATGTATATATTTGAAATTATGAAATGATAGTTAATTTTCATATAAAAGCTTTTCATGATTTATGTGTTATCATGATTATAGTTGTCATATGAATTTTATTTATGCTCATTAATATTCAATAATCATTATGGTTATTGTTGTATTATTGAATTATTTAATATAAATTAAATTAAAAAAATTTAGTAAATATTATTTGTAATTCATCTTCCTAAGTTTTATCTGACCAGTAGTTGCCAAAGTGGTTCGGGATGATAAGCTTATGAGATATGAATTACAATAAAAGTCTTATCATTTATAGGATATTTTAGATTATATTTTATATTTTTGTATTGGTCTTGTAGCCACCAGAGTGACCTAGACCAATAATTTATAAAATACATTATGGAATTGATCTAAATGATATTAAAAAATTTGATAAATATTATTTATAATTTATTTTCTTAAGTTTTATCGATCGATGCGCTAAAGTAGTGCGGGATGATAGACTTATGGGATATAAATTACAATAAAGTCTTATCATTCATAGGATATTTTAGATTATATTTTATATTTTTGTATTAGTCTTAGTCACCAAAGTGACCTAGACCAATAATCTATAAAATACATTATGGGATTGGTCTAAATGACATTAAAGAAAAATAATATTCATAATGACACACATAATTAGGAGATTTAGATAATCCCAAAGGAGAATCTATTTTGAATAATTATGTGATGGGGTAGGATAATACTGTTTTGGATATCCTTACAGTTTAGTGTTTTATACCCAAAGGTATTAACATTATTCCACAAGGATGGTATCAGTCCTCCATAAATGATTATATATGTGAACATTAGATATGTCAATATTGAAAGTAAAATATTGATGATATCAATAGTTCAACATAAAACTCAAAGCATTGATGTTATATTTTATTACAATGGTACTTCCTTCATTGTATTTTTATAAATATCCCTATATTTTCTGAAATATATTTTCTGAAATAAATGACTTGAGCATATACAAGTTATATTGAATGAGTGAGACCTTATCAGATTATTTGAAGGGAACATAGACTTATTTACTGAAAGTTCTATGGAATAAATAATTAAAGTGTCTGATAAGGAAAGGTCTGAAAAACTCAATTTGATGATACTTAGACTTCAGTACAGTTTACAACTAGTGCATGAGAATATTTAAGGGTCAACATAAATTTTCTGATAAGTCATGAGTTGACATCTCAATGAAAGAACTGACTAAAAATGAAAGTATTTTAGGAATTAAAGATTACCTCCTCAATATAATTGACAAAGTTGTAAGTCAAGACTTAGAATATTTAAGTTCTACTCAAAGAGTGGGTAACAATAAAATAAAAATGAAGCATAAACTACTTGAGTTTATAATTGCTATATAAACTCATAAAGGAATTTCTTCATAATAAAGTGTTACTTGTGTAACAATGAAAGTTATATAAAGAAGAATTATAAGAATTGATTTGAAATGAAAAGTTATGTGATTCAAATCAAATATTATAGAAATTATTTTTGTAATACTTGGTGGATTAATTTGATGCTTTAATGTATATTACCAATAATAGAGATTTATTTTAATATTTAAAAGAAAAATGAATAAAAAAAATCAAAAGAGATTGAAATATTCATCATTATAGGGAATCATCTTAAAGTGAGGCAATAGCAGTTTGTATTTATCGCCTATGCCTAAAGATGATTTATTTGATGAATCTTGAGGATTCTTGTTATATTCTTATAATTTTGAAAATTTAGATTCTTTACCTATCCCATCAGCCTTGCTCAGTATTTATAAAATTTAGATCAGTATTCCAAATTAACCTCCATCCGTCAGCCTTGCTCACTCTTTTGTTCTTGCAGAGATGGATCTTCAATCAAATGTCTTCCAAGCCATCGAGGAGGTCAAGGCACCACGTCGGCGTGGGGGCTGCAAGCGCACTATTTGCTGACCTCCACCTCTCTACCACCAGCTCCTGCTATGTCCTCTTTATGGATTTATACTTTTTTTTTGGTGCAAACCGGAATCAATTTCATAAACAAAGGAAGTTTCTCCCGTATAATTCTTATCGATTTGAATACATCGAACATACAAAACTAAGTTGATGATGTTCTCGACAAATGTCCCTCAGACGATCAAGTCAATATTGAGTTTTGACGATTCAAACAGATTGGATGAGCTCTCGAGGAAACACATCAGCGAGTTTTTTTTTACAAGAGGCTTTGAGAACCACTATCTCTGAGATCATTGATGGATATGGAGAATGATCACACATCATTCTTAGATCGAATCAAGATAATAATTTTGAAGTTTGCTAAGTTTGAGATATGCTTCGAGTATCCAGACTAAGTCTAGGGGCATGTGACGTTAATATGCGTCGAATCCGAGACATACCTTAACTAGTTCGACCTAGTTTGAGAGCATATGGCATCGGAGTGCATCGAATCTTAGACATACCTTAGTTGGCCTGACCCAGTTCAAGGGCACATGGCATCAGCCACATACCGTTGATATGACCATAGGTAATCGACATGTCAATCACATATTATTTACATGATGTCCAATTATTAGCTGTGAGGTGCCAGCCATATGGCTCGTTCGACACCACCTATCAATCGAAATATTATTATTATATTATCAACAATCATCAATTTAGTGCTAATGTGCTCAATGATTATTTTCTTTTCTTTTACACGTTCTGTTATGACTAAATACTTAATATTGATGTGTTTACTTCAACTTCCATATTTATTGTTCTTAGTCATAAAGATAGCAATTAAATTATTATAAAAAATTCTTAATAATCTAGAAATAGAATTTATAATTCTAAACCCTGAAATGAAACTCTTAAATCATACACTATATGATGTAAGCCTCAAAAGTTTTCATGGTGGAAGTAGTAGTCAAAGTTTGCTTGACAATTTTGTTTAGTAATTTATGTTTAATAAGTTAACTGGTTATCTATTGTAGTAATTTATTATAGTCATTAATGTTTAATTGGGTCAATCATTAATGAGTTTGAAGATTTATTTTTCGATAATTTTACCATCACCAAAATGTGTAAGTGGTCTCATCATTGTAAACCAAAAGAAAAAAAAGTTTTAGGCCAATTAAATTAGTAATGCTGTCTAAAACTCCAATTAATTAGTAAGAATGGGATATCTAAAACTTGGCTAGTATACAATTTTTGTGATGCGCAAGCAACACACAGCGCTCCTAATTTGTAAACAACAATCTCAGCTTTTCACCATTGCCCATGGCATTTTTCTCCTACAAAGAGCAAACATTAAAATCTTAAAAATGACAAAGACAATAAATAGGCAGCTCCTCATGACTCACCTACTACTACTGCTTCATGTCTTCTTAGTCTTATAATTAGGTGACACAGCCAGCAAACACAAAGGTCCCTCCCTACACATGGTAGACCCAATATTAGATATGATGGTGGGTGGAATGCACATCGCAATGATACGAACTTATCAATCTGAAACATAAGTTTAGTTTCTTATTTGGATCTAATCATTTATCTTTGTCTTTTTGGAGTGCGCATTATAACTCGCATGAAACTTCACATGGTTTCAAGGACATGCATAATCTTTCTCAAGGCCCTTCCTTTGGCATGTGTTCTTCTAGCTTTCCTAATCACTGTTTAGAATAAAACATGTGATCATGGAGAAACAAGGAGGTACAAGAGCTTATTAAACATGGCAGAAACGTATGTCCTCAATGCCAGTGATTTTTTGCTGACAAACACATGCTTTCAGGCTCAGAACCTGCGCACTCCACTGTCCCAAAGTGTCATGACACCAAGAATCTCTCTATTTATTGACCTACCCACCCCAAAAGTTTGAACACACACAACAAAAAAGGGTACAAATCTTCAATTGTGTCATGCAAAGTTGTAGGAAAGTTTTTGACCTCTTGTAGATTATGGATATGCAACATTCTGAGATAATTTTTTAAAATTAATACTTATCGGGTGAGATTTCGCATCTTTAATTCTTGGTAAGTAGACATGGTGCATTATTATCCTCATCGTCAAACTAATATTTGATAAATAAATATTTAAACACTCAACCGACTGATATTTTAAGTAAGAATTAAATATAATCCCTCGACCTCTAATAAATAGAAAGTTTCAAATTCTCAATTTATAGTACCTAATCTCATGTACTATCGATAAAATATTTTTTATATATAAAAAATTATCATATAAAAATATCAGAAGGCCCCTCATGGAGGGGAAGAGGTGTTTTTTTTGGAATAAAAATCAATTAAGAAATATTATTTGGTAAAATATTTTTGAAGTTAAAATATTTTATTATTTTACAAGAAAACAAAAATAACAGATAAAGAAATAAGCCTTTTTTTTTTGTTTGGCAGTTTTGGGATGGGACTAATCCTTGTCATCTCTGTCAAAAATATTTTCTTTGCCTTTATTAGTCATTTGACATCATTGCATTTGTCTGAAACTTCCAATTTAATTACTTCTAAACCGTTTTTCACCCTTTTTTTTTGTTTTATTGCAGACAGACTCATGTAGATGTAGCAAATAACACCTCCGCATTGACGAGGGAACATAAGAGAAGCGTTCAGGAGGGATCTCCAGCCTCTGCCTCGTTCCTGGAGGCTGTGAATCGAGGTGATTTTTATTCAATCTCTCGTTCTGATCTCGATTCGATTGATTTCTCGATCGTAATTCGCCAAAAAAATTGGATTTTTGGGAGAATCCATCGAAAAAGTTGCGTTTTTTTCCTTCTTTTAATTTCTTGGGCTTCTTCCGCTACATCTCGGATTGAGGAATCGATGTTTGCATCGCAGGCTGATCCCGATTATTAGGGAAACCGGGTTTGATCTAATAAGGATTGGCTATTTTGTTGTGCGTCGACGATTTGTTCCTCATTTGTTTGTGGATCATCTCGTCTAGTTCTAGTTCCAGTGCTGTATAGATTATTGGGGCTCTCAGATTCTTGGTGGTCTTGCGGAAATCCGAAATTTGGGTCGAGGAGCCCTTGTCTGGCAGAAATTTCCGAAAATTTTGCTTCTTTGTTCCATTTCTTGATACAGGTTTGTGGTTTTTGTCCGGAGGGAGAAAATGGGGGTTATGTCGAGGCGGGTGCTGCCTGCATGCGGCAACCTCTGTTGCTTCTGCCCATCGTTGCGGGCACGGTCACGACAACCCGTAAAACGCTACAAGAAACTCCTCACCGACGTCTTTCCTCGCTCTCCGGTGAGCTTCTTCGTAATCTTGAAACTTGTATAGTTCTTTTCTTCATGGCTTTTGATGTTGGATTGGAAACTGTGGTGGATGAGCCTCATTTTGTATCAAATATTTATTCTGGCTGCTTCGATTTAGTTATCCTACTTCTCAGCTATGAGGTCCTTCAAAATTGCTGCTGAAGTCATAAAAGAGAGAGTATGTGGGAACTTGAATCAGCAAATAACTCTTGCCAGAAGCAAATTCATTCTTGAACCAAATGGTCAAATTCCTCTAGAATACTTAGTTTGAACATGCACACAATGTCTCTTGTGCTTACAAACTTTTTGCTGATTGCCAAACTAGCCTACCAAGCACAACTTCATCCTGTATCACAATTAACTACAGTGAGGATTTATTATAACAAGTATGAAACTACCAACTTTTTCAGATCATGATACGTGGCATGCTGCTCTGAACTACTTTCTAGTTCATCGAACCTAATTTTTGCATTGTGGCATCTCCTTGCATCTATTGAGCCATACACTGACAGGCAAAGCCACCCTTATTTTGAGAAGCTTTAGCATCTTCACTTGTCTGATCAATGGTGTCAGTTGGATAAACTGTTATGGAATTATCTGGCAGCCCATTACATGAGGCACCGGTTCTTGCAAGTCTGGAGAGAGTCAATATACAACCTCATCAATAATGTAAATACGTTTTAGCCAGATGTTTGGTGATACAGTCTGAATTTCTTGGACATTTGATTTTATCTTCACCCAAAAAGGAGAAAATACAACTTTTGTGTATCCTTGATTCTTGTTCAACAATAACCTCACATAGAACTTTTGTTATATCGTATCTTTTTTTTTATAGATGATGCAATTAAAGCTCTTGGGATGTGTCCGTATATCTATCTCTCGGCACAAAATGGAAGCAGGTTTTGAAAAAGGATCTAAGAGTGTCTAGGGTTGGGTCGGGAAGCTCTAACTAGGATCGAAACTAGAAGAGTTAAGCCAATTCAAAATTTAAAGGAGGTTGTTTTTATAGATGAAGATTGCAATCTTTATGTATCTCCTAATCTGTTGCTACATCACCACCAGAAAAAAACAATTTTTCTCTTTTGTAGAATAATACTTTTATTTGCATAAATACCCATCCTTTTTTAGGCAGGCGAGATGGCCACCATTTTTGCTTGCCTTTGAGGATTTTGTTTGTTGATAAATTTTGTCTGTGAAATTGCAGGACGGACAACCAAATGACAGAATGATAGGCAAGCTTTGTGAATATGCTTCAAAAAAATCAATCGCATCCCAAAGGTGCATCCCATCTTCATTGTAGTTCCTTTGCATGTTGCATTAAATTAACTTGTTGAATTCAGAACACTGGATGCTTATCTACACATAAGATGTTTCATTCTTAATGCTGATAATGTTTGAATTTGAGGCACAGCAGTCAAACTATTTTGCTATTGACTAAACTTAATTGTCTGCATCATGAAAAATCAAACTAGAAAATGGTCCCTTAAAATTTCAGTTCTAAAACCTTTATGTGCTGACTTTTTTGTGGCGCTTAGCATGCATGGCATAAATGGATGCCCTAGAAAAAAATAGTTTGTTGTAATGTCACAAAAGTGTTACCATCCACCTGTTATGTGAATTTCAAACTTCAGGATACAATAATGTCAATGTAAGTATTTGCAAATAAAAAAGGAATAATTGCTAGCACAATGGTTTAACAGGAATCTGTTTCATATTTTACCTTCTGCTTATCTACTCTCATCTAGAAGCTTAGAACCTATTGTTTGGCATTTTGAGCAAATTTATTGTGGTGGCCAATGTCACTCGTGCAAAATTCATGTTTTCTTTTGAACTCTATTGTAGATGTGAGCTATATGGTTGGCACACACATTCACCGTTTCGCTACAGTTCAAAGATGGTAAAAATAGCAGTCAAGTAGGCATCAGCACATTCACAGGCCATAGACAAATGGTTGATGCATAGTATATTGAAGGAATGTTATACACTAAACTCGAACGTTCCTACCTTGTTCACATTCATGTATGTTTTGATCTCTACAGGATTATGATATGTGTAATGTTAGTGGCATGCATATTTAGTTTCAGTGAGTAGCTATCTTCCAAGCGATGGCAATAATATCATGAAAATAAGCATCTGCACATTCATTGGTCATATTTGGGACAGATTTTGGCACTTCCTGAGACCACGGGTCATTTTGTTGGGTGTGAATTTGTTAATCAGGAAATGAACCACTATATATAACACAAACAGAATGGACCATGTTTTGAACTAGACCATTGTATTTGTGTTTACAAATGGATCTGTTTTCTGTTAAGTTTCAACAGTTAGGATTTAGTTCTGTTCACTCCTGGGTGACCTGTCAAGAGTTATTTGTACTTTCTCAAGTTATAGATCGATCTTGAACACATGATGGTGCGTGAAGTTGCTTTTGATGTTGGTTAGATATTGATGACAAGTTTATCTAGGATTTGCCTTTACTTATTTATTCTTGATATAAAAGCCTTAAAATTATTCCTGGTAACTCTAATTATTTTGTCTACAGATTACAAATTACTTGGAGCAACGGTGTTACAAAGAACTGCGAAATGGACAATTCAATTCAGCAAAAGTTGTGCCATGCATTTATAGGAAATTGTTAGCCTCATGTAAGGAGCAAATGTAAGTTTATTGTGCTTCTCTTAGAACGTGGAAGTAAAATGCATTATTTGTTTTACAATAAACTTTGCTTAAAGCTTCATAATTCTGCATTTGCAAGTTACTGGAATTTTGTTCATGTTATTTCATTCTTTTCTAGTTGTCCCTTATGTGACTTGCTTGTTGAATCTAAATGTGTTGCTAGCTCTACTTGGCATGTGCTTTTTGAGTCAAAGGTGAAAAACTGCTAGCTTATATCATTAAGTTAGTGAAAGAAGTACACAGAATAACAGAAGGAAAACAGAAAGGAGAAAATTTTCAAATTATTCTCTCTCTAAGTTGAAGATTGCATGCAAATCATCAAAAAAGAAAGTAATTCATGACAGATTTCTTGACTCTTGATGGAGAAAAACAATTGATGACATTGGCATGGGTAAAAGTTCCTTAATTTCTCTTCTAAACATCCTCTTAGGCTATTATTTCTTTCTCTTCACGTCCTTTAAGAAACCAATATAAATAAATCATCCTTGCACCACTTGCATTCTTAGTCAAGATTGAGCTTTTTCCTATCAGCGTAGGCACCGAGTGCATTTGAGAGTCCTTAGATATTCCTAGCTGATAGTACATAGTATGAGACTTTTGCATAAGGACAATGATGTAGTATGTGAAACAAGTTCTATTTACATTTCCACACTATCTGAAAGTAGCATGATATATTTAACACTTAACTAGAACTATTTTTTGTAGCATGTTGCAGAGGAAATTACACCTCAACTTCGAATAAGAACAAAAAATAAAATATCTCGTTAGGAGTACCTCTGAGGTAGATTTCTTCACTAGAAAGGTATACCAAGTATGTGTAAGGATCGTAAAGTTATACTTGGTGAAAGCTTGTTGATTATGATGATTCAACGTAGATTGATGGTATCAGATATTTGTTGTAGAACATGAAAGAGGAAAAAGTTAATTGAAAATTTTACTAGGATTAGATGGTGGATTTTTAAGGACAATAATGTAAGATTTTTCAAGTATAGAATGGAAAAGGAGAAGGGTTGGAACTTAGATGGACATAATATTAAGATTATGTGGATTGTAATGGCTAATAAGGTTAGGATCAGAACGAAGGGCATTCTTGGGGAATTTAAAGACAGAAATGACTTTGACAGTGAGTTGACAGTAGTATGAGAAAGTTCAAAAAACAATTATTACTAAGAGATCTTGATAATTTTATGTAGTTGATTATGTTTTTGTCATCATCTATATCATCAGAAATTTCACTGATATGTCAGATGCAACTTGATATAGATAGAAGTGAATGTATGATATTTTTTCTATGCATTTAATTTTCAAGTTCTAAATTTGTCTATCATGCACAAACTCTCTGGTAGTTTGTATTGTGCACATGAACTCTTAAGTGTTTCTAGATTTTAGGTTGAGGTCCATATCTGAGTTATTTGGCTTCAGTCTTATCTTTTAAATCTCTCACTTTCACTCGATTGCACGTAGGCCATTGTATGCTACGAGCTTGTTGAGCATTGTGCGAACTCTACTTGATCAAACACAGCAAGATGATATGCTCATTCTCGGTTGTCTTACACTTGTTGACTTCCTTAACAATCAGGTAACTTATTTGGTGTTCTGTATGGTCTTCCATTTCTCGACACTTTGACATTTACATCTAAGTGAAGGAACTGTCCTATGATATTTTAAGAAACCTTACTTCAGTGAGAACATCACAGTAAATGCATTCTTAACATTGTTAACATATGTTATTTCATGGTACAAGGGCATCTTGATACGTTTTTCTGGCATAATAAAATTCTGTTTTGTGCCGGTCAGCATGCCCCAGAGTTGGCATGTACAAGCCAAAAAATTTGCCTGTGTTGGCACCTCTGCTACGGATGACATGCCAAGTACCAATCGATACTGTCATGATAAATATGCTGACGTGCTGATTGGCAGGTGTAAGCCTTGATCAAAATTCAAAAGATCAGCAAAACAAATTGAATATAACATAAAATGGACAGAAGACATTTTGCAACGGACAAATGTTTATTCAATCAGCAGATCATTGGTTTCATGTGATTGGTATAAATGCAAGCAGGAAATGCTTTAATTGAAATATGATTCTCAAATTCAGATTACTTAATGTAAAGTGCAATGGGAGATAGCTTGCCAGATTACTCATTGGTTTCAGGCAGTCTTTTCATCTCTTATTCTAAATTATTTGAAAAATCTAGATAATATAAACATCTCACCTCCTACTTAATCTTTGAACTGGCTAGTGACCACAAAATATTGCTCTTCGGCTTCCATGGTACAATTTGAACTGACTAATTACCATGAAATGATTCTCTTGGGTTTCCATCCTTCCTATGGATAATACTGCAAGAGCTTACCCTTCAAAAAGACTGTCTTCCCCCTGCTTCCTAAGAATGAAATCCCTTATTAAGAAATTGTGACAATTCTCTATTTGGTTGACTTCCTTCCCTCTCAGATTACGATGAAAGCCACTTAAGATTACGATGTTTTCTCTCATTTTCTGCTTCTTCCTATCGTATACTTTTCCTTTCTTTTCTTCATTTTCTCCTGCCAACTTCCTTTGTTGGCAGGGTGGCATACCACTTGCCCATGTCAACTACATGAACCAGGTTTGTTCACTAGGTGGACAGGTGTGTTATAAGTCTTTGCTTAATTTAAACAGCCTCAGTTACCTCGAAGAACATCTTGTTCATTCCGATATGGTCTATTATGTCTGGTGAGACTTCTTGAAGCTCCTGGTTGGGTCTGTCCTTAAAACATGTTCAAATATCTCAGCAAAATTTACTGGCACAAAAGTTTGGTTCTACTGCTTCCAGAAATAATTTAAGAAATAATAATTCTCCATTCCGTAAGTTTCTTAGTTTTCTGTGCAATAAAATTTAACTCATGAGATGCACCTAATTGCCCCTTTGTGGTATGCTTTTATGACAGGTGGACAGCACATACATGTTCAATGTAGAGGGTTTCATACCAAAGCTTTGCCAACTTGGTCAAGAAATAGGGGAAGATGATAGGGGACTCCGTCTGCGTTCAGCAGGGCTGCAAGCTCTTGCATCAATGGTACAATGTTTGCATATCGGTTCTACAGAGTGCATATCAGTGGTTGATTTAATTGTTACACCTACATTAGTATATTCCGCTATCAATTTGGTACAAGATCACTGTAAAATTTATTAAGTTGTTTGAATCTACTGTCTCCTCGTAAATCCATGATTCATTGTATTAGATTTGGCTTAGAAAGATTGACAATGTGGAACAATGTGCGTTACCTTTATATGATGCTGCTGGTTATTTTTTATCATAGATGCTGTAGTTTACCTGGGGATATAGTTCATAAAGTTCAGATTAAGAAACATGAAGTTGGTCTACAATAACTACATTCCAGATTCCTCAATGAAAATCTAGGTTCCAAAACCATGTAGTGGGAAAAGTTGCACTGTTGTTACTCATTTTTACTGCAGTGCATTAAATTTTCAGTAATTAAAGGATCCTAATTACATCCAATAATCTCTCTTCCTCAAGATACTTACATCAGTTTTGTCTTTCCACATGCAGGTGCTTTTCATGGGTGAATACTCGCATATCTCAATGAACTTTGATGATGTAAGTTCTCTTTTCTATATTTCTTGTGTTGAAGTCCAGATTAATATTACTATGTCCAAGTTTACAATACTACAATACTTGTATCTAAAAGGTAATTTCATTTCCAGCTTTTACCAATTTAGATATTCATATGTACATTTGTTGCCTGGTGTATGTCTGGGGTCCTACATTTCAGGAACATTCTCCACTGCAACATTGCATGAAATGCTTATATTAGCTAAGTGTGTAGTAGATACATAATGCTTATTCATCTTTCAGGCAATTGATTATGGAATGAGCAGTTTGGGTAACTATTTTCGTACATGTTACTTTTGTCAATCAAAATTTAAACTTCTGACCAATATTTGTAATACCACCTGGTATGGTTTAGTGGATGGTATTTACTTGTATGATAGGTTATCAGTACATGATTTGACAAAGCGTAAACCAGGCGGTATGCATGGTATCAGACTTGTGCTAGGCAGTAGAAGCCATATACCATCCCGTGCTGCCTTGTTTAGGTGGACATGCTCTGTACTGAGCAGTTCTTGTTTTTTTATCTTTTTATATTTTTTCAAAACCTAGTTTGTATCAACATAACATTCGGTCCATTGGTATGGACTGATATTGTACCTATCCGAGCTTTGGCTGATACAGTGCCAGTAGATGAAATTGTGAACCTTGCCTCACTATTCTCAAGAAGCAGAATTGTTTTCTGACTAATGATTCAAGTAATCCATGTGCTTGACAGCAGGAGAGGTACTGAAAGGCTTTTGGGCCTTTCTTTTCCCTTTATACTAGTTTTGGGCTAGCTGACAAGGAGCGCTATGCCAATTGACACATGTGGCATGGTGGAAATGTATTACAGTGGAGAGGTATCAATAGGCTTTATGCCTATCTGTGCTGAGAGGTTGGCATCTGAGCTAGGCTAATGTATCCGGTGGCTAAATGCAAATAATCAATCAATCATTTGCTGTTTTGTTCATGAAACACTGGTAGGCATAAAAGGATATCTGAATGCTTTACTAGGCCAAAGTTTTCCCTCAAATATCATCCTTGTTGTTGAGGCAATAGTTTTGGGACTAAAAGTTTTACTTCTCTTCAAAATTTTGAAACTGCAAATGAATTTTAGATTCTCCTACTCCAGTCTCTAAGAATGAAGGCACCCAGAAGGAATGGTCTAACTGCAAAGTGCTCATCTAACAGCCAACTGATTTCTTGTTCTTGAAATGTGAAGCCTTTGCATCATATATTTATTTCTCTTCGGTATCCATATGAAGTGTCTAAGAATGAGGCTCCCAGGTTAGAGTTATGAAAACAATCTCTACCTACACTTTAAATCAGAGACGAAATTTTCATCCCCTGGAAGTTGATGCTAGTTAGATTTTCTATTTACTGTTTCTTCTAACTATCGACAAACCTGAATCATAATGCAGTAGATGGACTTTGTAATGTACTGACATCTCCTTGATCACTTCATTGCTTCACTTGCAGTATGTATGCAGAGCTAAGTACCTGCGCCAAGGAGGAGAGGCCACAGTCAGCCGTGGAGCAGTTCCTCGCCCTCCACGCTTCCCTCTGCAGCGCCACCGCCGTCGCTGACTCGCTCTCGAAGACCATACCAGCATCCCCGACGGTAAGCTCACCGGATGCACCCGCTGTCGGTGAGCAGATCCCGGAAGAAGCCCTGCGAATCTCAGCTAACAACCGCCGCCGCGCCGCTTCCTGGGTTGGCGCGGCCCTCGCCACCGACCTCTCCCTTCTCCTCTACAACCGCAGGACCTCCGCCGACTCCATAGTCTCTCCGGCGGTGGTGGTCCTTGACGGTCCATCGAAGACCTCCGCGGCCGCTGCGGCCCCCTCGAAGGCCTGTCCTCAGTCGAAACCCCGGCCGTCCCCGGCGTCTTCATCGGCTGCCAAGGGGAGGGCCCGGGGGGCGGCGCCACCGTCGCCGCCGCCGGAGTGGGAGCGCGGTGTAGGGATGGAGGATGGGGCGGAGCTGGCGCGGGCGCTGAGGGAGGAGGTGCACTCGTGGTTCCTGGGGTTCGTGGAGAGGTTCCTCGACGCCGACGCGGCCGCGCCGGGGCCCTCCGACCGGGAGCAGGTGGCGGCGATGCTGTCGCAGCTGAAGAAGGTGAACGACTGGCTGGAGGCGATCGGCCATCGGAGGAGGGAGGGGGAGGCGGACGCAGACGCGGAGGTAGACGAAGCTGAGCGCGGGGATGGCCCCGGCGGAGGCGTGCCGGCGGAGACAATCGATCGGTTGAGGAAGAAGATATACGAGTACCTCCTCACCCACGTCGAGTCCGCCGCCGTCGCGCTCGGCGGCGGGGTGCAGCCGTCGCCACTGGACGGAGGTCGGCCGGCTCAGTCCAAATGACGGATCTGGGCCTGCAGGAATCACAAAGCAGCCGTTCCATCGTCCGCCGGGGTCTGTACCTGCACGAATCACGAAGCATTTTAGTTTCCTTTGGTTCGTAGAGTACGTGTTTGAATTGTATTGCGTGGGCAGGACAAACCGTGTGCAGAGGTTGGTCATCATTCATCATTAGATTTCTTGTTCTATATGTTGGGAAGCAGAACATATCTGTAATAAGTCCCTTTTTGTTCCTTTTTTTATCCGAGGCATTTGAGACTATTGTAGGCTTTCACATCAGAAACAAAACAAATCCACATGCACGAGAGCAGCAGCTTGTTTGGCCATCTTACATCTTACGAGACCAAGAAAACAATCTATTAGCAGTATCCAAAAACATATCAAGAAGAGCAATGGAATTTGGAGACATATAGCTGTTAGCAAATTAATTCATCTCATTTAAGCACGACTGAGAATTTGGAAGCTAGACTTGATTCTTCGAGCGAAATATCAAGATGGACTTCGATGTAGCTTACAATACGCTTCAATTTATGCCAATTTGCAGTCTAATCTTCTCCAACTCTTGCGATGCAAACGCATCCGTTTTATGATCCCCAAAAACTACATATGATTCATACAGTAGAATGCTGTGATCTCATCGTCGAATTATGTGAGCTAAGTTGAGATGGAAGGCATCAGCAGAGGTTGTCCATCAGCAGTGCAAACACCATGACTGCAGCCATGAGCGCAGGGACCACGCCAACAGGAGGCCGATGCCCGTCTCCTGCTCTCGGAATCGTGTCAGGGAGCGCGCACTCCTCCCCGTCGAAAAACACCCTCGTCGGGAATCCGTCCCCTCGCATGATGTTGATCCCCGGCGTTGCCTTCTTCTTGAATGAGATGACGGACTGCTGCTTCCCGGGCAGTTTGAAGTCGTCTGGGCCCTTCCCGTCGGTCTGCGGCAGCAGATAATTCATGTACTGCAGGCCTTGGAGGAAGATAGTGTTGTTGATCTCCGACAGCTTCGTTCCGTTGAAGGAGTACACGTTCTCGTAGCCTTTGTAAGCTTTGGGGATGCGGACTGCAGCGAACCAGTTCTTGAAGGTGTAATCTTTCCAGTTGAACAAGGTGATCCTGGCCGTCCATCCGCTGCGGTAGTTGGACATGATGTGCCAGTTGATGCTCACGCCGCAGGTGTCCCAGCACGGCAGTCGCGAGGGCAGCGTGGTGTGCTTGATCTGAGCCCAGGCTCTGGCCTTCGCGCTGCGGTTCCCCGCAGGAATCAGGAGCGCCTCCGGCGGCAGCAGCACCGCGCGAGCTTTAGGGTTGCAGGACGCCTCCTCAGGGCAGCCGCACGCGCAGGTGCTGCATGGCACGACGGAGTCGTTGTAGTAGGCCGAGAAGGTGACGCAGCAACGCGACTTCTTGGCCTCCGGCCTCGTGATGTTGCAGGCTACCTGCCAACTGGCCATGGCGTAGGACGTGGACATGAGGCCGCTCGGGTCCGGGAACTCCATCGGGCTGACTCGGATCGGGGGGCCGCATTTGTACTCCGGGTTGAGGAAGCCGACGATCTTGAAGTTCTGAGGAGGATAGAGCGCCGTCCTGTTGAGGTCCGGCTGTATCTTGTACACCTGCATCTGGAAGATGGCCTTCGACTTGCTTATATCCATGATCGGCGGCAGAAGCGTGCCATTCTTGCAGCAGTAGGGCAGCCTGCCGATCTGCGAGTCGTTGGCGCGCTCCGGCGGCAGGTCCACGATGATGGGCTTCTTCTCGCAGCTCATCACCGGGCTGAAGTCGAGGTCCCTGTAGTACTTGGCCGCCTCGCTGTAGATGCAGTCGGAGAAGTCGTGCCGCAGCGTGTAGGCGCCCTTCATGCTGTAGATGAACTCGCCGCGCATCCACTCCCAGGTGAGGTTCCAGTTGTCGAGGCGGCCGAGCGGGCTGTTGTTGTCGATGGTCACCTGCGCCATGTAGTTCGAGTCGTACGCCTGAAGCACGTCGTAGGCGATGGTGAGGTCGGCGTGCTGCCGCGGTAGGAACCTGGACTCCGTCGGCTTCGCCTTCTTGTGCTTCTTGTTCTTCACACAACACACGAACATGTGGCTATCTGAGAAACACCGAGGAGTTAATCTTAGCGTGTCATCTTAGGTTGGCGAGAGAGATCGACGATTTGTTCATGCATGGCGATGTATATGCATACCTTTGCGAGTAGGTTTCGGGCAGTCGAATCCATCGTTCATCAGCTTGATCGTCTTCGGCATGGGAACCGCCGGCGGCTTCACCCCGAACTGCGTCCCCGTCATCTGGATCGTCACCATGATCTGGTTCATGTCACCCGCGGTATCGATCGAGTTCAGCAGGTCCGCCTGCGGGTACCCCGACAACGACGTGCCGTTGCCGACATGCGCCGGGTAGTCCGTGCCGTCCATGATCACCGCTCCCGACGCCGACACCAGGATCTCGTCGTGCTGGAACCCGATGAACATCTTCCATGCCTTGAGGTCCTCCGTCATGGTGTTGAGGACGGTGGCGAAGGACTTGAAGGCGTACGCCTGCGCCGACGCATTCTTGACGTGGGGGAACTCCTTGGCTCGCGATTGGAAGGTGTATGTCAAGAAGACGCCATTGCAGGAGCCTTCCGACTTGGGATGGTAACCCTCATCTTCACTGTCGTAGTCCTGTGCGAGCACGTCGACATGGATGAGGATAGAAAAGAAGAACACCGCAAGGAGAAGCGATCTCGGGAGCGGCATTCTTCTTTTCCTCTCCTCTATGCGTGTCGTGTGGGGACGATGGTCTCAAGGAGGGTATGGACGATGAGACATGGGGATGAGAGCCTTTGGAGGGTGTGGTTTCTGTGTGTCAGGAGAAGATTGTGGTGGTGTTCGTTCTCTTTTATCGGTCGGTGCTATTTGGCAGCACGACCAGGTCAGATGTATTCTCCTCCTCTGGAGTCGTCCTACAAAATTGGAGGCAAAACATGCATCTGGTTTCTGAGACTACCTATTTGCATCGAATACGTGTGATTGCCGAGATGGGACAGACTGTTTGTGGAGACGTGCCATTCCTTCGTTCATCTCATGCCATTGCATGCGTGTGTGTAATTGTGTGTGGGAAATGAGTCACTGTTTGAGCCTTGAGGACGATGCCTTTGGTCGATGATATCGGAGCCTTTTGGAGTAGTAGGAGAGCCAACTAAAAGCAGCACGACAGATTGGATTTACCATTTGGTGTCAGGATCAAATTAATTAAGCTCAGGTTTACAATAATAATTAATCCTTATTACGAGCCATATCTAATATGAGGTCGGTTCTTATAACGAGGCTTCACTAGGATTGAGATAAACTTGGCTAGGAATTTGGAGGGCCCTGATTGATATGGTCAATATTGATCGTCAATCTAGCTCGAAATATTTCTTCTCGTATTTAGAGAATATTTAGAGAGGTAAAAAAATTCCTTTTGAGATGATGCAAAGAAGTGTCATGTATGATCGTACCGAGTATATCTAACAAAATTCCTCTCCAGTGGTCAATATATATATTTTTCCCAAAAGTCTATAATGACTCAAATATTTCTTTAGTAATTTTGAAATAAAATAAATCTAAAAATAATTTTTTTATAAGTGTAACTATTGTAACTATCAATTTAATGAGAAAATATTTATTTTAATTCATATATTGATATTATATGTCTGAGTAGGATCCTTGTCATATCATGTTGTATGTCCAATAGGCGTTGATTGGACTAATAGAAAAATCTTCTTCGTCAATAGCAACTTGACATCTGGAAGTACATATAGCGATACAGTCAACAATGAGAGGGCAAAACCTAATCAATAATCGACATCAGTTTAAATGGACGGATGAGAAACGTTATGAACGTTTAGGAACATTTCGTAGAATATATTTTCCTATTAACCTAATCTAAAAACCTACTTTAGGCATGTTGATTTTTTACTAAATTTAATCTATCTTCCTCGCGACTAACTTAAATATCAAAGAAATCAGATTGAAAAATCCATCCGACCTCATCTTCATGTAGGTCGGTTGTGATGTACGCACTCGAGCCCACCTCAGCAATCGACTCATCTCTCTTGTGCATGTGAGTTGGGCCTTTATCGAGTTGATTTCGAGATCATCGATTTTTTTCCATTATTTATATTAACAATGGATCTCTTAAAGTTTAAAATGATTTGGGCAAACTAGTTAGGGCCACAAAATGAGAAGCCAAGATCAAGTACATGAATGTCATGTTCCATCCTTCCCATGAACTCCCTTACACTGACGCGTGCCTACCATGATCGGATTCGATCCGGTTCGTGTTTGACTGGCTTTGATCGCCGAACAGTTTTGGGTGTCAGCCTTCGACACATCCCCGTCCATCTCGTCCCATAAAAAAATCCAACCTCGATATTTTCCTACAAAAAAGTCAACGATATTAGTTTATAGACTAAAATACTCTTAGCAATGCGAGTATAATCGTAAGACATACGCTAAAGCAGGCCAAGTCTACGGTCCACGAAGTGTTGGTCAAAAACTGCAACAGGTAACGTACACCACTTGATGTATGATACCACGAAGTCTGGGCCGTGCGTTCGACCAAAGCCCCAAGTGAAGAGACTTTGACTTTGACTTGTGGTTGTCGCTGTCGAGGCACCCGAAAATTCCACCATTTGCACCATTCCGATGGCTGCCTCGGTCGTCTCTTAGATGGCGTTGCACATCAAACATTGATCGGCAAGAGGCTGCGCATTCTTTCAAACACCTCGATGGACTTCGTCTATATATACTACCTGCATGCAACAAGCTTTTGTTCACACACAGGAGAGCTCTCTTAGCTCCTCTCTACGATGGCTCGTGCGGTGTTGCTCGTCATCGTCGTCGCAGTCGTCGTCGTGTTGGGCATGCGGGGAGCTGATGCGGCGAGGCCAGCGCGTGAGAGCCCCGGCGGGAGCTGCCCGGCATGCTGGAACACGTACGAGGAGGCGAGAGCCAACGTCGCTACGTGGATGGCGAGGCTGGGCCACGGCCCCAGTGATGGGGGTGCAGGCCACTAACCATGGAGGCAGCTCCTTAGAGAAGGTGCAATGGGTTACGTAGAACAGGGAAGCCTGTAGGATAAATAGATGTCCACGCATACATGCATACCTACGTCGACAGTGCTCAATAAAGGAGGAAGGTATAAGCCCAATAAGATCAATTGATGTAAAATTATTTCACTCTTTAATGACAGAATTACTGAAATGATGCGAAAACAGTATCGCTTATCATTATTCTCATCCCACTCTTTCAATCATTAATAAACTATTCTTTAGTTAATCTCTATTTTTCATCTAATACAAATGGCTGTACTCAACGTTTTTTCTCCTGGTTTTATATATGAATGGTCATCGATCACTTTCTCCATATTCTTAAAGATTCAAACTTACTTGCACCTTATGCCACAGATGTCTACTGAATTATTATTGAGTGATTTATTTTCATTTAGTTGAATCTATCTTGGCATGTGTTAATCGCTTTTGATTCATCTTTATTTATCCAATTTGAACTTATCTGGATCAATTTTTATCCAATTAACTTTGATACTAATAAAGTATATAATCAACGAATCGTCGTTTGGCAAGTTATCGTCATGTGGTATTCGGGATAAAAAGAAAAGATGAGAGACACCCTCTACTCATTTGTCTATATTAACAAAGGTCTCAGGCAAGTGATTATAGGCTGTCATTCTTATTACCCATATGGATGAGAGATCAAAAGGAAAACTATTGAAGGCGATAAAAGATTATTTTCCCGTAAAATATTTCATATAGATGGTATATCAGAAGCTTGTTATTTTCAGTTCGAAGGCACCTCGGATAATCTTGCGTATACAATTCCAGATCACGTCAGACTGACCAAGAGGTTAATGATATTTTTCTCCAACAAATATTATATAAGAGAAAATATCTAATTGGATTAAATGCCATATTAGAAATTTTTTTCAATAATTCAAATCTTGTAAAACATACGTGCAAAACTGAATAACAATGGAATTTAAATTTGCAACACACTATGGGTTAAATTTGTGTATGTCGTCCAAATCTTTAAATCAATATAAAATTACTTTTTACTAAATTTTTGTTTTCGATAAGAAGATCTTAACGTGAGCCCAGTGCTCTTTGGAGAGAAAGATCTTGGTTATCAAGAACAGGATATCAAATAGCTGGTCTATTAAACATCATTCCAAGGGTTTCCTTCTGCATCAAGAACAGACTATCTAACACCGGAGGGGAAAACATATGACAACATTACACTTGTACCTGAATGATATATGTTTCAAGCCTTTAAATTGACCCAATCTGATACGTTTTTCGAGCATTATATTTCTCTTAAAGATAGAACAAAAAGTTTGTGTCTCGTTTTAGTTCATTCCTAAAAAAATTGTATTGGGATTTTAGTTTCTATTGGTTGCGTGCATATAGAAAAATCCATAAAGAGTTCCAATATTCGAACTCACTATTATTTGTTTGGAACGAAAATAAATCAGAAAAGATTAGCTTATATAGTATTAATCTTGTAATCATCGGTTAAAAATATTAAGTGATTTAACGAGAGAATATTTTTTATACATTATACACACCAACCGAAACTGTCATATCGAGTGTTGGCTAACTTTCATGTGTCCATTGTTACCTTGTTGTCCTGTTTAATCGACAAAAATAATAAATATATAAAAAATTATAAAATTCAAAAAATCTAATATCTAGGAGAAAATTATCAAAAATACGAGAGAGTTTATCATCTTCGAGGTGCAAGGCTAAGAGTATATGAAGTGCATGAGTCAGGAAAACTTAAATTGCGTGAAGAGAAATTCGTCATGCAAAAAGCATAAGATCAAATGTGCTTAAGGGACATCAATCACAAAAACTTGACCCGTGTGAAAAAAAATTCATCACAACGGAGGAACAAGGCAAAATATATCTCAGACATGTGAGTTAAGAAAACTCAACTCGTATAAAATAAAATCCGCTAAGGTGAAGACAGGTGAGTCGAGAAAACGAAATGCACATAAAGAGAAATTTGCTATGAGCAAAATGTGCAAGAATTAAAAAATTGAGGCACATGAGTCATGGTAGATGCACAAAGCCAAATATACTGAAGTGTATGAGTTAGGAAAACCCAACCCTGTGTGAAGAGAAATCTATGGAGGAAGCACAATGAAGCATGTAAAATTAAATGTAATGTGTTTAAGGTAGATAAGTCATGAGAAAACCAAATGTACATAAGAGAAATTTAAAGGTGCAAAGCCAAATATGCTTATGGCATGTGAGGTGTAAGATTTATATAAATATGCCCAAAGTGCAAGAATTAAAAAAATCAACCTATGTGAAGAGAAATATATCACAATGAAGGCTCAAAGCAAAATGTACTCAATATACATAACTTAGAAAAACTTGACTCATGTGAAGAAAAATTCATCATGGTAGATGCACAAAGCCAAGCCATACCTAAAGCGAAATTTATTATGGTGGATGTAAAGAAGCGTAGGTAAAAGTTAAGAAACGTGAATGTGAAAAACCCAATCCATGTGCATGCAATGAAGAGAAATTCATCATGGAGGAAGATATGCAGATCGATTCATGGATGAAGGAGATCTCGTATTCTCCTCTCTAGCGGTGATCCACACGATGGATAAAGCAAACGCAAATGCACTTACCAAAGAGGGGGCGGAAAAGTTAGGGGAGGAGGATAAGTTACAACACTTTTAAAAAATCTTAATGGATCTTACCCATTGAAACAAAATTCGCTAAAGTGAAAACGCAAGACAAAATGTGTTTAAGGCACAAAAGGAAAACGACTCAAACCCACGTGAAATAAAATCTATCATGATGATTAGGCGCTTAAAAGGCCAACTATGTATCTATAGTTATTCATCTATTTAAAGCATGGTGAGTTGAAAAAAATTAACCTACATGAAGTGAAATCTATCATGATAAAAACTCATGATGATCGGTTAAGCCAAATATGCTTATGGCATGTGAGTCATAGAAACTCGATTTATATAAAGCAAAACCTATTATTACAACGAAGACGCAAAGCCAAATGTACATGAGGCATGTGAGCTAAGAAAACTCAATTGCGTAAGAGAAATCCATCATAGTAAAAACACATGATAAAATGTACTTGAGACACGAATAAATTGAGGAGACCCAACCCATGATATTACAATATATCAATGAGGAGAACTAAAAATTAAAAACAATGGAAGCATATTAGGTAAAATATGCCGAAAGGAGATAAAATGCGCATAAGTGAAGAACACCTTTAAGAGGCACAAATGAAAGAAGCCTACCTACATGAGAAGAAATCTACCCCTATGATGAAAACATAGGGCAAAATATGCTTGAGACATGCTAGTTAGAATACCCGATCTATAAGAGGAGATTTCAAACGCTTTCAAGGAGAATGTCAAATGAATTAGCCACACTTTGAGCCCCTATCACAAGAGCCTCAAAGCATGATGGAAGAAATTTATTATGGTGAAAACGTAGGGTAAATTAGCGATAACCATATGTACCTAAGAAACGTGAATTGTGAAAACCCTATTGGAAAACCTAAGAGACCATCATATGCATAGATAAGATACAAAAAAAAATAAAATAGAAATCAATTTTTTTCAACTAAAAAATTTATATCAAATTGCATTAGTAATGATTGAGAGTGATGTCAAAACTCATGAAATAAAAAACTATGTAAGATGTGAGATGATCTCACCTAAGAATGTGGAACTCAGTAAAATATCCTTGATATGCAGATCCTTTATGGGTTGCTCACAAAACCCAATCATAAGAACATGTTCTTCATGGATGAAGGAGATCTCGGCCAATCGATGCGATTGGAACTCAAGTAATTAATTCTCCTCTCTAGCGCATAAAAAATGTGATCCACAGATGATGGATAAAAGCATGATTATAAAGTTTGATTAGTGCGCACCTCCTCTCTAATTGATATGATCTTAACCATAAGGTGAATATTCTTTCTTCACTTTCACGCACCACCACCACATAGTAGGGGCAATCTTTCTTTTCTTTGCTATTTTCTCTCATATCCCGTTACGACATAGGCTTGAGCGTAGACTTTATTTGTGCGTATATAAAGAGGGGGCAATCGACTAAAAAGGAAAAGTTAGGGGAGGAGGATCTAATAATATAAGATGTCTCATTCATATCAACCATCTTAAATTCTTATTGATGGTGGCTAAGGATCCTCAGGATATAAATGCGATTAATAGTGAAGAAATCAATGATATTAAGAAACCAGATCCTGAATTTGCATACAACACTTTTAATCCCACATCCCTTAGATAATGAATCCTCTCTTGCTAACCTTAATGGATCTTACCCTATTGGGTATTGAATCTTCATCCAATTACTGGCAGTTATTGGCATATATGGATGGATCTTCGATCCAATCTAATTATCCCTAGCTTATATAGTAATTGAATCTTTCTATCCAATTATTCACTCTAAGCACTTATTGGGTCTTACCCAATTTGAGTGATCTAATAAAATAGGAGGGCTTATTCTATATCAAAGTTCACATATTTTGATCTCACCGATTCGATTATTTATTCGAACCTTATATTACCAAATTTAACCATCCCAATTATATGTGTGCAACCCCCTTTTCTGAATAGGTTCAATAATAGTTATTAACTTTAATTTTCAAGTCTGTGAGGTGGACATGTCAAAACTCTTCTCATAAATTTGGGTCGACTCAAAACTTTTACCTTTCAAACAATTATGTTTTGCTTCAATGAATTATTCTCCTATAATAATTCACTCAACTCATCTATAATAGACATATTAGATCATTACGCAATATGTTATATCATATAGTCCTTAAATAGTATGTAAGCGATCTAATCTATTAGACTGTCTACTTTTAGTTATTATGTATCTATAGTCATTCATCTATTTAATATCCCAAAGAATCAGATTCTCGAGAATTATAAGAATATAACATAAATCCTCAGATTCATCAAATAAATATTGGGAATGGTGTTATTAGACCTATATTAAAATAAATCAATTTGAGTCTCACTCTAATCGAATCTCCCAAAGAACTCATTCTCTCTCAATTCGAATTACCTTGACTAGAGATTTGTTTGAGCAAAAACATACATGATATTTCTCTCATGAAACTGAGAGTAGATGATCCTCTATTAATATTCAATTATCCTCATAAGGCTGGCTACCACTCATGATGATCGGTTATGCTAAATTTAAAACTTTTAAAACTTGTAAGTATTGATATCATCAATATTTTACTGGTACATATAAAGCATCCTTGGTGTCTTAAGTCTAAGGATCATATACACAACTAGGATCACAAAACTCTTGTCTAAAGCGATGAGGTATCATTATCTATTCAACATTGGTGACTACAAGACCAATACAAAAATATAAAATACAAAATATCCTATGGATGATAAGACTTTAATGTAATTTATATCCCATAAGTCGGATCATTTAGTGAACTCATTTTCCAATGAGCACCTATACTATATCCATAGTGTCACCCCAAGACACCAAAAATAAAATACAATCTAAAATATCCTATATGAGACCAAATATCCCATAAGTTTATCTCCATCATATGGATGTGATATATAGTACATCGATCTCTTTGGTTATCTTGATGTCCCTCTTGAGTAATTATGATCGAGAATATTTATGATCACATAAATCATGAAAAACATAAGAAAATTAATTGATCTCATTATCATGATCCAAATTCCTATTACATAAATCCATAGATATTACAATATATCAATCAAGCAATATAAAGTGAGAAAATATCATAATAATAATTGGATTTTATTTAAAAATTAAAAACTATGTAGCTATTATGTCATCACATGCCATCACTCACGTGATTAGCTCAAATATTGATCAAAAATTTTAATCCTTTCTAAATTTGTCAAAATCAAATTAAGGCACCAAATTTAATCCTTTCTAAATTTGAATTTAACAAACGCGATTTCAATTCATAAGGACAAAACTGATATATTAAATGCTTTCATATCTGTCAAAATACTAAAAGTATTAATAAAATGAAGTAAACATCATATTTTGAGCCCTCTCAGCTGCCGCCAAGAGTTGCCGAAACGGCCACCCGCGCGCTTCAAGAAAACACCTTTAAGAGGCACAAATGATATGAGCTATGCTCGCGCGATTGCCGCCTGTGCGGCCTGTTTGTGCGGCCTGTGCTCGCGCGAATTATCATCTGACACATTACTATCACGTGATGTCTAAAGAGAAGGAGAAGTCGAAGGTCACCCCTCCACTTGCTTACCTACGTGGACAAAGATCTAAAGCAAATAATCGTAAGCATTCTTCTCGTCCTTTATGATAAGAAAGATAATCGTAATATTCTTTCTTACCCTTTATGACCAAAAAAAATACTCGTAAGTTTCCTTCTTGTCCTTTATGACAAAAAAACAATCATAAGTTTTCTTCTTACCTTTTAATAATCACAAACTTCTTTTGACCCTTTATGATTAAGTATAAAAGCTTGTCTTTAACACATAAGGAAGGAGATTTCCTTTGACTACTTAGTATCTTAACCTCAGAAACACATCGGATAATCTTGCATATATAGGTTCGAACATATTAGATTGACTATGTCAATAATTTTTTCCTCAAACACACAAGAAGTTCTTTTAACTCCTCTCTACTCTCTACAATGGCTCCTGCAGGCTTGCTCATCATCGCCATCGTCGTCGTTGCAATGGTCGTCGTCGCCGCAATCTCATTGTGACGGGCGTGCAGGGAGCTGATGCAGCGAGGCCAGCGCGTGAGAGCGCCAACGGGAGCAACCCGGCATGCTGGAGCACGTACGAGGAGGCGAGAGCCAGCGTCGCAACGTGGATGGCGAGGTTGCACCACGGCCCCAGTGAAAGGGGTCCAGGCCACTAGCCATGGAGGAAGCTCTCTGAGAGGTGTAATGGCTTACGTAGCACAGGGAAGCCCGTGGGATAAATACATGTCGATGCATACCTACTTCGACGGTGCTCTTAATATTGACTTTTCTCAATAAAGGTAAAAGTTATAAGCCGAAAAGACCAATTGACGTCAAATCGTATCCCTCTTTGGTGACAGAATCACTGAAATGATACGAGAAACTGCGTCGCTTATCATTATGCTCATCCCACTCTTTCAATCATTAATAATAACTATTCTTTAGTTAATCTCTATTTTTAATCTCATACAAACGGTTGTTGCATTCAACGATTTGTCTCCTTTTTCATGTATGAATGGTTATTGATCATTTTCTCCTTATTCTTAAAGATTCAAACTTACTCGCATCTTATGCCACAGATGTCTGCTTAATTATTGTCGTGTGGTTTATTGTCATTTAGTTGAATCGTATCTTGCCATGTGTTAGTCGCTCTTGATTCATCTTTATTTTTTTAATTTGAACTTATCTGGATCAAGTTTTATCCAATTAACTTTAATATCCAGTTGGGTTATACAAAAACTGGATAACAATAGAATTTAAAATTCTAACACATGAATTCATTTTTTACTATATTTTTGTTTTTTTATCTTACACATGAATATTTTTTATAATAAAGATCGTTTTATCCAAAACAGGATATCAAATAGCTGATCTATCAAACATCATTCGAAGGGTTTTCCTTCTGCATCAAGAACAGAATATCTAACACCGGAGGGAAAACATATGGCAACATAACACTTGTAGCTGAATGACACATGTTTCAAGCCTTTATTTTGGGTGAGATATTTGGCAAATCAAGGTTTAAGCTTGACATGGTAAATTTTGATAGCCAATTCAACGTGATTAAATTGACGCAATCTGATACGTTTTTCGAGCATTATATTTCTTTTGAAGATAGAAAAAAAAATATTTGTATCTTATCTCGTTTCAGTTCACTCCTAAAATATTATATTGGGATTCATCTAATAGTCGGGTTAATTTCTATTCATCGTGTGCATATAGAAAAATCCATAAAGAGTTGCAATAGTCAAACTCACTATTATTAGTTCAAAATGAAAATAAATAAGAAAAGATTAGTTTATATAGTATTAATCTTGTAATCGTTGAGAATATTTTCTATACATCATATTGTCTTATCGAGAGTTGACCGACTTCCATTAGTCCACCATTACCATCTTCTCCAGCCCAATTGACAAAAATAATGAAAAACATAAAAAAATAATAAAATCTGAAAAAAAAATCTAATTTTTAGGAGGAAAACATCTGAAACAGAAGGAGAGAGCGTGCCATCTTCTCCTGTCCGCCATTATCATCTTCTCCTGCCCACCAATTAATGGTATTTATTGTTTCCACATGGATGCAGCTCTTGGCCTTCCTTCTGCATCCAACCTCTTGCCGTGACCTACATCATTCAAACCCCACGCCTACCTCGCATGATCCTGCAGAAAGCTGCCTGTCGTAGACACAGTGGTGGTAGGCCACGCCATCATGGAGAGTCAACTCCTACGTTGGCTGATAGTTCTTTGTCAAAACCTTCAGTTTCTAACAATTCTTGTCCTGCTACTATAGACAACATAATGGAGAGAGCACTAAATTTTTGGATGATTGTGCTTGTTTTAGATATCATTTAGTGCACGGAAATATACTTCCATGACACACTGTTTGTGCATGCCTTCCCTCATCGTGATCTTAAGAATGTCGCTTAAGTGATATGGCTAATGCTAATATCTGATAGCCTTAGTTTGCTGGTAGTTTTGTATCCCATAAATAGTTCTCAGGTCTTTCGATCGGTAGTCGTGTACCGGGAAAACTAGACAAAACAGTTTCATTTACTTGTGCTGCAGATAAAAATTTGATAGTCACCTATGACATCAAAGTTGATTCAGTATTAATTATGATAAAAATTTTAATATATTACTGTTAATTTAAATTTAAATATTTTAAATTAGTTTAGGCTTAATAAGTCAATGAATCACTTATTCTATTAGATAGAATCGTGACAAACGATATCAAAACCGACCTATTATTGATTATAGTGAAAACCTTGAATAGAAAAGAACTAATCGTTGATAGAGCTACAAGGCATATTACTACAAGGAGCGAGGTCTCACATTGTCTAAGTTGGAATCAATTTCGGAGCCAGGTTTCTCCCATGTTAGTCTCAATATGAATTATAGTTCTTGTTGACCTAAAGATGCCAAACCTACAACACTAAATTGAAGGCATTCCCATCAAATGCCCCATCGACAATAAAGTCCGTATTGCGTTCAGATAATTCAAATAGATCAGATGAGCTATTAAGAAAAATTTCTGTGTGTGTAGAGAATGCACTTGGGGAGCCATTTATAGAAGGCTTTGATAACCATTATCTCCAAGATTATTTGTGGTTTTGGGGAGTGATGGCATATCGTTCTTCAATTAAATCGAGGTAGGGACATCGAGGTGCACTATATCCAAGACATGCTTTCTCTGGTCTGATCCAATCTAAGTGCGTGAAGAGAAATCTATCTTGATAGAGGAATAAGGTAAGATGTGCCTAAAGCATATGAGTCGGTAAAAACCTAACTCGTGTGAAGCAAAATCCATTATGATAGAGGTACAAAGCCAAATATGTTTGAGGCGCATGAATCAGGCAAACTTGACCCGTGCAAGAAGAAATATGTCATAATAGAGATATAAGACAAAATATATCCAAGGTATTTAAGTTAGAAAAACCTAACTTATACGAGGAGAAATCCATCACGACAAAGGCATAGAATACAATGTGATCGAAACATATTAGTCGAAAAAAGCTTGACTCACATGAGAATAAATCCGTCAAAATGAAAATGTAGGACAAAATGTGCCTCGGGCATGTGAGTAAAAAACACTTGACCTATTAGTAGAGATCCCGAACGCTCTTATATCGGATTAACTAAGCATCGTACTTCGAGCCCCTCTCATGATGTCTAGAGGAGGAGAAGATAAAGGCCACTCCTCCATCCATTTGCCCACGCGGAAGATCCAAATTAGGCAATTGCAAGCTTTCTTTTTACCCTTTATGATGAGAAAAGTAATCGTAAGCTTCCTTCTTACCCTTTATAATTAAAAAGATAATCATAACTTTCTTCTTATCCGTTATGATTAAAAAGATAATTACAAGCTTCTTTTGACACTTTAAAAGATTGCCTTTAACGCATAAGGAAGAAGACTTCTTTTGACTATTTATCCGCACTCGTACATATCTGGTTACTAACTTTGGCGTCGGAGGGATTGGATTGTGAAATCTCTCTCGATCTCCTTCGTATAGGTGATACCTAAAGAGCTTGGTATTTTCATATCAGAGATGTCGAACAACTATGTTCATATGGATTTGGATTACATCGGACTGACTAAGATAATATATTTGTAGTTCTCTTTTAACTCCTCTCTACGATGGCTGATGCATTCTTCCTCGTCATCATCATCATCATCGCAATCATTGTTGTGTTGGGCATGATGCGCCAAGACCAGCGTGTGAGAGCGCCGACGGGAGCTTCCCGGCATGCTGGAGCATGTACGAGGAGGCGAGAGCCAGCGTCGCTTCGTGGATGGCAAGGTTGCACCATGGCCACCAGCGATAGGGGTCGAGGCAAGTAGCCATGGAGGAAGATCTCTGAGAGAAGGTGTAATGGCTTACGTAGTGCAGGGAAGCTTGTAGGATAAATACATGTCGATGCATACATGCATGCCTACTTCGACACTGCTCTTAGTATTGACTTTTCTCAATAAAGGAAGAAGTCATAAGCCCAAAATGTTAGATAATGTGGTCCTATTTAATTGGATAAGATATATTAAAGATATGATTAGATTCTGATTATGGTTATTGGCTAATAGAAAGGAAGTCCAATCAAAGTGGGATTCTTTAGGAGATGCCCTTGATGGGAGAAAATCTTCTAATATCTTATCCTAGACCCTCTGCTGTCATCTATAAATAGACAGGACCTCAGGGGACTTAAGGCGTCAGTAGCAACACAGAAGCATCTAAGAGTTGCGTAAAGATTAGCAACACATATGCATCTAGGAGTTGCATAAAAGAAAATATTTCACAGACATAGATCGAGAGATTAAAGTCTCCCTCTCAATCTCCTTGAGCCATCAATTGTAGTGGTCCTGTGAAAGGATATGAAGAGAGGAGAAGGAGTCTAGTTCTCCTTGCAGATTGGCAGAGGCGTTGGATCTAAAGGAAGGTATTCAGATTTTTTCTTTTCTTTGCGGATGGCATCAAAAGGTACACATCGTAAAAATAGATCTATTGTTCTTTGATTTCGTTCCTAGCATTAAAGTTTTTCCGCATTACAAAAGCATGATTAAAGATTTTTATGCTTACAATTGGTATCAGAGCCTAGGTTCTTGAAATCAAAACTTTAGATCTGTTGTTTTTTATTTACGATGTTTGATTCGAATTCTACCAAATCTGTATTCCTATCGATTTTGGTTTATTATCGTGGTTTATCGTCTGCTTGTCAGCGATATTAAGGAAACAACGATGATCTGTCGACTTTGCTACGTACGACCGTAAGGGTCGTCGGCGATTTACTGTAGCGACCATGGGGTCGCAGTCGGTCGCATGAGGGTGGCAACCCGGCCGCAACGGCGCACTCTGGCGCTTCGCCTGCGCAAGCGCAAATGGCGCAGACGCGGCAGAGGCCGACCGCCAGACGGCGGTCGACAACGCAGCAAGACACGCGCAAAGCAGCGGCGTGAACGGCGCATGCAGTGAACCTGCAGCATAGCCGTTGGCGACCCCACCGTAGCGTGGCGGCGCGCGGCGACAGCAAAGAGTCGCGCGGCACCGCGAACGCCAGCAGTAGCCGCTTGACGCAGCATGGCGCGCCAGCGGCGACCTACGGCAGAGGCGCACAGCGGTAAGCGGTCGCGCTAGTGACGACCTCGCGAGCAGAGGGCGCCGTAGCCGGCAGCGGTACGGCGCACACACGGCGCCGGCGTCTTGCGGCGGCGGCACTGACAGGAAGAAAGGGTTTTGGCAAAAATTACAATTTTACCCTCGGGTTAGGGTTTTGCCAAATTACAGTTTTGCCCTTTTGTATTTTATTAATACTTTTAGTATTTTGACAGTTTTACCCTTTATTAATATGAAAAATTACAGTTTAATCCTGTTAATATATTTACAGATTTTATCCTTATGAAATTGAGAATTTTTATTTATATCTTCAATTATTAAAATTGATCAAAAATAATTAAATTTGATCATGATTGTATTTTGAATTTGATTTTGATCAAATTTAAAAGGATTAAATCTTGATCAATATTTGATTTTGATCGACTAGTTTAATTGGGCTAATAGTTAATCCAATTATGGGCTTACCCAATTAAATAAGATTGATTGGCATAATAGTTCTTTTATAATTTTCTCATATAAATTATTGATTATATTTTATAAATAAAATCTAATTATTGTTCTTGGATATTTATTTAGTTATTCATATGTATTTATTTGAAATTTTGAAATGACAGTTATCTTTCACATAAAAGTTTTTCATGATTTATGTGTTATCATGATTATAGTTATTATATGAGTTTTCTTTATGCTGATCAATATATATGAATTATTGATTGCAAGTTAAAAAATAATAATAATAATAATATCCAATTATTGTTCTTGGATATTTGTGTGATTATTCATATGTATATATTTGAAATTATGAAATGATAGTTAATTTTCACATAAAAGCTTTTCATGATTTATGTGTTATCATGATTATAGTTGTCATATGAATTTTATTTATGCTCATTAATATTCAATAATCATTATGGTTATTGTTGTATTATTGAATTATTTAATATAAATTAAATTAAAGAAATTTAGCAAATATTATTTGTAATTCATCTTCCTAAGTTTTATCTGACTAGTAGCTGCCAAAGTGGTTCGGGATGATAAACTTATGAGATATGAATTACAATAAAACTCTTATCATTTATAGGATATTTTAGATTATATTTTATATTTTTGTATTGGTCTTGTAGCCACCAGAGTGACCTAGACCAATAATTTATAAAATACATTATGGAATTGATCCTAAATGATATTAAAAAAATTTGATAAATATTATTTATAATTTATTTTCTTAAGTTTTATCTGATCAGTAACTGCCAAAGTAGTCTGGGATGATAGACTTATGGGATATAAATTACAATAAAGTCTTATCATTCATAGGATATTTTAGATTATATTTTATATTTTTTGTATTAGTCTTGCAGTCACCAAAGTGACCTAGACCAATAATCTATAAAATACATTATGGGATTGGTCCTAAATGACATTAAAGAAAAATAATATTCATAATGACACACATAATTAGGAGATTTAGATAATCCCAAAGGAGAATCTATTTTGAATAATTATGTGATGGGGTAGGATAATACTGTTTTAGATATCCTTACAGTTTAGTGTTTTATATCCAAAGGTATTAACATTATTCCACAAGGATGGTATCAGTCCTCCATAAATGATTATATGTGTGAACATTAGATATGTCAATATTGAAAGTAAAATATTGATGATATCAATAGTTCAACATAAAACTCAAAGCATTGATGTTATATTTTATTACAATGGTACTTCCTTCATTGTATTTTTATAAATATCCCTATATTTTCTGAAATATATTTTCTGAAATAAATGACTTGAGCATATACAAGTTATATTGAATGAGTGAGACCTTGATCAGATTATTTGAAGGGAACATAGACTTATTTACTGAAAGTTCTGTGGAATAAATAATTAAAGTGTCTGATCAGGAAAGGTCTGAAAAACTCAATTTGATGATACTTAGACTTCAGTACAGTTTACAACTAGTGCATGAGAATATTTAAGGATCAACATAAATTTTCTGATAAGTCATGAGTTGACATCTCAACGAAAGAACTAACTAAAAATGAAAGTATTTTAGGAATTAAAGATTACCTCCTCAATATAATTGACAAAGTTGTAAGTCAAGACTTAGAATATTTAAGTTCTACTCAAAGAGTGGGTAACAATAAAATAAAAATGAAGCATAAACTACCTGAGTTTATAATTGCTATATAAACTCATAAAGGAATTTCTTCATAATAAAGTGTTACTTGTGTAACAATGAAAGTTATATGAAGAAGAATTATAAGATTTGATTTGAAATGAAAAGTTATGTGATTCAAATCAAATATTATAGAAATTATTTTTGTCATACTTGGTGGATTAATTTGATGCTTCAATGTATATTACCAATAATAGAGATTTATTTTAATATTTTAAAAAAAATGAATAAAAAAATCAAAAGAGATTGAAATATTCATCATTATAGGGAATCATCTTAAAGTGAGGCAATAGCAGTTTGTATTTATCGCCTATGCCTAAAGATGATTCATTTGATGAATCTTGAGGATTCTTGTTATATTCTTATAATTTTGAAAATTTAGATTTTTTACCTATCCCATCAGCCTTGCTCAGTATTTATAAAATTTAGATCAGTATTCCAAATTAACCTCCATCCGTCAGCCTTGCTCACCGGTTCTATTCTGACTCTTTTGTTCTTGCAGAGATGGATCTTCAATCAAATGTCTTCCAAGCCATCGAGGAGGTCAAGGCACCACGTCGGCGTGGGGGCTGCAAGCGCACTATTTGCTGACCTCCACCTCTCTACCACCAGCTCCTGCTATGTCCTCTTTATGGATTTATACTTTTTTTTTGGTGCAAACCGGAATCAATTTCATAAACAAAGGAAGTTTCTCCCGTATAATTCTTATCGGTTTGAATACATCGAACATACAAAACTAAGTTGATGATGTTCTCGACAAATGTCCCTCAGACGATCAAGTCAATATTGAGTTTTGACGATTCAAACAGATTGGATGAGCTCTCGAGGAAACACATCAGCGAGTTTTTTTTACAAGAGGCTTTGAGAACCACTATCTCTGAGATCATTGATGGATATGGAGAATGATCACACATCATTCTTAGATCGAATCAAGATAATAATTTTGAAGTTTGCTAAGTTTGAGATATGCTTCGAGTATCCTGACTAAGTCCAAGGGCATGTGATGTTAATATGCGTCGAATCCGAGACATACCTTAACTAGTTCGACCTAGTTTGAGAGCATATGGCATCGGAGTGCATCGAATCTTAGACATACCTTAGTTGGCCTGACCCAGTTCAAGGGCACATGGCATCAGCCACATACCGTTGATATGACCATAGGTAATCGACATGTCAATCACATATTATTTACATGATGTCCAATTATTAGCTGTGAGGTGCCAGCCATATGGCTCGTTCGACACCACCTATCAATCGAAATATTATTATTATATTATCAATAATCATCAATTCAGTGTTAACGTGCTCAATGATCATTTTCTTTTCTTTTACACGTTCTGTTATGACTAAATACTTAATATTGATGTGTTTACTTCAACTTTCATATTTATTGTTCTTAGCCATAAAGATAGTAATTAAATTATTATAGAAAATTCTTAATAATCTAGAAATAGAATTCATAATTCTAAACCTTGAAATGAAACTCTTAAACCATACACTATATGATGTAAGCCTCAAAAGCTTTCATGGTGGAAGTAGTAGTCAAAGTTTGCTTGACACTTTTGTTTAGTAATTTATGTTTAATAAGTTAACTGGTTATCTATTGTAGTAATTTATTATAGTAATTTATGTTTAATTGGGTCAATCATTAATGAGTTCGAAGATTTATTTTTCGACAATTTTACCTTCACCAAAATGTGTAAGTGGTCTCATCATTGTAAACCAAAAGAAAAAAAAGTTGTAGGCCAATTAAATTAGCAATGCTGTCTAAAACTCCAATTAATTAGTAAGAATGGGATATCTAAAACTTGGCTAGTATACAATTTTTGTGATGCGCAAGCAACACAGCGCTCCTAATTTGTAAACAACAATCTCAGCTTTTCACCATTGCCCATGGCATTTTTCTCCTACAAAGAGCAAACATTAAAATCTTAAAATGACAAAGACAATAAATAGGCAACTCCTCATGACTCACCTACTACTGCTTCATGTCTTCTTAGTCTTATAATTAGGTGACACAGCCAGCAAACACAAAGGTCCCTCCCTACACATGGTAGACCCAATATTAGATATGATGGTGGGTGGAATGCACATCGCAATGATACGAACTTATCAATCTGAAACATAAGTTTAGTTTCTTATTTGGATCTAATCATTTATCTTTGTCTTTTTGGAGTGCGCATTATAACTCGCATGAAACTTCACATGGTTTCAAGGACATGCATAATCTTTCTCAAGGCCCTTCCTTTGGCATGTGTTCTTCTAGCTTTCCTAATCACTATTTAGAATAAAACATGTGATCATGGAGAAACAAGGAGGTACAAGAGCTTATTAAACATGGCAGAAACGTATGTCCTCAATGCCAGTGATTTTTTGCTGACAAACACATGCTTTCAGGCTCAGAACCTGCGCACTCCACTGTCCCAAAGTGTCATGACACCAAGAATCTCTCTATTTATTGACCTACCCACCCCAAAAGTTTGAACACACACAACAAAAAAAGGGTACAAATCTTCAATTGTGTCATGCAAAGTTGTAGGAAAGTTTTTGACCTCTTGTAGATTATGGATATGCAACATTCTGAGATAATTTTTTAAAATTAATACTTATCGGGTGAGATTTCGCATCTTTAATTCTTGGTAAGTAGACATGGTGCATTATTATCCTCATCGTCAAACTAATATTTGATAAATAAATATTTAAACACTCAACCGACTGATATTTTAAGTAAGAATTAAATATAATCCCTCGACCTCTAATAAATAGAAAGTTTCAAATTCTCAATTTATAGTACCTAATCTCATGTCCTATCGATAAAATATTTTTTATATATAAAAAATTATCATATAAAAATATCAGAAGGCCCCTCATGGAGGGGAAGAGGTTTTTTGGAATAAAAATCAATTAAGAAATATTATTTGGTAAAATATTTTTGAAGTTAAAATATTTTTATTATTTTACAAGAAAACAAAAATAACAGATAAAGAAATAAGCCTTTTTTTTTTGTTTGGCAGTTTTGGGATGGGACTAATCCTTGTCATCTCTGTCAAAAATATTTTCTTTGCCTTTATTAGTCATTTGACATCATTGCATTTGTCTGAAACTTCCAATTTAATTACTTCTAAACCGTTTTTCACCCTTTTTTTTTGTTTTATTGCAGACAGACTTATGTAGATGTAGCAAATAACACCTCCGCATTGACGAGGGAACATAAGAGAAGCGTTTAGGAGGGATCTCCAGCCTCTGCCTCGTTCCTGGAGGCTGTGAATCGAGGTGATTTTTATTCAATCTCTCGTTCTGATCTCGATTCGATTGATTTCTCGATCGTAATTCGCCAAAAAATTGGATTTTTGGGAGAATCCATCGAAAAAGTTGCGTTTTTTTCTTCTTTTAATTTCTTGGGCTTCTTCCGCTACATCTCGGATTGAGGAATCGATGTTTGTATCGCAGGCTGATCCCGATTATTAGGGAAACCGGGTTTGATCTAATAAGGATTGGCTATTTTGTTGTGCGTCGACGATTTGTTCCTCATTTGTTTGTGGATCATCTCGTCTAGTTCTAGTTCCAGTGCTGTATAGATTATTGGGGCTCTCAGATTCTTGGTGGTCTTGCGGAAATCCGAAATTTGGGTCGAGGAGCCCTTGTCTGGCAGAAATTTCCGAAAATTTTGCTTCTTTGTTACATTTCTTGATACAGGTTTGTGGTTTTTGTCCGGAGGGAGAAAATGGGGGTTATGTCGAGGCGGGTGCTGCCTGCATGCGGCAACCTCTGTTGCTTCTGCCCATCGTTGCGGGCACGGTCACGACAACCCGTAAAACGCTACAAGAAACTCCTCACCGACGTCTTTCCTCGCTCTCCGGTGAGTTTCTTCGTAATCTTGAAACTTGTATAGTTCTTTTCTTCATGGCTTTTGATGTTGGATTGGAAACTGTGGTGGATGAGCCTCATTATGTATCAAATATTTATTCTGGCTGCTTCGATTTAGTTATCCTACTTCTCAGCTATGAGGTCCTTCAAAATTGCTGCTGAAGTCATAAAAGAGAGAGTATGTGGGAACTTGAATCAGCAAATAACTCTTGCCAGAAGCAAATTCATTCTTGAACCAAATGGTCAAATTCCTCTAGAATACTTGGTTTGAACATGCACACAATGTCTCTTGTGCTTACAAACTTTTTGCTGATTGCCAAACTAGCCTACCAAGCACAACTTCATCCTGTATCACAATTAACTACAGTGAGGATTTATTATAACAAGTATGAAACTACCAACTTTTTCAGATCATGAGACGTGGCATGCTGCTCTGAACTACTTTCTAGTTCATCAAACCTAATTTTTGCATTGTGGCATCTCCTTGCATCTATTGAGCCATACACTGACAGGCAAAGCTACCCTTATTTTGAGAAGCTTTAGCATCTTCACTTGTCTGATCGATGGTGTCAGTTGGATAAACTGTTATGGAATTATCTGGCAGCCCATTACATGAGGCACCGGTCCTTGCAAGTCCAGAGAGAGTCAATATACAACCTCATCAATAATGTAAATATGTTTCAGCCAGATGTTTGGTGATACAGTCTGAATTTCTTGGACATTTGATTTTATCTTCACCCAAAAAGGAGAAAATACAACTTTTGTGTATCCTTGATTCTTGTTCAACAATAACCTCACATAGAACTTTTGTTATATCGTATCTTTTTTTTTTATAGATGATGCAATTAAAGCTCTTGGGATGTGTCCATATATTTATCTCTCGGCACAAAATGGAAGCAGGTTTTGAAAAAGGATCTAAGAGTGTCTAGGGTTGGGTCGGGAAGCTCTAACTAGGATTGAAACTAGAAGAGTTAAGCCAATTCAAAATTTAAAGGAGGTTGTTTTTATAGATGAAGATTGCAATCTTTATGTATCTCCTAATCTGTTGCTACATCACCACCAGAAAAAAAACAATTTTTTTCTCTTTTGCTTAGAATAATACTTTTTATTTGCATAAATACCCATCCTTTTTTTAGGCAGGCGAGATGGCCACCATTTTTGCTTGCCTTTGAGGATTTTTGTTTGTTGATAGAATTTTGTCTGTGAAATTGCAGGACGGACAACCAAATGACAGAATGATAGGCAAGCTTTGTGAATATGCTTCAAAAAATCCAATGCGCATCCCAAAGGTGCATCCCATCTTCATTGTAGTTCCTTTGCATGTTGCATTAAATTAACTTGTTGAATTCAGAACACTGGATGCTTATCTACACATAAGATGTTTCATTCTTAATGCTGATAATGTTTGAATTTGAGGCACAGCAGTCAAACTATTTTGCTATTGACTAAACTTAATTGTCTGCATCATGAAAAATCAAACTAGAAAATGGTCCCTTAAAACTTAAGTTCTAAAACCTTTATGTGCTGACTTTTTTGTGGCGCTTAGCATGCATGGCATAAATGGATGCCCTAGAAAAAAATAGTTTGTTGTAATGTTACAAAAGTGTTACCATCCACCTGTTATGTGAATTTCAAACTTCAGGATACAATAATGTCAATGTAAGTATTTGCAAATAAAAAAGGAATAATTGCTAGCACAATGGTTTAACAGGAATCTGTTTCATATTTTACCTTCTGCTTATCTACTCTCATCTAGAAGCTTAGAACCTATTGTTTGGCATTTTGAGCAAATTTATTGTGGTGGCCAATGTCACTCGTGCAAAATTCATGTTTTCTTTTGAACTCTATTGTAGATGTGAGCTATATGGTTGGCACACACATTCACCGTTTCGCTACAGTTCAAAGATGGTAAAAATAGCAGTCAAGTAGGCATCAGCACATTCACAGGCCATAGACAAATGGTTGATGCATAGTATATTGAAGGAATGTTATACACTAAACTCGAACGTTCCTACCTTGTTCACATTCATGTATGTTTTGATCTCTACAGGATTATGATATGTGTAATGTTAGTGGCATGCATATTTAGTTTCAGTGAGTAGCTATCTTCCAAACGATGGCAATAATATCATGAAAATAAGCATCTGCACATTCATTGGTCATATTTGGGACAGATTTTGGCACTTCCTGAGACCACGGGTCATTTTTGTTGGGTGTGAATTTGTTAATCAGGAAATGAACCACTATATGTAACACAAACAGAATGGACCATGTTTTTGAACTAGACCATTGTATTTGTGTTTACAAATGGATCTGTTTTCTGTTAAGTTTCAACAGTTAGGATTTAGTTCTGTTCACTCCTGGGTGACCTGTCAAGAGTTATTTGTACTTTCTCAAGTTATAGATCGATCTTGAACACATGATGGTGCGTGAAGTTGCTTTTGATGTTGGTTAGATATTGATGACAAGTTTATCTAGGATTTGCCTTTACTTATTTATTCTTGATATAAAAGCCTTAAAATTATTCCTGGTAACTCTAATTATTTTGTCTACAGATTACAAATTACTTGGAGCAACGGTGTTACAAAGAACTGCGAAATGGACAATTCAATTCAGCAAAAGTTGTGCCATGCATTTATAGGAAATTGTTAGCCTCATGTAAGGAGCAAATGTAAGTTTATTATGCTTCTCGTAGAATGTGGAAGTAAAATGCATAATTTGTTTTACAATAAACTTTGCTTAAAGCTTCATAATTCTGCATTTGCAAGTTACTGGAATTTTGTTCATGTTATTTCATTCTTTTCTAGTTGTCCCTTATGTGACTTGCTTGTTGAATCTAAATGTGTTGCTAGCTCTACTTGGCATGTGCTTTTTGAGTCAAAGGTGAAAAACTGCTAACTTATGTCATTAAGTTAGTGAAAGAAGCACACAGAATAACAGAAGGAAAACAGAAAGGAGAAAATTTTCTAATTATTCTCTCTCTAAGTTGAAGATTGCTTGCAAATCATCAAAAAAGAAAGTAATTCATGACAGATTTCTGGACTCTTGATGGAGAAAAACAATTGATGACATTGGCATGGGTAAAAGTTCCTTAATTTCTCTTCTAAACATCCTCTTAGGCTATTATTTCTTTCTCTTCACGTCCTTTAAGAAACCAATATGAATAAATCATCCTTGCACCACTTGCATTCTTCGTCAAGATTGAGCTTTTTCCTATCAGCGGAGGCACCGAGTGCATTTGAGTCCTTAGATATTCCTAGCTGATGGTACATAGTATGAGACTTTTGCATAAGGACAGTGATGTAGTATGTGAAACAAGTTCTATTTACATTTCCACACTATCTGAAAGTAGCATGATATATTTAACACTTCACTAGAACTATTTTTTGTAGCATGTTGCAGAGGAAATTACACCTCAACTTCGAATAAGAACAAAAAAATAAAATATCTCATTAGGAGTACCTCTAAGGTAGATTTCTTCACTAGAAAGGTATACCAAGTATGTGTAAGGATTGTAAAGTTATACTTGGTGAAAGCTTGTTGATTATGATGATTCAACGTAGATTGATGGTAACAGATATTTGTTGTAGAACATGAAAGAGGAAAAAGTTAATTGAAAATTTTACTAGGATTAGATGGTGGATTTTTAAGGACAATAATGTAAGATTTTTCAAGTATAGAATGGAAAAGGAGAAGGGTTGGAACTTAGATGGACATAATATTAAGATTATGTGGATTGTAATGGCTAATAAGGTTAGGATCAGAACAAAGGGCATTCTTGGGGAATTTAAAGACAGAAATGACTTTGACAGTGTGTTGACAGTAGTATGAGAAAGTTCAAAAAACAATTATTACTAAGAGATCTTGATAATTTTATGTAGTTGATTATGTTTTTGTCATCATCTATATCATCAGAAATTTCACTGATATGTCAGATGCAATTTGATATAGATAGAAGTGAATGTATGATATTTTTTCTATGCATTTAATTTTCAAGTTCTAAATTTGTCTATCATGCACAAACTCTCTGGTAGTTTGTATTGTGCTTAATTTATTCACATGAACTCTAAGTGTTTCTAGATTTTAGGTTGGGGTCCATATCTGAGTTATTTGGCTTCAGTCTATCTTTTAAATCTCTCACTTTCACTCGATTGCACATAGGCCATTGTATGCTACGAGCTTGTTGAGCATTGTGCGAACTCTACTTGATCAAACACAGCAAGATGATATGCGCATTCTCGGTTGTCTTACGCTTGTTGACTTCCTTAACAATCAGGTAACTTATTTGGTGTTCTGTATGGTCTTCCATTTCTCGACACTTTGACATTTACATCTAAGTGAAGGAACTGTCCTATGATATTTTAAGAAACCTTACTTCAGTGAGAACATCACAGTAAATGCATTCTTAACATTGTTAACATATGTTATTTCATGGTACAAGGGCATCTTGATACGTTTTTCTGGCATAATAAAATTCTGTTTTGTGCTGGTCAGCATGCCCCAGTGTTGGCATGTACAAGCCAAAAAATTTGCCTATGTGTTGGCACCTCTGCTATGGATGACATGCCGAGTACCAATCCATACTGTCATGATAAATATGCTGTCGTGCTGATTGGCAGGTGTAATCCTTGATCAAAATTCAAAAGATCAGCAAAACAAATTGAATATAACATAAAATGGATGGAAGGCATTTTGCAAGGGACAAATGTTTATTCAATCAGCAGATCATTGGCTTCATGTGATTGGTATAAATGCAAGCAGGAAATGCTTTAATTGAAATATGATTCTCAAATTCTGATTACTTAATGTAAAGTGCAATGGGAGATAACTTTCCAGATTACTCATTGGTTTCAGGCGGTCTTTTTCATCTCTTATTCTAAATTATTTGAAAAATCTAGATAATATAACCATCTCACCTCCTACTTAATCTTTGAACTGGCTAGTGACCACAAAATATTGCTCTTCGGCTTCCATGGTACAATTTGAACTGACTAGTTACCATGAAATGATGCTCTTGGGTTTCCATCCTTCCTATGGATAATACTGCAAGAGCTTGCCCTTCAAAAAGACTGTCTTCCCCATGCTTCCTAAGAATGAAATCCCTTATTAAGAAATTGTGACAATTCTCTATTTGGTTGACTTCCTTCCCTCTCAGATTACGATGAAAGCCACTTAAGATTACGATGTTTTTTTCTCATTTTCTACTTCTTCCTATCGTATACTTTTCCTTTCTTTTCTTCATTTTCTCTTGCCAGCTTCGTTGTTGGCAGGGTGGTATGCCACTTGCCCATGTCAACTACATGAACCAGGTTTGTTCACTAGGTGGACAGGTGTGTTATAAGTCTTTGCTTGGTTTAAACAGCCTCAGTTACCTCGAAGAACATCTTGTTCATTCCATTATGGTCTATTATGTCTGGTGAGACTTCTTGAAGCTCCTGGTTGGGTCTGTCCTTAAAACATGTTCAAATATCTCAGCATGTATGCTTTATTCACTAAAATTTACTGGCACAAAAGTTTGGTTCTACTGCTTCCAGAAATAATTTAAGAAATAATAATTCTCCATTCTGTAATTTTCTTAGTTTTCTGTGCAATAAAATTTAACTCATGAGATGCACCTAATTGCCCCTTTGTGGTATGCTCTTATGATAGGTGGACAGCACATACATGTTCAATGTAGAGGGTTTCATACCAAAGCTTTGCCAACTTGGTCAAGAAATAGGGGAAGATGATAGGGGACTCCGTCTGCGTTCAGCAGGGCTGCAAGCTCTTGCATCAATGGTACAATGTTTGCATATCGGTTCTACAGAGTGCATATCAGTGGTTGATTTAATTGTTACACCTACATTAGTATATTCCGCTATCAATTTGGTACAAGATCACTGTAAAATTTATTAAGTTGTTTGAATCTACTGTCTCCTCTTAAATCCATGATTCATTGTATTAGATTTGGCTTAGAAAGATTGACAATGTGGAACAATGTGCGTTACCTTTATATGACGCTGCTGGTTATTTTTTATCATAGATGCTGTAGTTTACCTGGGGATATAGTTCATAAAGTTCAGATTAAGAAACATGAAGTTGGTCTACAATAACTACGGTCCAGATTCCTCAATGAAAATCTAGGTTCCAAAACCATGTAGTGGGAAAAGTTGCACTGTTGTTACTCATTTTTACTGCAGTGCATTAAATTTTCAGTAATTAAAGTATCCTAATTACATCCAATAATCTCTCTTCCTCAAGATACTTACATCAGTTTTGTCTTTCCACATGCAGGTGCTTTTCATGGGTGAATACTCGCATATCTCAATGAACTTTGATGATGTAAGTTCTCTTTTCTATATTTCTTGTGTTGAAGTCCAGATTAATATTACTATGTCCAAGTTTACAATACTACAATACTTGTATCTAAAAGGTAATTTCATTTCCAACTTTTACCAATTTAGATATTCATATGTACATTTGTTGCCTGGTGTATGTCTGGGGTCCTACATTTCAGGAACATTCTCCACTGCAACATTGCATGAAATGCTTATATTAGCTAAGTGTGTAGTAGATACATAATGCTTATTCATCTTTCAGGCAATTGATTATGGAATGAGCAGTTTGGGTAACTATTTTCGTACATGTTACTTTTGTCAATCAAAATTTAAACTTCTGACCAATATTTGTAATACCACCTGGTATGGTTTGGTACGGATGGTATTTACTTGTATGATAGGTTATCAGTACATGGACGAGCGTAAACCAGGCGGTATGCATGGTATCAGACTTGTACTAGGCAGTAGAAGCCATATACCATCCCGTACTGCCTTGTTTAGGGTGGACATGCTCTGTACTGAGCAGTTCTTGTTTTTTATCTTTTTTATATTTTTTTCAAAACCTAGTTTGTATCAACATAACATTCGGTCCATTGGTATGGACTGATATTGTACCTATCCGAGCTTTGGCTGATACAGTGCCAGTAGATGAAATTGTGAACCTTGCCTCACTATTCTCAAGAAGCAGAATTGTTTTTTCTTGACTAATGATTCAAGTAATCCATGTGCTTGACAGCAGAGAGGTACTGAAAGGCTTTTGGGCCTTTCTTTTCCCTTTTTATACTAGTTTTTGGGCTAGCTGACAAGGAGCGCTATGCCAATTGACACATGTTGGCATGGTGGAAATGTATTACAGTGGAGAGGTATCAATAGGCTTTATGCCTATCTGTGCTGGAGAGGTTGGCATCTGAGCTAGGCTAATATTTTTGGCCTATACAACTGGCATAGGGATGTGTCAGCTGGCATAAAGTAAAGCTGTGTTACACTAAAAAGGTGTTGGCAGACCTCTGTGCCAAAAAAAGTCAGTACATAGGAATCTCAGTATCTAAATGATTGGCTATCATAAACAATTGTAGTTGTCCAGATCTTCTGGCATTTAAGGAATAATACTTTGTCAAAGAATTCCAGTGTCTCTTTGTACCTCAGTCATTGAAGATAAACAAAGTCAGAACGAGAAGGATTGTCATATAACCTGATGAACTTGCAGCACCATAGAAGAATCATTACCAATGGCATGATTTTAGGTATCTGATGCATCTTCTCTTGCAACAAGGTAGAAATCAAGATCATTTGAACCATTAGCTAGGAGGATTGTTGGTCCACTCATAGGAGAAAACACCCTTCCCCATTTACACAAACCAATATAAGTTGGCATGATTAATATAATGTTTTGCACAGTTATCTAAAATGTGTAATGTTTTGGGTTGTGGTAAGGTTGGGAGTGCGAGGACCAGATGTGCCACTAAGCTCATGGTAAGTCAGAACTTGGAATGTTTCCATGTGTTTTATAGACAAGGTACCTGGCACTCTTCAAAATTGGTTCATAGTACGAGGGGAAAGTGTTTGGTTTCTTATTTTGAGCCATGGTACATATTGAATCAATTATTTGGGTTGCTTTTGATGTTGTATAGTCTTTTGGTATTTATTGACAGCTAGTAAGACCTGAAAGCTATGAATTTATTGACAATTTCTATTGTTCAGTGTTCTTTTGTATTTAGCTTAGAAGATTCTGCAGTAGGAATATATATATGGATTTGTTTGTCAAGAGTTTGCTTTTATTATAGTGGATCCCCAACTTTGACAATCTGAAATATGTATCATTTTGTTCTAATATATAACAGTGTTATGAATTGGTATGCAAAAGCTGTTACACGGTTCTGAAGGGGTAGGGCTATCCTGATATCTATGATTTCACACCACCAATTCATATGGTTAACCTAACATGTAAACTGAATTTTTTTTTTCAACGTGTAACTTTTCAGTCTATGATAAAGATTTATGAACTATTTTCCTAACAAGTTTGAAGATCATGTCTAAAATGAAAATTTGGAATCATCATTTTCATCAGTCATTTCATAATATTTTAAGACATGATGGTTGAAGAAACTATAGTATCTTAGAGATGGAAAAGGACTTCGTATGCAGTGCATATCTCAGCATTAAGAAATAGAGCCAATGCGACTTTTAAAGCCATTAATTGCTAGCTATTTTAAGTCACACATGAAACATTGGCTGCCCATGCTAATTATGACATGTTCCACAAGTGAAGCTATTGCTTGCCTCTCCAACTTTGACATGTATTTTGTAATATTCTTCTGTGCTAAGAAACTGCCTAGTGTTTGAATGATATATATTGGTTGATGGCTCCCAAATGATAGTTTTTGGGTTTAAGCATTTTATGCCATATGTTACAGGCATATTTTATACAAATTATTGTATTAGTAGCATGTTTGGTTTGTTTGTGTTTGATATCATAGTAAATCTGTCAGTCTCTTAATCTGGACTGTGATACACCTAGATGATTACCACATATGCATCAATATGGAAAGATTTTCAACCTTTCTTAAGGAGTGAACCCTATAGTTGGATTTTGGACTACCTTGACAGCATTAGGCGAGTAAGATTGTAACACCCTAGTAGCCATACATGGTGAGATGGGCAATGTTTAGATTAATATATATATGACTTGATGGGTTTACTAATAACATTTTGGCCTTGGCATTTTATGCCTCGTGATTAAGATGTTCCAAACAGGTGATTGGATTATAGGCATTTGGTTTATACATTTTTGCTAATTATCCTACCAGAAATGCTTAATTTTCTCTGTTTGTTTGTTGGTTTTTATTTTCTGTTTTTTCTTATAAACAGATTGTGTCAGTGATATTGGATAATTATGAGGCTCATCAAATAGGCTTAGGAAACAGTAAGCAAGATTTTGAGTGCAATGAACATCAGAATCATTGGGTGGAAGAAGTCGCCAGGGCAGAAGATAATGTCTCATCTTTCCAAGACTCCTGGAAGAAGGTTCTCTCAGTACATCAGATCACAACTATTGAATTTGATGCCACAGTGTGAGAACTTGTGTTGATTTGATTCTCTTTATGGAACATGCCCACTTTCTTCTTCTTAATTCTTACATCTTCGTTTGTAAGCAGGGACTCCACAAAAAGCCCTGCATACTGGTCCAAAGTTTGCTTGCAGAACATGGCTAAACCTGCCAAAGAAGCGACTACTGTAAGGCGTGTTTTGGAGCCTCTTTTCCGTAAACTTGATAGTGGGAAATATTGGTCTCCTGAGAAAGGAATTGCTTGTTCTGTGTTATCTGAAATTCAGCTTCTAATGGAGAATACAGGTGAGCTGTGTTGTTTGTATTCTTCTTTGTTTGTGAGGCTTTTTCTAATTTAGCAATTACCTAAGTCTTCCAAGAATCTAAAATGGCCCGTCTTTTTTCAGGACAAAATAGTGATTTGCTGATATCTACCTTAATCAAGCACATAGATCATAAGAGTATAAGCAAGCAACTTATCACGCAGGTCAATATTATTAATGTAGCTAGGCATCTTACGCAGCAGGCTAAGTTCCAAGGCTCACTATCTATTATGACTTCTATAAGTGAATTGATGAGGCATTTGCGCAAATGCTTGCAATGTTCAATGGAAGTGTCAAATCAGGGTGACCTTGATGTTGAAAAGTGGAACTCTGTCCTTCATTTTTCCTTGGAAGAGTGTCTCGTACAATTAGCAAATAAGGTTCTTTCATCTTCCAAATTCATAGATGAGTTTTGAATTAGATTTCTCAACAAAGATATTTTGGTTGCTCTTTAAGATTTAATCATTGGCAGCCATTAGGCTTTGGGGTTTTTCTCGCATTCTTGATGCACTGGTACTTGATTAACAGGTTGGGGATGTTGGACCTATTATTGGCATCATGGCTGTCCTGCTGGAAAATATTCCTACTGCTGCTACTGTAGCGAGGGCAACAATTTCGTCTGTTTATCGCACTGCTCAGCTAGTTTCTTCAATCCGTAACTTGTCATATCAAAAGAAGGTAACATCTTATTCTTGCTCTTTGTAATTTCCAATGTTATATAGAGAAAAAATGTTGCTATTTCTGTTTTAAGTTTATCACTTTTGCATTTATAATACAGGCTTTTCCAGAAGCTCTATTTCACCAGCTGCTCTTAGCCATGACACACCCTGATCATGAAACAAGAGTCGGTTCCCATCGCATCTTTTCTGCTATTCTTGTGCCCACAATTGTTTGTCCTTGGTCAATTCCAATTATTCCACTTGCTTTTAATGGATATGATCCAGAAGGAACAATTCTGGTAGCTCTCTCAGGTTTTGCTCCTTCAGGAATCATAATGGAGAAGTTCACACACAAGAGTTCCTTTGGGAATGGATCCCTAGATAATACAAAGGAATCAGGTGATGCAGTGAGAAACAGGATGGAGGACAGATCACAAAAGCCTAATGCAAGCTTTAAGCAAAATTTAGTTCACCCGTCTCAGAGTGACAGTCAGAGCACTGTGTTTTCTCACCTATCTGCAGTGAATGATGGAAAAGCCGTCAGCAGATCTGGAGAAGAAGTAGGGCACTCATAGGAACTAATAATAACATTTTACTGTCTCATTTGTTATTTGATGGTTATTCTTACTTCAATATGATTTCTGTGATATATTGCTCTCTTACATAGGAGTTGATCTTTATGCGATTGAGTAGCCACCAAGTGGGTCTTCTGCTTTCATCAATATGGGTCCAGGCAACATCACCAGAAAATACCCCTTCAAATTATGAGGCACTGGCACACACTTACAGTCTAGCTTTATTATTTTCTCGAGCCAAGGTGAGTTTCTCTTGGACAAGTTTCTTATGACTGATGAATAATATTCAATGATTTCTTTTACCATGTCTAAACAATTTGAATAACATCTGTTCGGGGCAAATTGTACTATGCTGTTTGGAAAGTTTTGCATGTGTATACTTCTCAGATGTCTACTGAGCCCAAATAGTTGGGGGACCTCACAGCTTGAATTTTATAGTACCTTAGACCTGGCATTCTTAATGTTCACTGAATTCATTGTCACCTTCATTGTTTTATAGTCCTTATTTCTGCTATCTATCTACCTGAGCACTTAGACTCAGGTCAGCAGTCCAATATGCAGATGGGGGCATGACACCAGGATATAGCTGTATCCTTCAAGCATAACCAACTTAGTTTTTGATCAAATAGTGTGCCATCCTAGCAATGATCAACAATATGAGCATATATCAAATTAAGAATTTATGATGGTACCGAGATGTAGGGGAAGAGGCGGAGGAGCAAGATGAGGAGAGCAATACTTGGGCAGTGGCTGCGGATGGTGGTGGGTGGGAGGCTGGCATTTAGAGAGAGAGGGGATTTAACTCTAAATAAAAAGAAGAGCCTAAGCTAGATTGGAGTTGGACCACCCAAAGCTAGCTGGTTCAATGTCAGACTAAACACTGCCAGATATGGACAGGTTCAGACAGTATTTAGAACCCTACCTCATATCCTTCCTTGATCTTAAGGTTCCTGTAACTCTATAAGCACTTGATGCTTTGCTCAATCCGTGTCCCATTTTTTGGTCAGACCAGTAAATGACCGATCAGTACAGACTGGTCCAATTGGTTTTTTAATCCTTGTCTTAAATATCTTTTAAACATATCAGTGATCTCTAAGTTCCTGTAAGCACTTGATGCCAATGTAATTTAATGAAGGACAAGTTGTTTATAGGTCCTATGTCTTGTCTAGTTCCAGGTAAAGTCAGATACCTTTTTTTCTTTTACTTTTGTAGAATGTGATTTGTGGTGGTTATTGTCCATGCATTTAGAATAATAGACTTGCTTTTATGTAATTTAGTTGTTGGTGCACTAGTTTGAAAATTTAGTTGTCCTTTTAGATGGGATATTGTGGAATTCCAAGAATCATAAGAAGGGAAATGTTGTTCCATGAATACTCATTATTACAAGGTCATATTAGTCGGGCTTCAATCGAAAAATATTATATACAAGGGTCCTTGAAGATAATTTAACAACATTTATTTTGATAAATGAAGGTTTCATTAGGCCTTGATACTTTTCTCTTCTCTAAGTTATTTCTGCTTTCTTCTTTCTCTTGTTATTCTCCTTTTTTCTTCAGACTACTATTGCATCATTTTCTGTTGGAAAATAAATTATAAGATCACTACTTTTCTTTCCATATTTTTGTTATTTTTCATAAATAACCACTTATCTTTCATGTTTTTGCTTTTTAGCAGTGTATCTTGTTAGTTTATATCAAATTAGATCTTCCATTTATTAGTTCTGGCACTATACACTGTATCTTGCCTTTCAATATTATTCTCAAATAAAATTGCAAACGTTGTAGTATGTTTAATCACGGTTTGCAATTTCAATCCGTACTGATGTACCGACCAATGGTCGGTATAGTACGTACTGAGGCATACTGACGGTATGTCCAAAAACATCAAAAATAACTTCAAAAATATCTAAAAATAGAAAGAAAAAAAAAGTTATGTTAAAGTTTTAAGTTGGAAATACATATAAATTTAGTATAATTTTAGCGAAAATAATCTAAATTAGGAAAGAATAGTGACTGTTACTGCTCGGTACAGACCCCGTATCACTCGATACGGGGTCAGGTTATGGTACTGCCTGGTAGAGGGTGGTTCGTGTACCGATCCTCTGTCAGACTGCAAACCTTGTGTTTAGTAAGGATCTACAAGAGATAGGAAATGGATCTTTGCCATTGTTTGCTGGACTCCCTGTGGGCAACAACTAGTAAGAGACTGTCATTCAAAGGGGTCTGACCAATGGCTGGTCAGATCACACAGAGAGACAGTTCATGTGAATTAGTTATGCATTGTCATTCACCTGCTAGTGTACTTGAGAGGAAAACTGAAGAGAAGTCATCTAATGAATAATAGGTATCTTAAGTCTTAAAAAGGCAGGACGTTTTCAAAATGCTCAGAAACTAAGGAGTTTTAGTTGATATGACTGAGTTTTTGACTGAACAGGCTGGTCTGCCCCTATTAGCAGGCCTACATTAGTGGAGGTATGCCTGGTTCACACCAAAATACAATTCCTTGTTTTTGAACATTATAGATAAATGGTTTTTATTGTTTGACAAGCTGAAGCACTGACCAACTGTCTTTTATACTTCATTGATTTGTGTTATTATTCTTTTGAAATTTCATTACTTATTTTCAAATGTGAGTCATGACTTGGAAAAGAGGAAACTTCAGATGTTGGATACTCAATGAAATCAATTTTGTGTTACATCTTTCAACCAATTACTATGTAATATCAACACTCCTGTTCTAAGAACATTTATACTGTTATCATCTTACTCCTTGTTTTCCAGTGATTAGACTTTTTTTTTTCCATATTTGCTTAACACTTCCATGTACTCTTGTCAGAACTCGAGCCATGTGGCCCTGGTCCGTTGTTTTCAGTTAGCATTCTCTCTGAGGAAGATGGCTGTAGACCATGAAAGTGAGTTCCTTGATCACCATGCTACTTGCTAGTTTCCAGTATGATCACTATGCTTTTGGTGATGCAGTGCATATTAGGTTTTTCATGCTAGTTGGAATTGTAGCTTATTCATTACTAGTGAATCTCATTTTCACATGTTTATGGTCGATTCACTTATTTTTGTTGGGAAAAAAATTATATGAACATTTTTTGTCTTGTCAAGAGTCATCCTTCTGATGAGGAATCATGTAAATATTGGCTGCTTCAAGTTGAGAAAATGGTACCCATATCATGTGTCCACATATTCAAACTTTGTGAATATCTGGATATGTTTTGGTGGTTACCTTGATCACCCATCCTTATCATTGACAGGATACAAAATTTAAACATATAAAGATTTCAAAGATAGGATGAAGTCGAGATTTCATCTTATGTGGGTTGATGGATATATGCTCATAAATATCATCCAATACTATATACAAGATAGGAATGTATTTATTCCTTAATGAATTTCAAACTATAGAGGCATTTAACATTGTAGCAGTCCTTTTTTTTATATATGCTAGGACAATACAAAAGAACAGTCAACATAAATTTGTGGCTTTATGGTGCACTTGGTCATTAATTGCTCATACTTATGCTGCCTTCCTGGTTGGTATGTACTATGGCATTTGCTTCTAGGTTAATGTCAGTACACTGTCAAGTACAGGGCACAAATAACTTGATTTGCAACTAGGGCATGATGAGGCACAGGCAACAAGTGTATGCCAGTTCATTATAATGGATTCGTGTTGCAACAAGATAATAGATGCTTGATTGTGTGCTAACTTGTATCATCTCAAACTTTGCATTATTGCTGTATCATTGTGTGTGAAATTGACTCAATTATGTTGTTATTGATGGCTGCATTGCTAGACCATGCAAGTCAAGTAGGTCAAAATTTGAATGTCTTTGCTCTGTAGTAGGTGGGCTTTGATGCATGAACTGTCAAATTCTCTCATGCAGTCAGTCCTGAGCTCAGATAAAGGAGGAAGAATGCGTAGCTAACTAGCGATCAGCATACAACTTTTTTTAAAAAAAAATTATTTAATGGATCTATAGGGGAAAGGATTCATGTGGCCAATTCCAAATAGTTGAAACCTACAACTTGTTAAGTATTATGCAGATTTATTCCAATATAATTTAGGTTTGGTTTGAGTAAGTCATTAAGATATTAGGACTCAGGTTTTGAAAGAAATAGTTTCATTTTGGATTGTTTCTTCTAGGACTGTGAATTAAACTAAGAATGAAAAGTTTTAGCCCATCCGTTAGTTTAGTTTGGCTTTGAATCCTTTCATAAATATGACGGATTGTTCAGCTATATGTCTTGCTACTGCCATAGTGCCTTTCTTCTTTATCGAGCTTCTTTGGTTTCACCATTTGTTCTCTTCTCCTTGCCTTTACTACTGACAATTACTTGGGTTTTGTAACAGTGTCTAAAGGTTCTCTTTCCTCTTCTTCACTAGTGTAGTTTCTAGTTCTCTCAAACTCTTTACCATATCTGTGTAAGATGCCTTTCTCTTGCTGTATTGATTTGAAATGTCATTAGATCTTGTTCTATTCTTATAATTTACAGCAAGAGAGCTGAAACTTTCTTTGGTTTTTGGAATTCCACTTGCAAATTTCATACTGAAAGGTCTCTTTTGGTTATATTCATGTCATCTTATATCTATTATATGTTTTTATTGTTTCTGATATTTTATTTTAACTTGTGGTTTGGTGACATCTGTATTCACTTGCAGCATTCTTGATAATCCACCAATCTATTTGGTATCTAATGGATTTGTAGGATTTTGGGTCTTTAGTTGCATTTGTACTTGCTGCTTTTAGCCTGTTTGTAGGTAAACAAATGTTTGTTAATGGGGTATATGTTGCAGATAAAATTCCAGATAACCCAATTGCTGGCAAACAAATTGTTTCTTCATAATGCATATGTGAAGGAAAAATCCTTGAAGGTGTTTGCTTTTGTAGGTTGAAAAGATGGATAAGTTGGGAGTGATGAACAGAGCTAGCATGGTTTAGTAACAACAAAATGTTTTAGATATTAGCATAGTTTTTTCCTATTGAAAGGACCTACAAGGAATTTGTTGTTCTGAATTCTGATGAACATGCAAAATAAATCTGGAAATGATTATCAATATATGAAGGAAAGTGATGTATGGTACTTTTGAAAATAACTTCTAATTAATTTTTGAGTTACACAAAGGCTAAAGACAGTGGTTATTGTTGGAGTAGGTATCAGTGGAGTAACAGCTTGTGAATCAAGTTGGACCTGTACTATCATTAAGGCTGAACAGATATGGAAGTCTCGTGTCATGCACTGGATTGTGGTTGGGATGCAAGAATCATCGAGTCATAGGAATTAAGTTTCAGATGATACACATGTCTTTTTAGATAGTATATAATAACTAAGTATTTCTAGCAAGGGAAAGCCTTTTTAACATTATTTTGTTAGTTTAGTTAGGACAAAGTTTTAATCAATATATTTATTGTTCTTTTCTTGAACCAGTTTGGCATGACATGACATAGCAAGACAAGCAGCATATGTATATCGGTTTCTTGATTTACATGGCACCTTAGAACATTATCATGTCCAACAATAGCTAGAGCATATTAAAAAGATTAACTATGATCCTTTTTGTGGCTTTCTACCAGAATGAGCTTTGGTTATATACCAGGTAGTTAAGTTGTTTATCTAACTTTTACACACTGACTTCTGCTTTGTTCTTTTCTCAAACTTCTTGTTCATGCAACTACCACAGCGTTGATTTTTTTTCCTTTTGCTTTGAGTTGTATAAATCAGTGTTTCATAGTCCGTCAGTGTTCATACAATAAATATCTTTGATTTTTGTGGCCCATGGCATGGAATATCTGGTGATTTTTACCCGAAAACAATTTAAACATCGGGGAAATTGTACAGCAAGTCTTAAAGAGAAGTATTAGTTGTATTATGTTCTTGTTTACTTGTGCACAGTATGCTAGTTATATCTAGAAAACAAAACTAGTACATGCAGTTTGTCGAGGAAAGATGGAGTCTTAGTCTAAGAGGAGTTCTTATCATTTTCTTCATCTTGATTTAACATTATATGCTTGCCACACAAATGAGCATTCAACATCAGGAAATTCCTGTGTATTGAATGCCCATGATTATTGTGATGCTGAGTATTCTGCAACATTTTTTTCCATGTCATGTTTGAATCTCTTCATTCTTCTGCAGAAAAATGCTTTTTATATTTTGTGTACCCCATGTGGTAGGACTTTTGATATCCACATCATGAAAGTGCCTACAAGCCATATCTTTTGTGGTTCTAACCTATCACTAGTATTGAAGACTCTTTGCAGCCTTCTCGTAGAAGATGTTTGTATACCTTGGCATCCTCCATGCTTATATTTTCTGCGAAGGCCAGTGATCTGCCAGAAGTAGTTACTTCTGTTAAATTGATGGGTCGGATGGTACGTAATTTTGTAACATTTATGCACTAAATATGTATATATTCTGCAGGATAGGATCTGGTATGTTTTTACTATTTTCTCTCTCTGTTTGGAATCCAAATGTGTAATCATGTTACAGGTAGATCCACACCTTCATCTAATTGAAGATAGCTGGCTGCAAGCAACCTATTTAGGATCTTCCAGTTATTTTTATGGCTCTGAGGAAGATGATGTTGCTGCAATGGAGTTCCTTGAGAAATTAGAAAAGGATGATGAGCAACTAAAACAATCTGTCATTTCCCACATAATGAAGAAATTTGAGAGGCTACCTGAGGTAAATCCATGTATATGCACATGCTATCAGCTTGTTGACAAATTCTTATTCACTGAACTTTTACTTACAAATGTGTTCCATTTCAAGTCAATGAAATTGATAGGAAAATAAAAGTTTATTTAATGAAATTGCAGGAAAAACTGCTTTCTTTAAGAGAGCAGCTCTTGCAAGAATTTTCACCAGATGATGCTCTGCCACTTGGTGCACCATTGTTCATGGAGACACCTTACCAATGTTCACCTCTTGCACAAAAGGGATGTCAATCATGTGATGAGGTACCATTTCTCCGATTCAGTTGTTGATCAGAAGTTGCATTATTTTCTTGCATCTTATCTCTGGATGGTCTTTTCTGTACAGGTCATGACTCCTACGTTTTTGGAGGATGGAGACAACTTGTCAGAAGCATTTAGAAGTCAATCGGATCGAAAGATGTCGGAGTCTATGAATAATTTTGATGTCTTAAGTGTTAATCAATTAATTGAATCGGTATGTATAACTTTCTAAATCTAGCATGAGCAATATATTAATCATATTATAATGAACAATAATTTGCCCAGACTCAATTAGGTCAGCTAAGATTTTAAGGCCAATGTGCCTTCTGTGTAAACTTTTAGCAGAACTACATGAGGTTTAGCTGTATCAACCGTGATGCTATTAGTGACTAGGTTCTGACACGTGATCATAATATGCATAACCTCCAAGAATCAAGACTGCCATGTAAATGGCCATCTAGTTCAGTCTACTTTAGTTTCTTCTCTTGTTCGTCTTTTCTTACATGCTTGATACTAATTAGAACCTAAATCACACTTGGCATATCGATCATGTTTCTAACATGATGGGGCTTGCATAAAATATCATTCGGATATCATAAAAAGTTCAATAAATATCATCACTCAAGTATTATGAACTTTCTGCTTAATATAATTCTAAAAGGTTAATGTTGCAGATAATTGTTCTGATTATGTTTTTGTTTACCTAAGATTGACAAGTGACTCGGGAGTTTCTTCTGCTTATTTGTTCCAAGAGACTGAGAAACTCTTAACAGTGACTTACAGCTTGGAAAATGCCATTCTCATTGTCTACTGAAACGTACTTATGATTATTCTCCAAGTTCCGAGCAGTCAGGATCTCTATTCTTGTTGCAGGTTATCGAAACAGCACGACAAGTTGCTAGTTTGCCAACTTCGACAATCCCAGTACCTTATGACCAAATGAAAAGCCAATGTGAAGCCCTTGTGATCGGGAAACAGCAGAAGATGTCTGTGCTCCAAAGCTTCAAGCATCAGCAAGTAGACTGGAGAGTTGTGCCCGAAGAGAATTTTGTTGATTCAGTGGATGCTCACCAGGCAAGTTTACCTAAATATTTCAGATTAGCTTGCTCGTCGCTTAGTGGTTAAATGACAACAATATTGTCTCTGCATCTCTCGTGCTGTTGTACCAGACACCGCATTTTCCGGAAGCAGTGTTGAGCTTGGATGAGAAGGAGCACGTACGACGTAGCAATTCACTGTCAAGTGAGTCTGAGCAGTCATTCAGGCTGCCACCTGCAAGCCCATACGACAAATTCCTGAAAGCTGCTGGCTGTTGAGCAGATCCACCAATGTTCGTGGGTCGTGATTAGTCTGATCTATAGTGATGTTAAAGGTTTTCATACCATCTTTTCTTCAATTTTTTTTCTCTCAAATTCTGCAACTGTAAAGAAGAGATGCGTGTGACAAAGTGTATATTTTTTTCCCTTTATTCGAATAAAATGTTATTCTTAAAAGCTACACATCATTTCTGCATCCTCAGTGTTGCAGTGCACAAATCTAATGATTCACTTCATTGATACAAAAACCAGTGAAGGGTTCAGGTGATATTATGTTTGCTATATATCGGTATTCATTTCCAAATATTTTGCAATCTGAAGTTAATTAGATAAAAGTAGTTATTTGAATGATGTTCTTCTTGGTGTGTCTTTCTTCCTTCTTTTCAAGAGTGCTTTGGAATATCCCTCTCTGAGAAAAGCATGTTCAACATGTTTGAGATATTGCCTCAATCATTTGTCTTGTTTGCAATCGATATCTATAGCTATTTTCCATGAAATCAAATCCAGCAATTACTGATAACATATCGAAGGCTCAGATTAGCAGCAGTATGGATGAAGAACACAAGCCACTTAATAACATCATTGAGCTCTGGTGGACTTAGAAAGTGCAGAAGAGAGGTAAGACGGTCAACGTTGTATCTTGCAATGAATGGAAACATTAAGCCTTCTTTGTTAGTACTATATTTACACACACACAAATATGATAGCAGCTGTGTTGACACAGAGGTATAGTATTAAACATGAAAAATATATTTATAAACATGATGAAAAATAAGATAGAAAGCTTTTGTGAGCACTGGTGGAGCAAGAGCCATGCTATTTGTAATATGAAATATTGATCAACATAATATAGCTTTTTTTTAAATTTCTTTGACATATTTCAAGAAAGAAAAAATAAATAGTTTTTGGAAGAGAGACATCTAGCATAGTGTATATTGGATCTCCATTAAGACAAATCACCATGATATTGCATACTCCAATTGTAACATTTCATGATCGTTAGCAAGTGGGTTAAGATTAAGATTCATTTATAAGAGTTTTATAGGGGTAATGGTCAAAATTATAGCTAAAACGGGTCAACAATTAAATCCAGGAACCGGCGGTCCGGTTGGGATTTATAACTATGGTCAAAATTCCTCTTTGTAAATTTGATTTAGTCAATGGACAAACTGAACACAACAACAGATGATAAAACTCGGTCAAAATGTTGACCAGTGGATTGCCATATCAACGGTCATATTAACAACCTTTTGACTCCTCTTCTTGTTCCTCCTCTTCGGAATTGGCGGGAACGGCTTCCTCCCGCCAAACCCGGGAAACCAACCAAAAGCGTCGGCCCTCGCCCTCTTCCCCTCCTCCTCCCTCCTTTGAGAGGTGGAGAGCGGGAGGCGAGAGAGGAGGGAGGCGAATGGGAGGTTGCTACTCTGCTCCATCTTCTAACGACTCCTTCGTCGACCGGAAGAAGAAACCGAGCCTCCACTGCCTACCCTCCTCCTACACCGACGACGACGATGACGACGACGAGAGGGACCTCGACACCCGTCCGTCCTCACCGCTCTCCATCCTCGACGGCCTTCCTGCCGTCGACTTCCTGCAGCGTTACTGCCTGGGGGCCGAGCTGGGGCGGGGCGAGTTCGGCGTGACCCGGCGCTGCACCGACAACGAGACCGGCGAAGCCTTGGCGTGCAAGATCATCTCCAAGAGGAAGATCAGGAGCATGGAGGACATGGTCGACGTGCGGCGGGAGGTGGAGATCATGAAGACCCTGTCGGAGCACCCCAACATCGTGAGCCTGAGAGAGGCCTACGAGGACGGCGAGTCTGTTTACCTCATCATGGAGGTCTGCGAGGGCGGTGAACTCTTCGATAGAATCGTGGCCAAGGGCCACTACTCGGAGCGTGCCGCAGCAAACGTTGCTAAGACGATCGTCGAGGTTGTTCAGGTAACAGAGCTGCCAAGTTTTCCTAGCTATATTCAACATCAAACTTGTTTGAGATGCGTTAAGTTCATTTGATTCCTCCAAGAAATGATACTGAAATCCTCTTCGGTATCATTTGCTCAATCCTATATAAAATGAAACCTGCTGGATAACGTTAAGAGAGTACAAAAGTTTGGCTTTCAGATTCCTTTTCAAGTTGAATGAACTACTCTTCTGGTAATTCGAGCTCGAGTTCCTGAATGGTTCAAGTTAACTGCGCCATTGCACATTAAGAATTCAGTTTTTGATCTCTGGTACTGCTTTGATCAGCATTTATTTTTAGTTAAGTAACTTCTCCTGCAGCTGTGCCATAAGCATGGGGTGATCCATCGAGACTTGAAGCCTGAAAACTTCCTGTTTGCGAACAATTCAGAAGACTCACCCTTAAAGGCGATCGACTTTGGCCTCTCTGTGTTCTTCAAACCTGGTAAGGCATAGTTTCCAGTATGATGGCTACCTTGATCAGAAAAATATAGTGTTATTAGCCTTTTGCTGTATGCATAATTCCAAGTTAACTTGCTGCTATAGGTCAGCGATTCACCGAAGTTGTTGGAAGTCCATATTACATAGCACCTGAAGTCCTCAAAAGAAGCTATGGACCAGAGGTAGATGTATGGAGTGCGGGGGTTATTCTTTACATTTTGTTGTGTGGAGTTCCACCCTTTTGGGCAGGTAAACATGGATATATATTACACCGTCAAAATTGTTTAACTGATACATATACTTGAATTAACAGAACCGAGCATATCATGAGGACTGATTTAAAATCTACAACCGGCATTTGCTGTTGATTTTTGCAGAAAATGATGAAGGCATCATCCAGTCAATTCTTAACTCTTCTATAGATTTTGAAAGAGAACCTTGGCCAAAGATATCCAGAAATGCGAAGGATCTCGTGCAGCGAATGCTAGATCCTAATCCATCAACCAGATTGACAGCTCAGCAAGTTCTTGGTATGGATTTTTTTTTCCCCTTTTCATCTCAAATAAATTTTAGGAAAGCATGGTTCTACTTAGAGAAGACTACATTTCTGGGGAATCTCTCTAACTATCAAAAGGAATTCATGTAATCTTTGTTTGCATGTTTTACCATCATAATCATTTCGCAGAAATCTGATTCTGCAAACTTGAAGGTTGTCAAATCACAATTCACAAATGGCAAGAATTGCACAGCTTTGTGATGTATGGAAATTTTACATGATGGAGTATCAACTAATTTTTGCTCTTGATTTTGCAAAAAAAAGATCATCCTTGGCTTCAGCATGCTAACAAGGCTCCCAATGTCTCACTCGGAGAAACTGTGAGAGCAAGGCTCCAGCAATTCTCGGTTATGAACAGGTTTAAGAAGAAAGCCTTGAGAGTAAGTGCAAACATTTTAAGGACTTTGCTACTGATCTCAAGCAATATTCTTTTTGCTGCTGAAAAGATTTGACATGTCATACATATGATGTTCCATAGGTGGTAGCTGAGCAATTGCCAATAGAAGAAGCAGCAAATATTAAGAAGATTTTTTATATGATGGACAAGGACAAGAATGGCACTCTAACCCTTGAAGAACTAAAAGAGGGTTTGCACATAATTGGGAATCCTGTTCCAGAACCAGACGTTAAGATGTTACTAGAAGCGGTAAGCATTCTTGGCGATTGACATCCAATTTGCATCATGAGTTTGCTATCTCTGATGCTCAAGTTTATTCTACTATAATTAGATTTATGCATTTATTATTCAATGAAGTGACCAGCAGGAGAAAAAAAGAAGATTCGATGAATACTGATGAAACTAGACACATTTGAACTACTTAACAGCTGAGTTACTATATTAGGGATCTAAACTGTCCATCATGCATCTGAAATTGCCCTTGTTTTTAATCAAAATCCATCATTCATTTTTTCACTAAAGTAGAGCTAGCCTTCATATTCAAAAGTTTGCTTTAATTTGTCGGTATTTTGACACAACCTAGTCTCATAAGTAGAATGACAGCATTATCATGATATTTTTAATATCAAGATATTTATTACTATAAATCAGGTTATGAATTATGCTTTCAGCAACATACATGAGAGTGAACAATCTCCCCTACCGCTCATCCTAAGGCCCGATGTATAGCCCAGAATAAGCCCAACTAAATATCGTAGACTCATCTAGCCATCACAACAATCTTCCACTTATGCTGCGGAACTAACCTGGTTGTAACAAATTTAATGGTTATTATATAAATCTGTCAAACGATAGTAGTAGTTGCTGACATTTTCTTTTTGTTTTTGGCACATAACTAGGGGTTAAGATGCTATTTGATAATACAGCTTAGAGAATCTGGATGCCATATGTATTCCTTTCCATGCCTGTCTGTGAATACAATCATTGCATAAATAGTTACAAGCATTTGTTCATAAATGTAAATAAGATTATGGAAAGCTTTCTTGCAGCAAGCATCTAATGGCTAGATCAACAGTCTGAAAACTGGTACTGATCTTTGTTTCTGCAATTTCCACTTTCTTGATTGATATTTATAAAGAAATCCTATGTTTTGTTCTTTGCAATAATAAAATTGCATAATTTTATTGCTGATATCTTTTAAGCTCATATATATACATCACTAGGTTTCGTTAAGCTGTTTGAGTGGTTCTGTTGTTGGTTCTTTAAATTTGTTGTTTGCAAATCTTAATTCCTGACACTTATCCAATTGCAAAGTCTTTCTACATGTGTTGCCTTCACTAGTATCACTGTCCATCATGCCTCTTTTTCATCTAAAATTATGTTAAACAAGTTAATCTAGTTGGTATTGGAACTTTTTTGCATTCCCAGGCTGATGTTGATGGAAATGGCACCCTAGACTGTGAGGAGTTCATGACTGTCTCTGTTCATCTTAAAAAGATCAGCAGTGAGGAGCAATTAACAAAAGCATTCAATTATTTTGACAAAGATGGGAGTGGTTATATTGAGATGGATGAGTTAAGAGAAGCTTTAGTTGAGGGTGATGCACCTACTGAGCAAGTGATATGGGAAATCATCTCCGATGTTGACACAGACAAGGTTAGAGATATCTTCATATCCATCTGCTGCAAATCTTATAAGTATGGTAACAATCCTTTTGCACACAACAACTAGTAATCCAGAAGTGAACAAAAAGAACAGTAAGAAAAAATATCCAAATGATACTTATAAACATGCAAAAAAAGCATAATATTCTGCTTATAAAGATTTATCTTTCATGTACTCACTAATTTTGTGTGAAAAATGGTTCAGGATGGACGAATTAGCTACAAAGAGTTTGAGTTAATGATGAAATCTGGATCAGACTGGAGGAATGGATCGCGACAGTACTCGAGACAATTGTTTAACAATCTAACTAAGAAGTTGTTCAAAGATAGCTCATTGAAGGAAAATTAAGTCCTGTATTTGAGCACAGTCTCTCTCTGATATCATCTTGCAATGTGGACATGTCTGTGTCAAGTTTTTCATCTTTCATGAGGATGCAGAGGTGTGATTTTCAACTATCTAAGACTGCAAACACCAGTTTTTATTCATAGCATGCTTTATTATAATCAATTCTTGATATAAATTTACAAGAAGCTGTCAAAATATGAATATTGACATTGATAATATAATAGTGAGACTTCAAAAACAAACAACTGGGTGTTTAAGGAACAGAAAGCTTTCATGTACTGAGATTGCAGAGACTCTCTGAAATGAAGGATGCCGTGCTGCCTATATTCCATAAAACCTATGTGATTTCCCTGTGATTCACAAAAGCCCCTTACCGGGATTTCTCTTGTATATGTCGGATAACCTTGAACTGTTTGACTGTGTTCCGCTGCACCATATTGCCTCTTGGTGATGTCTCTATTGTACTTTGATCTTTGTGTGATAAAATCGAAATGTGATCTCTCCTTGTGTGGCCTTTGCCAATACATCACAGGGCCTTCATCACCTCTGATTGTTTTTGCTTCTTTGATAATCGATCTTAGTCCACTCACTGTCAAGTCACATGAACGAAGTGCAACTCTTGGATAGTTTGTCACATAGCAGTTCTTGAAGTCTACTGACTTCACTAAAAGTTGGTACATCATTATTTAGATCCTGGGCCTTTGTCCCAGTCATAATCTCTACTGAATATAGCTTACTTTATGGCAACTCAAATGGTAGTGCTATGATATATTCTTCAAAAGTGCCCATCTTCACATTCTCTTGCCCTGCACTAAGGCCTTTTTAACTCTAACTTCACCTTCGTAAATTGAATCACCTTAGTCCCTCCATCAATTGTCTTACTGAGATAAAATGCATATGCCTCAAAGCTCTTTTCGACTTTGGCATCATGTAAGATTAGTCCGCTCTATCAAAATGTAGAACCTATGGAAGGACATGATCCTACTATTGCCTCTACAATAGTTCATGCCCTTAACCTATGTCTAAGGAAAACTTCACACCTCCGCTTCATATTTTGTCTTTCATGTTGACTCTCTTCATGCGACTTCAGTACTTTATCAAGTTTCACCTAAGTTACTCTGCTCTTTAATTAACAATGAGATGATGGTAGACTTCGCACCCACCATTCCATAAGTCAATCTTCTATTGAGTTCGATCATTACATCAGCTCTAAGTGTACTTTCGTTTTAGTGTTTTCTTCAATCACTCTCCCACTTAAACTAGAAATATATCCATTAATGCATTATCTCATATGAGATTATACAACAACTCATTATCACTTGCTCAATCCATTAAGCTTTTTGAAGCTTCCAACTTGAGCTATCTTTCTCAGCATATGTAATCTATTGCACATGAATCTCTCTTTAGATAATTAAAACTTTTTCCTCTGGATATTATCCTATTATAGCAACTTTTCTTTTTGCATTTCTCCTTTTGAAAGTTTCGAAGACTACCATCTCCTTAGATTACTTTGTCTTGCTAAATAAACTGTGCATTATTCTGCCACTATAAGTGCACTTGCAAAATTATGACTCTTTACCAATATAGCTCTTGTTGTGCCCCTCAAGACTAATAACATGTTGAACTAGCTACACACTTCAATCTCATATGGATGTATTCTTCTTATGTTAAAAAAAAAAAATTCTTTATACTCCATAGTGTCAAATTTTGATTACCTTAAGATGGCCATAGGTTATCTGTCACTACAAGCCTTTCATTAATGACGAATTCTTCAAGTTAGCAATTCCTCTCGCCTATACGAGCCTTGCTCAACTCTTTCGATCACTAAACAACCTATCTCTCCTTACACAATATCATCCTTCATGAAGTGCCCTTGCTTGTTTTGAGCATCATCAAGTTTGGTTGCTAACATTAAGCCATAGCTAAAACTCAATCATCACAACCTTCATGTGTTGTGTTCCTCCTAGCTCACTAATCCTCATGGTATCTCTCATGCGAAGAGTTGTATATTTATTTGAATATTAATTTTGAATGCCCTCTCCTTTAAACAGCTCCTTCCTCGACATCTCTATGTATATTTTCCTCGAACGATCACACGTGTGTTGGCTATCCTTAATATAGCCTCGCTAGGTCTTTTATATTTGCATGCCAAGTATTACTAAGTATGCTTGTTCCACTCTAATACCATATGTTACAAACTTAGTTAGATTTGTCTAGATAGAACGATACCCTTGCATGTCTATTTACAAAAGATTGGTCTCCTCATAACCTCTTAGAGTTTCATAAGGACTTACAAAAAAGAAGATGGATTAGAAAAAATGTTATACTCAAGATTTAATAGACAATGCAAATTATAAGTGTAAACTTTATAAGTTTTGAACAATTATGTAACAAAGGGTCTAAGGTAGTCCACCATTATCACACACTTAGTTGGAATTGCCTAAATAGTGTGACACCCTTGCGGCAAAGTCATGGACTTCGCTGGAGTTGCCTAAGTCGCGAAGCACCCTTATGCCACCTTCATTCAGACTTAGTTAGGCTTGCCTAAGTTTCAAAGTACCCTTACGACATATGCGTCCACTAAGGGTCAACCAAGTTGTAATCTCATATAGGTCTTGTAGGACCTGTAAAACAGAAAGTTGATTAGCTTTGAAATGAGCAACGGATAAGTCCCGACGTCTCACGAAGAGGGAAGATTTACAAGCAATTCAGCGAACATTTAGAGTGTATAAAAGAAGAGAGAGAAAGGAAGAAAACAAGAACTTTAGAAGGGTGAATGAGTAGCTGCAAATACACAAACAACTACTCCCCGGGTGTCGGGCGTGAAAGCAAGTTTCCGTCAAGTTGACGTGTAAACTTGTGAATATGTTCAATGCTCGACACTACCCCAAAGCCCCATCCAGCTCAGTGCCACTTAGGGGGTTCTAGGGTGCTAAGATAGCTGATATTTCGTAAACACTTGCGGTCTGCAAAAAACAGGCCTCAACACGCAAAAACGAAGGCTTTTTGGGAAGTTTTGCTCGGTGCGACGAGCGATCATACTATAGTGCTGCAAACTGATGTTTCTTATATTTTTACAAGCAAAACACATCAAAACTATGATAAAACAGGCTGCCAAGGATATGCACAAGCATGCAAAAGTGACGAACGATTCGTTGAACGAAATTGCTGTGGATGTGTGACGACCGTTCGTATCATCATGGCCAAAAGTCCTTATAAGTTCTCATATGATACTACTGTGAAATAATATAGTAAATCAACCTAGACAATACCCCAAAGGCCTATATAATTATGTATCACCGAAGTAGCTCCAGGACGTTGTACTAATTGACACTTTACACTACTCTGTGGAGTATAAAAACACCAAAATTAATACATTGATAATCTATTCAATAATCTCATACAATCTATGTGCACTAGATTAAAATGATTATATAAGCCAATCAAAATGGTCATATAAGTCAATCTTATACAATGTGTAATAGACTGAAACGGTTATATATAAGTCAATCAAAATGAGATTATCAAGTCTACTATAAATTTTCTATAAATTATATAAAATATGAACAAAATCAAAATATATAAAATTATAAAATTATTATATCAAACACCCCGTATATGAATAAATTATATATTCAATAATAAATAAATGAGGCCCTTCCTTGTCTCTCCTTAGAGTATTTAATAATAAGAATAAATTATGTGTTCAACCACTTGAAGATGTGATGCTATCACGATGTTAACTGGTTTATCTTTGAGCCGAGAAGCTTTTCTTGCACAGACTGCTTCAAGTTGCCCTGGTTTGGGACAAGAAGGATGCCACATTCCTTTATCACAGGAAATTGTTCCCCCCCACACATCAACAGTGCTCAAGTGTGTGTTCTCCTCAGAATGTTCAGCATCCTTCCCTTGATTTCAGCACCTTGTCTTGCTCCTAAAGATGGTCCATCTGATGCCATTTTTATTAGTCTGGTCCCTGCTGCCTGCTGAGCTTTCTCCATCATGGGTGAGAGAGAGAGAGAGAGAGAGAGAGAGAGAGAGAGAGAGAGAAAGCAAATGTGTGCTCAATGATAATCACAAGAAAAGGCCTGCAGAAAGCATTTCTTGTTCATCCACTTCTTTTCGACTGTGGTCCACTTGACGAAAACCTTGAGAAGATTCTCTCTAATCTTCCTCTCGGATATTTGGAGTTTTGCAGGAACTAGGGTTTGGACCACAGCTTCTTGCCACCTTCAAACATCTCCTCTGTGGTTGCTAGTGTTGAAAATCTAGATAGGAAGAAGGGATAGAGATTTCAAACAGAGGAAGAGTAGGAGAAGAGTAACTTTCTATTTTTCTCTCAAAATACTCTTTACAATTTCACAAACTCTATTCTTTCATGAACCAACATATGGGGTTTATATAGTCCCCAAAGATACATCATATTTATTGTATTCAGAATGAATACAATAACCAGATGGTCATTTTGACTTGTCCTTCCATGACATCTAATCTATCTTTTCTTCTTCTTGAGAGAATGAATCTCCTTTGCATGAACCTTTTCTTGAATTAATTAGTCTCTATTGGAATAAGTTTATTTCAACATTATCCCCTTAAACTTGTTCCATCTGTCATCCCAAGTTTCCTTGAAGTTGTTGAAATATATACCTCTTCTTGAACTCCATTGAGAAATGCTTGATTTGACATCCATTTGTAAAATTTTCCATTTCATTTGAAGTGCTAGGGAGATAAGTAATCTTATCTGTTTCCAATCGAGCAAGCGGTGCAAATACTTCTTCGTAGTCAATCCCATATTGTTGTTTGTATCCTTCGCAACCAATCGTGCTTTGTATTTCTATCTTCCTTGTGCATTTCTTTTTGTTTTGAAGATCCACTTAACACCGATCGCTTGGTGGTCTTCGGAAGTGTAGTAAGCTCCCATGTATCATTTTTGTTAATTGCATGAATCTCTTCATTCATTGCTTGTCGCCATTTTTCTTCATTATAAGCTTCTTGAAGGTTAATGGATCATATCCGCAAAAAGACAAAATAAAGAAAGTTCGTCATTGTTAGTATCAATCCTTCGAGTCACATCATAGAGCTCTGAATGGTCTTGTCCTTCTTATAATCGGACTTCTTGAATCAAGTGACCTAGCGATCTAGGTGATGATTAGGTAAAGCCTCTTCGGTGTTTCCTTGTATTATATCATCATCTTACTAATATGACTTTCTTATCTTTGCTCATCACTTTTCCACTCCAAATGTTGTTCATCAAACTCAACATCTCTTGACATCACAACTTTATTTGTGATAGGATTGTAGAGTTTATAACCACTAGAATTTTTGATAACCTAACTATTTCGACCTTTATCCTCCGTTTTGTTCTCTTTTCCTCCGTATCTTAGCAAATGCAATGCTTAGAAAATCCTCAAATGATCAACTCTTGGTTTAAAGCTCCATGCTTCTTCGGTGTAACATTTCCAATTCGCTTTGTTGGAAACTGTTAAGCAAATAAATAAGCAGAGGCAACAAAGATCTCCCCAAAATTCTTTAGGAATTCTTCTTTCCTTTAACATGCATCGGACCATATTAAGTATAGTCCTATTTTTCCTTTCGAAACACCATTTTGTTGAGGTGTGTATGGCATAGTGAATTGATGAAAAATTCCATTGTTTCTACAAAAGCTTCAAATTCATTTGATGTATATTCACCACCTCTATCTGTTCTTAAACATTTAATCCTACAACCACTTTGTCTTTCAACCAACTCCTTAAATTCTTTGAATTTACTGAAAACTTCTTTCTTTTCTTTTAATATATAAACCCAAGTTTTTCCACTATGATCATCAGTGAATGTAAGAAAATACCTGCTTCCTCAAGTGATATTGGGTGATAGGACCACAAACATCCGAGTGTATCAAATCAAGCCGATGCCATGCTCTTCTTGTTCTTCTGACTTTGAAAGGCTTTCTTTCTTGCTTACCCATAACACATACTTCACATAGTTTTGATGGGTGATCAATTCTAGGCATTCCTGTCACCATATTATATTTCTCTAAAAGTTTCAAAGCCTCAAAATTTAAATGAGCATATCTAAGATGCCATAATGTAGAAATGTCCTCAATATCAGTCTTAAAACAATTTGATCGATTAAGAATACATAAATGCAGAGGAAACATCATTCTTTGCCATTTTCACATGTGATATCAATATTCTATCCTTGTCACGAATTGAAAGAGTCATATCTTTCATCTCGATATTATAACCTTTTTCAAGTAATTGTCCCAAACTCAAAATATTATTTTTCATATGAACATAATAAACATCTGAAATGCATAACTCTTTACCATTATTTAGTTGAGGAGAATTTGACCTTTGATGGTCTGAGACATATCACAAATGTAATATTTCGAGAATAATTTGTATCTATTTTGAAAATAAATCTTTAATACCACACATATGATTTGAAGCTCCAGATCTAAATACCATGTCATAGATTGATCTTCTTTCAATTTATCATATGTCATCGAATACTTGATTTTCATTCTTTTCTTCTGAACAAAATTTGCCTTATCACCTTGGTTGTTAGGATTGTAATAGCATTCAAAAGAGTAATGTCCGTACCTTTTGCAAATATAGCATTGTATTTGGACCTTTTAAAATTTACGCCACGTCACGGCCTCTCGCCACGTCCTCGACTATAACCTTGGCCTCTTTGGCTAGAATTTTCTCCACCACCTTCATTGTTTGGAGATTCTGATTGGTCGATTTCTGCCTCCTCTTCCTCTTTGTCCACGACCTCTTTCTCTTTGAAATTTTGATTCACCTCTGTTTTCAAGAGTAAGCTTGGTTTGTAGTGCTTGCTCCAGAAGTTCAGCTTCCTCTTTTGGTAATCCTTTGTTCATGAACTTGAAGAGAACCCATAAGTTGTTCTAAAGATATTGTTTCAAATCTTTAGATTCTTGATCGCAATAAAGAATAAAATCAAATTTTGGATCTAAAGATCTCAATATTTTTCTATTACTCTTTGATCACTTATTTGTTCACCATTTCTCTCATTGATGAACAATAGAGATGATCTTTGAGAAGTATGTCGAGAAATAGTTTTGAAGTACCTTGTTGTAATTTTTCAAAGAGAGAAACTTTAAAGAAGTTTCTTTACCTTATCAACACCACCAAATGCTTTTGAAGCATTTCCCAAGAGAAGTAGAGCGATGATCTCAACATTGTATCGTCAAGTCCTTGGTAGATCGTGAACAAAGCCTTTTTTTTCTCCTTCTTCCTTCTATCTTTGAGTTTCGCATTCATTGCTCCTTTTGTTGGATTTGGCTCAACAAATCCATCTTCTACAAAATACATCTTGGGAGAGAAGAACCTTCGTTTGGATCACCATATATCATAATTTTCTCTAGGGATCTCAATTTGGATGGTTGGGAAGAGGTTCAACCTAGGCTCGATACCAAAATGTTGAAAATCTAGATAGGAAGAAGGGATAGAGATTTCAAACAGAGGAAGAGTAGGAGAAGAGTAACTCTCTATTTTTCTCTCAAAATACTCTTTACAATTTCACAAACTCTATTCTTTCATGAACCAACATATGGGGTTTATATAGTCCCAAAGATACATCATATTTATTGTATTGAATGAATACAATAACATGGTCATTTTGACTTGTCCTTCCATAGACATCTAATCTATCTTTTCTTCTTCTTGAGAGAATGAATCTCCTTCATGCATGAACCTTTTCTTGAATTAATTAGTCTCTATTGGAATAAGTTTATTTCCAACAGCTAGAACCCACAAAATATTTGTTTTCTTCTGTATTTCCTGGTGTTTGATGCAGGAAATAATATGCATATGGTGATGGATACAATCTAAGAAAACCCAGAAATGTTGACTGCAACTGTATGATTTCACTGATCATGTTTGTTGCAGCTCCAATAAAACATCAATGGAATAATGCATGGAGTGCGATTGGAAGAAGAATTCCACTGAACAAAACATGGGAGGAGTGCAGTCAATCATTTCGCATGTATTGAAGCTTTTTATGGTTGGATAAATATTGGACTTAATCTTGAGGAGAGCTTCGGTATTTCCATTTCTTGTCATCATTCTCAGTATACATGTACATGTACATCTACATGCTGAGCTATGATGATTTGAATTCATGGATAGGACCAGCAAATTTTTAGCAGCAACCACTACTGATCCCAATTGCTGCTATCCACAGAGTGTAGGCCCCACTGGGGCCATCTTGCTTTGTGTGTGGAGACAATGATGGGTGAATTTTCCATCGCCAAGCAATCAAAAGAAACAAAAACTGTGGGAACCGATGTAGAATTATGTTGAGGCGTGTTAATTTGTACCGGCAGTAATTTCGCCTGCTAACCCACCTTCCTTATTATTGAATAAACCAATAACTCGCATGGGACCCAAGGATGTCCCACCGCTATCCCCAATGAAAAGGCAGGTTTATTGAGGAGATACGGACGTCATTCTCTTCGTCACGTGTGGCGTCTGAACGATGGAGCACTCCTGTGTGTATATACCTTACCTGACGATTGGAAGATCGTTTGGGCCCCGCATGGCATCTAGTGTTGGACCCACTTCTTCCTCTCACGGCTGGAAAGAGGAGTAAGGCATGTGGTCGGTAGGACAATTTACCAGATCGTTCGACATGGCATTAGCATACGTGATCTCATTATACGATAACATCCGTCCATCTCAGCATCATGATCATCATATAGTTCGCACGTGACGAGGTCAAGAAGCCGTTTAAATGCCACAGTACACCGCGGGCTGGGATACCCAACTGTGCGCGCGAGAAGCGGAATCGGAATCGGTGCGTGCCCCATGGAAGAGAGAACGAGGAAGGAGGGGGGCGATGAGCCCGTGACGGCGGTCGCTGCGGCGGCGGTGGCGGAGGAGGAGGAGGAAGCGAAGGGGTGGTCCGAGCGGGGGTGGCGGAGCGGTGAGGAGGCCTGGCCGCGGAAGGGCGGCGGCGGAGGGGTGATGCTGGAGGGGTACGTCTTGGGCTCGGCGTACGGCGGGGAGCGGGGGCCGGGTGGGGTCAAGGGGACGAGGAGCCTCACGGACGAGGACCTGGAGGAGCTCAAGGCGTGCCTCGACCTAGGGTTCGGGTTCACCTACGAGGGGATCCCGGAGCTCTGCAACACACTCCCAGCGCTGGAGCTCTGCTATTCCATGAGCCAGAGGTTCCACCTGGACGATCAGCATGAACAGATATCTCCTGAGGACTCGCTCCCCTTCGCCAACTGGATGATCTCCAGTCCTGGTAGTTTGATGCTTCTTCGTTCCTTCCTCTGTTTCCTCTCGGTTAAAAAAGGAGCAAAAAGATTCCATCTTTCTTGTCTAAAATGGTGGATCTATGTTTATGGATTGGCTGTAAGTGATATAGTTGAAGTAATATTCATAAAAATTCCAAATTTTTTTCCCCCTGAAATGGTGGATATACATATTTGTGGATAGGTGATATAATTGACGTATCAATCATCTTAAGTCTGGAAATTTCTTTGAAATATTTGATATTTTGGTTCTTCTTCAACCCTGAAAGATCTATCAAATGTATTGCTGTGAGAATTAAACTAGTGAAAGATAAATTTATTATTATTAGTTGATAAATGGGGATAAAAAAACCAATTTTCCTTAGCAAATTTTTGTCAAGATTCACACTAAAAAAACTGCACCTTTTTTCTTTTCGTTTTTTGATATCTGATCCAGCTACTGGTCTGCTGAATTATGGTCTAAAGCATGTTGGAGGAGTTCTCATCTCTGGATTTTGGAGATTCTATTCTGCTGGATTTACTGCTGTTATCAAATATTTCAGTTTCCTAATCAGTTGTCTTTGATGTATGTATCAGGTGATGATCCAGATGAAGTTAAAGCAAGGCTCAAGTACTGGGCTCAGACAGTCGCATGCACTCTCAGATTATGCAGCTGAAAGAGTTTGCATTACTTTGAGTTTGTCTACGGTTGGAAGAAGTAATATATATACATGTGAATCCACCGCCAAGGCTAATTTCTTTGGAGTGAATCATCTACTCATTGCCACTGGGATTAAACCATTCTTCTCCCATTCGGAAGAGCTCTTCATCTTGAATGCAATTCTGTAGATGGAAAATGAAGGCCTATAACAAAAAGAACGAAGAGGAAGAAGAGCAAAGAGTGGAGAGGTCCACTGTTACCATGTCTGACCTGCAGACCTATAAAGAAGAACAACTGCTATTTTTCATGTATGGCAACATGATCAATTATAGTGTTCTTCTTGGTATGAGTAATATCAATTTGTATCAAGTAACTGTTCTGTGTAATCATGTTAGTTGCAATAAAGAGGAATGGGTTGATAACCTGAAAACTTAATCATCTTTTCTGCCTCAGTATTTATAACCATTTGATCGAGTTCATGAGGCACCTGGTGTGGTAGATGACTGGACCTCAGATCTCCAGTGTTTGTGACAATGGATTTTTAACCGAGATTTATGGTACTTTCAGCAATCTGGCAGAGTTAGAAATTGGTTTATTTATTCTAGTAGAGTGCACAGGGAACTTGAATTTTTTGTTCTTTTTTAGACCATCTGGACTAACTTCTTGTATCTGTTTTCGAACATGGCAATGCATCAAGTGACTCCTCTGATGCTCCTTGTTCTGATAAATATTCCAAAAGGGACCAAAGGGCAGGCTTTGTTGGACATTCAGCTGCAAGATGGGATAGAAATCGAACTGGAAGCATTGAAGATAGAAAGTAACTGCTGAGTCAATCCAGGTCCTACACAACCAGATGGAAGGTTTGGAGCTTTCTCTATGTTCAAGTTATATGCAAAAGCTCATACTACTGCAACACTGCACTAAATATTTAGTCATGAAATGGTAGCTTCAGATGCAAATTAGCTTGCCAACAGGTAATGCTGGCAGTCTTTATCTTGTTCTCCTCTTGTTAGAGAATGACTCTCGAGCAAAGGATGAGCTTGTGGTGATCCGCAAATTTCACATACGAGTGATGTTAGTGAATGGATTAGCTGGACTAGAAACAGTAGTGCATTTTCACCTGTTCCATGCATATACAGATTGCATTCATGTAGTCAAACCTTCTGTTTCCCTAAACTAGTGTTTGATTCCAAATATAGTTCAAGTTATTTTGCCAAGAGTTAGGGAGGAAAGGGACATCTGTGATCAATAAACCTGATAGTTATTTTTTTAGGATAAAAGGGCAATACGAGTAGATGACGGAGAATACGGATAAATACCATCAGGTCAAGTTCAACAGCATGCATGATGCGAGGAAGATGACATGTGGCCACAATCAATCAACATGTTTTCAAACATGAGTTCTAATTTGTGAGGGTAAGCTTGATGGTCCCTAAATGATGGGAACACCTGAAAGTGATAACTGTGTGATTCTTTTGGCCAAGAGTATCCCAACCACTTACAAAGCATGGAGAAATAGCAGGAATGAGAATGAAGATAAGGCCGAGGGATAGATGGAAGAAAGAAAAGTGAATCCTGTGGTTACTAAAATTTCCTCATCATAATTATCTTTGTGCATCCAAATTTGATCTTATTACTTCAGTTTTTGTAGCATTGATCTGTTCTTGATTGTATGTTATTTTTCAAATTTATGACAAGGTGGATGTGGATGTGGATGTGGATGTTCTAAGAAAGACTAGTGAAAAGAATATTCACTTTAACAAGAACAGGCATAAAAATAGTGGTAGAAAGCATGTATAAGACTGAAAGCTAATAGGTCAAACGCTATACTCCAAGCCTTACAGAATACATCCTAAATTACAATAAGCCACAATTAGTACAAGAGCAAAAATTTGTAGACAATGGCACGCTATAACAAAACCTGACAGGAGATCAACCTAAACCAGTCTGATGTGAAATTTATTGAATCCATGCAAACCAAAGCTCCACAAGAAAGAGAGAACATGCATATATCAGAGATAAAACCTGCAAAGAACAAGAACAGCACACCATCAGAGGATTGAATAGCTAAATCCCTTTTTATCTTAAGATTGAGCTTTTTTAAGCGTTGTCTGTTGATGATGAGGATGTTCATATACTACCTCTGTTGTGGATTGAGAAATAAACTAACATAAAGATCAACAGAAATTAGAATCAGATAATGAGTTTATTTAACTAATTAATGAGAAAAATGGTCATCTTCAATTCAGGGAGAAACTTAGTTTAGCTATTCATTTTAGTAGTCATGAAGTAAACCACAGCATCTGCTCCTTTAGGGTCCCAAGAAAAGGAAATAAAAATAGAAAGAGACTGATCATTTGCAGTCTCTGATCATGAAATAACATGCAACTTCTTCTTTTCTGTTTTTGCCTTGGCATGAACAGCCTCTGATTATTTGCAGCAAAATGCAGAGCGGAATGGTCTTTATCATAGCTTTGTTCTCTTGTTTAATGCAAATTTAGCTAATGTATCTTAGCGATCTCTTCTATCGAAATCTTAGAACTCAGAGCTCGAGAAGGTCAGAAGCCAAATGAAATAATATCACTCGAAAAACTTGTGTAGGAGACTACTGGCTTTAACATATATGTATTTGATTTCTCAAAAGTCAAAAATTTAGCAGTAATTATACAATAATAATTGGACGCTGCTGTGTCAACAGGAAGCCAAGAGTTTATTTTTCCTATTTATTTTACTGAATGTAAATTACTACTGTATTTGATGACTTATCTTTCATAGCAGAATATTATTACTGTTTAAATCTTCCAAAACTCGATCTTATTACTGTTTCAGATACTTAAAAGATTACCACCAGCTTTACATTGGCACCTTCAAAGGACGGCTTTTAGATGGCCATCATGAAGTGTTGCAAACCTCCAGTTAGTCTCATTCTCCACAAACCCTCACCTTCAAAGGATGTCTTGACGACATCCTCTTGAGCCCAACGCGATGTGCATATATCTACACACGCGCACACAGGTCTCCAAAGCAACAATGTTGTCAGCCATGAGCAAAGTTGTGACGAGATTGCTGACCATCCTGTTCATCCTTCAACTCATCTCCACCACCCCCGTCGACGCTCGGCGTCCGGGGAAGGGCAGCTGCGACGAACTGTACGTGGCAGTAGAAGGCGAGACAGTGCATACCATCCGCGTGAAGTGCAATGATATGTTTATCCTGGATGACAACCCTCAGATCAGCGACACCGATGACATCGGGCAGGACACCGTCTTGTTCATCAGGCAAACATGAGGGCAGCCGAAGCTGACCTTTTGCCTGCGTCGCCTCTCTCTCTCTCTCTCTCTTTCTCTCCCTCTGTTATCTCTGTGTACCATAGAAGAATTGATGTCTGTTGATCTTCTTCTATGTATGTCCTGTATATTTTACCTCGAGACTAAAGAATCAGCTTCAAATTCATCAGCTTTGTGTGTGCCTTAAGAATTGGTCTTTCTCATATATGCTATGCTCAGCTTTTGTGGGTTTTTTTAAGGTAAAAGCCAACTGAATGATTGTCAAACCTGCTTGAGCTCCTCATGATATTGAACTAGTGAAGATGTTTGAGCTGGAAGATACTATTCTAAAACTGCACAGAAAGAAACTCATCAAATGATCTTATGTGGTCGAACAGATAGTTTTTGGTAGAGTAGAAACTATAAATCAGCATAAAGAACTGGACAGCTGCTTAGGCAAAAATACATGCGAGTATTTTGGTCATTGTCAATTGCTATGCAGACAATAACATGGTTGGAATTGTAGAGATGTCACAAATCAAATGCTCAGCAAAGACCGAAGAACTAGAATCACCTGCGCTGCAGAATGGTTAGCTCACACACACACACACTAAAGTTTGAGAGTAAATCAAGCATTCATGGAGAACCATCAAGTACTGCAATAGAGATAAAAGAGTTGAGAACGACCCAGCCTCAGACATAGACAGGGCATGTGACAGAAGAGAAATTCTTCTATTTTGATTACTAGATTGGCGATAACTTTTCGTGTGACATGTAATAAAAGAGGAACAAAGGATGATCCAGTGCATGTAACTCCTGCTAATGCGGGATCAGGTGTGCGCTCTTGATTGCATTCTATCACCAGATTGCAGCAGGTTGATAAGCTACCACCACTAGTACTGCACATACATATGGCACACCTAAAATATTAGAGCCATTAGAAGCATTAGGTCAGAAACAGATGTTTCCTCAGCAACAAACAGGACAAATAGTGAATATTGCAGCCTTTATGATACTTCAGTATTCCATGTAGTCTTCCACAACTGTCTGGAAAAAGAGCAACAACTGAGGTGCTCAACAAATAAACAACAAAAATCCCCATTCACAAGAATCTCATAGATGATGACTTGTACAACACCACAAACTAAACACTCTTGAAGCACTCAAAGCAAAGTGGAGGCTTGTATTAGGATCATAGATGAGGTTTAAAGATTTGTTAAACTACTATCCCAGCAGAAAATCAACATACCAATGAAGTCTATGATATGCATAATAATCATTACAGATCAGGCATCTGGAGCTTGGGAAGGAACAGCTGCGGGCGGCGGAGCTGGCTTATTTACAAGAAGAGGAGAGAGTGCTTTTACCACAATGCTCATATTGGGCCGAAACTCACCTTCGTATTGGACACATAGAGCTGCCACTGCTGCCAGCTGCAAGAACAAATAAAATCAAAATTAGTCATCCTTGAAACATCCTATGGATGTAGGATTTAGCAAACAGTGCTCTATATATGGTATTTGGAAAGCAACTCCAACTAAGCCCCAGATCCAAACCATTAGGCGGGAAACAAAGTTCACTTGTACATAAAAGATAAGAGCGAGACCTTCGCAACCCCTTTTGCAGGGTAATCTCCCTTCAATCTTGGATCTACACATTGTTTGACTTTATCCTCGCTCAGTCTAGGAGTTGCCTGTGAAGGGGGTAGAAGGAACATCAATATAGAGGTATCTAATTCTCAATTCATAAGACATGCTTGATCTTCAGGTAGATACAACAGCCAACATGTGTAAAACACACCCACAAGGTCAAAGTAACTAAGTCTCAATTTGTAAGGGATGCCTGATTTGCGTTGTACTAGCACCAACGTATGTATAGCACATCACCAAGGTCAATGTCCAAATCAGTGCAATACTCACAGGTGCAAGAGAGTTATGAGACAACAAATTGGCGTAAGCACTATCACATTTGCATTCAACATTGTCGCAACACTTGGTTGTAAATAAGGCATGAAACATGTAAACCAGAAACAACCTGCTTGTTCGTGAGGGAGAACTATGCATACACACAATAACATGCCATCGATGCAAGTAACTTGTTAAAAAATAAAAACAAATTCAGGGCATGTTGATGCTCGGCAACTACGTCCAAACTATGCATCAAACTTTATTTAGAATGTTGACAAAAAAGGCAATGATAGAGGCATAAAATGATGTGCTGCTAGCATTGTAGGCTATTCATGTTAAATTCTAAGTTGCTAGAATGAATTTCAGGTAAAAATTCACAGGTCCTGTCAGAAAGATCCTCAGGATATATTGTTTTGTATCAGCCAAGGTTCTTAGAAAGATTGGCTTAAAGCGATAGGGGATGATTGAAGCCACCTTTGTCAAATAAGCAGCTGGCTACTAAGTGTCAAATGACAAGTCTCGAATGAAATATAACCAAATCTCTGGAATCACATACATGAAATCAAAAGGTTGGTTTATTTCAACAATTATAAGACCACTTTAGCTGATCAAAATGAATGTTGTTCATAAGAAAGATCATGGAAATGTGGTCGATGGCAATGAAGTGAATCGATCAATTTAGTTCAAGATTGGTAACGTTTACTTTCTAGCTCAATAGTTTTAGGATGGGAGGTGTTATATAGCTTCTACTGCTTTATTTTTTTCGTTGGTACTTTGTTTTATTATTTCTGCTGCCTCTTTGATCTTTCGTCCAGGGCGGCAGCAAAACAACCCCACACCCCCCCTTCTCTTCTCTTTTTGTCTTTTCCTAATTTTCCCTTTCCCTTTTTTTCTAGATAGCACCCCCTATTTTCATTTTCCAAGATAGTGCTCCTAATTTTTGTAATCCTATAAATGCCCTTCCCTTGCCAGTCATCGCCTCTGCCCCCTCATTGCCCACTGCCTTTGCCCTTCCACTGTTCCATGAGGCAGAGGTGACACCTCCACTGCCCTTCCTCTAATCTATAGGGCAGAGGTGACACCACCGTGAGGCCTCCACCGTGTTGCCTCCCATTGCGCTCACCACCTCCGCCCCTTTCCCGCCCGTTACACCCGTCTGCTCCACTCCCTGCCTGTCCCCATGAGGCCCCGC